>WNWK01000371.1:132500-529232 GCA_009830355.1 Cherax destructor | reverse complement strand
TTTCTTACCTTGTTTATCTCACTCCAAAATTTTTCTTGTTTTCAGCAAAATTTCTTGACAGAGCCTCTCCCATTCTTTCATCCGCTCTTCTTTTGCACTCTCTCACCACTCTCTTCACCTTTCTTTTACTCTCCATATACTCTGCTCTTCTACTAACACTTCTGTTTTGTAAAACCTCTCATAAGCTACCTTTTTCTCTTTTATCACACCCTTTACTTCTTCATTCCACCACTCTCTCCTCTTTCCTCCTGCACCCACCTCCTATAACCAAACTTCTGCCCCACATTCTAATCTGCATTTTTAAAACTATCCCAACTCTCTTCAACCCCCCACTACTACTACTTGCACTAGCCCACCTTTCTGCCAATAGTTGCTTATATCTCACCCTAACTTCCTCCTCCCTTAGTTTATACACTTTTACCTCTCTCTACTTGCTGTTGCCATTTTCTTTTTGTCCTATCTACCTTTTACTCTAACTGTGCTACAACCAAATAATGATCTGATATATCCGTTGCCCCTCTATAAACATGTACATCCTGAAGCCTACTCATCAACCTTTTATCCACCAATACATAATCCAACAAACTACTTTCTACGTGCTATATCATACCTTGTATATTTATTTATCCTCTTTTCATAAAATATGTATTACTTATTACCAAACCTCTTTCTACACATAGCTCAATTAATGGCTCCCCATTTACATTTACCCCTGGCACCCCAAATTTACCTACTACTCCATCCACAACATTTTTACCCACTTTAGCATTAAGATCCCCAACCACAATTACTCTCTCACTTGGTTCAAAACTCCCCACACACTCACTCAACATTTCCCAAAATCTCTCTCTCTCCTCTACACTTCTCTCTTCTCCAGGTGCATAAACACTTACATATTAATAATACTAGCATAAAATATTTAATATTTGTAATCTATCACTCTTCACCTGGCTAGACTTAAGTAGTCTTTAAGTACAGCCTCTCCTCACTTCGCGACGTACTCATTTACTGATTCCTTGGACTTACGACGGGCTCTCTGACCTGTATGCATACCTAAATAATGTATATTAGAGCTGTTTTCTTCTGTTCTGTTTATTACAATATACAGTACATTGCTGTATAAACATTTAAGAATATACCAGAAATGTTATAAATGGTGCAAAGGTAACATTAAAACAACATCAAAGATGGTTGACACAAACCCACTATCATTATAGTATGCGCCTCACTTAGCGACGAATTCATTTACCGACGTGGCCTTAGGAACGGAACTCCGTTGTTAAGTGAGGAGAGGCTGTATTAGGTTAAGTCTGCCCAAAATGCCTCGGCATAATAGTGGCTTTTTTTGTACCGATCAAGTTGTGAAATGTAAATACACATTGTAATCTTAGCAAAGAAATATATAATTTGATTTGATAAGTAATGAAAGAATTGCTATTACTACTAAAACTACATATTGGCAAGAGCTATTGCAGGATATTGTGACAGAGGCTCTGAAAAGTTTTTTTTTTTTCTCTTCTTTCTTTCTTGGTTTTGTCAAATGTGTATGCCCTTTTATATATACTGTATACTATATCTGAATTTTGAATTAAAATATTAGATCCCTAAGTAAACACTGTTGACCTCCTGGCACTCCTAGATTCATTAGAGACAACCTTCTCCTGTATTATTCTTACTGAAACCTGGTTTAAGCAAGACACAATAAACATCTACACTACCAGGATACACAACAATTCACAACTGCAGGCCAGGACAAATTGGGGGATGTATTGCCATCTATTATTCTAATGAACTATCATGTAACAACACCATATCTTACAATGATGAATATGATGACTATATACAGTGGACCCCCGGTGTTCGTCCTGCTCCAAACTCGCCCTTTTATGCAAGTGTATTTTTTTAAATGCTTTTATTTTTTTTTTATTAACACATCGGTCGATTCCCACCAAGGCAGGGTGGCCCGAAAAAGAAAAACTTTCATCATCATTCACTCCATCACTGTCTTGCCAGAGGGGGGCTTTACACTACAGTTATAAAACTGCAACATTAACACCCCTCCTTCAGAGTGCAGACACTGTACTTCCCATCTCCAGGACTCAAGTCCGGCCTGCCGGTTTCCCTGAATCCCTTCATAAATGTTACTTTGCTCACACTCCAACAGCACGTCAAGCATTAAAAACCATTTGTCTCCATTCACTCCTATCAAATACGCTCACACATGCTTGCTGGAAGTCCAAGCCCCTCGCACACAAAACCTCCTTTACTCCCTCCCTCCAACCTTTCCTAGGCCGACCCCTACCCCGCCTTCCCTCCATTAGATTTATACACTCTCGAAGTCATTCTGTCTCGTTCCATTCTCTCTACATGTCCGAACCACCTCAACAACCCCTCCTCAGCTCTCTGGATAATAGTTTTGGTAATCCCGCAAGCACAGTGTCATCAGCAAAAAGCAACTGTGACAACTCCCACTTTGTATTTGATTCTTTATCTTTTAACCACACACCTCTTGCCAAGACCCTCGCATTCACTTCTCTTACAACCCCATCTATAAATATATTGAACAACCATGGTGACATCACACATCCTTGTCTAAGGCCCACTTTTACTGGGAAATAGTCCCCCTCCCTCCTACGCACACTAACCTGAGCCTCACTATCCTCATAAAAACTCTTCACTGCTTTCAGTAATCTACCTCCTATTCCATACACCTGCAACATCTGCCACATTGCCCCCCTATCCACCCTATAATACGCCTTTTCCAAATCCATAAAGGCCACAAAAACCTCTTTACCCTTATCCAAATACTGTTCACCTTTGTTTCACTGTAAACACTTGGTCTACACACTCCCTACCTTTCCTAAAGCCCCCTTGTTCATCTGCTATCCTGCTTTGTCTTACTCTTAATTCTTTCAATAATAACTCTACCATACACTTTACCAGGTACACTCAACAGACTTATTCCCCTATAATTTTTGCACTCTCTTTTGTCCCCTTTGCCTTTATACAAAGGAACAATACATGCTCTCTGCCAATCCCTTAGGTACCTTACCCTCTTCCATACATTTATTTAATAATAGCACCAACCACTTCAAAACTATATCCCCACCTGCTTTTAACATTTCTATCTTTATCCCATCAATCCCAGCTGCCTTACCCCCTTTCATTCTACCCACTGCCTCACGAACTTCCCCTACACTCGCAACTGGCTCTTCCACTCATACAAGATGTTATTCCTCCTTGCCCTATACACTATACACACAATCCACAGCTAGTCAACACCCCCCCCCCCACTTTTTAAAGACCTAAACCTACTTGCTATACAAAACATCTACTCATACTACTGTGCAAACTTCATTTACAGAACAATCAATTCCAATATAAATCCTGACCTGAAGCACTTTCTTGACAGTTGCAATAGGATCCATGGACACAAAACTAGACACAAAAATCTCTGACATTCCCCTTGTCAGGTTAAATCTTTTAAAAAAACTAAATATACACGTACATAAAAGGACCCAAAATCTGGAATTCTCTGCCAGATATCTCCAGAACCACTGACTCAGCTAGCATTTTTAAAACTACAGTTAGGAAACACCTTTTGTCCTTAACCTGTCTTAGCCCATCATAAATAAATATGTAAAAAACCTATATGTGCCTTTGCTCAATATCATGAACATGGGTAAATCATTATAATCAATATATGCTTACTCTCAATATCTATAATCATCTCAAATGTAATGTTAATTATTCCATTGTGTCCACCTTAAGTTAATAATCAAAACTGTAATTATTCTCTACCAAACTTATTAAAGCCATATAGCATGAACTAATAGAATAATAAATTTTCTTGTAGTCATTGTAATTTGCCTAATGACCATATGTACAATTTTACACTGTTATTGCCTTATTAATCTTAAGTTAGTCTTAAGTTTGCCCAAAATGCTCTGCATATAAAGGGGCTTTTGGCATGTACACCCAATTGTTATACTCCTTTGAACAAATATGTCTCATACTAAAATAAAAATTACTATTATTTTTTTTTTTTTTTCTCTCTCAACAAGTTGTCTGTCTCCCACCGAGGCAGGGTGACCCAAAAAGAAAGAAAATCCCCAAAAAGAAAATACTTTCATCATCATTCAACACTTTCACCACACTCATACATAATCACTGTCTTTGCAGAGGCGCTCAGATACGACAGCTGAGAATAGTCCCTCCCAGCTGTCACTCTCCCAGACCCCTTCTTTAAAGTGCAGGCATTGTATTTCCCATTTCCAGGACTCTAAGTCCAACTAAATCAATTAACTGGTTTCCCTGAATCCCTTCACAAAATGTTACCCTGCTCACACTCCAACAGATCGTCATGTCCCAAAAACCATTAGTCTCCATTCATTCCTATCTAACACGCTCACACATGCTTGCTGGAAGTCCAAGCCCCTCGCCCACAAAACCACCTTTCCCTCCCTCCAACCTTTTCTAGGACGACCCCTACCCGCCTTCCTTCCCTACAGATTTATACGCTCTCCAAGTCATTCTATTTTGATCCATTCTCTCTAAATGACCAAACCACCTCAACAACCCCTCTTCAGCCCTCTGACAAATACTTTTAGTAACTCCACACCTTCTCCTAATTTCCACATTCAGAACTTTCTGCATAATATTTACACCACACATTGCCCTTAGACAGGACATCTCCACTGTCTCCAACCTCCTCCTCGCTGCAGCATTTGCAACCCATGCTTCACACCCATATAAGAGTGTTGGTACCACTATACTTTCGTACATTCCCTTCTTTGCCTCCATGGATAATGGTTTTTGTCTCCACAGATACCTCAACACACCACTCACCTTTTTTCCTTCATCAATTCTATGGTTAACCTCATCCTTCATAAACCCATCCGCTGACACGTCAACTCCCAAATATCTGAAAACATTTACTTCTTCCATAATCCCTCTCTCCAATGTGATATCCAATTTTTCTTTATTTAAATCGTTTGATACCCTCATCACCTTACTCTTATCTATGTTCACTTTCAACTTTCTACCTTTACACACACTCCCAAACTCGTCCACTAACCTTTGCAACTTTTCTTTAGAATCTCCCATAAGCACAGTATCATCAGCAAAAAGTAACTGTGTCAACTCCCATTTTGCATTTAATTCCCCATAATTTAATCCCACCCCTCTCCCCAACACCCTAGCATTTACTTCTTTTACAACCCCATCTATAAATATATTAAACAACCGTGGTGACATTACACATCCCTGTCTAAGACCTACTTTTACCGGGAAGTAATCTCCCTCTCTCCTACACACCCTAACCTGAGCCTCACTATTCTCATAAAAACTCTTTACAGCCTTCAGTAACTTACTACCTATTCCATACACTTGCAACATTTGCCACATTGCTCCCCTATCCACTCTATCATATGCCTTTTCTAAATCCATAATTGCAATGAAAACTTCTCTACCTTTATCTAAATACTGTTCACATATATGCTTCACTGTAAACACTTGATCTACACATCCCCTACCCACTCTAAAGCCTCCTTGCTCATCTGCAATCCTACTCTCTGTCTTACCTCTAATTCTTTCAATAATAACCCTGCCATACACTTTACCTGGTATACTCAGTAAACTTATTCCCCTATAATTTTTACACTCTTTTATCCCCCTTCCCTTTATATAAAGGAACTTATTCCCCTATAATTTTTACTCTCTTTTATCCCCCTTCCCTTTATATAAAGGAACTATACATGCTCTCTGCCAATCCCTAGGTACCTTCCCCTCTTTCATACATTTATTAAACAAAAATACCAACCACTCCAGCACTATATCCCCCTGCTTTTAACATTTCTGTCATGATTCCGTCAATTCCAGCTGCTTTACCCCTTTCATTCTACGTAATGCCTCACGCACCTCCCCCACACTCACATCCTGCTCTTCTTCACTCCTAAACGATGTTGTACCTCCTGGCCAGTACATGAAATTACCGCCTCCTTTTTTCATCGACATTTAAAAGTTCCTCAAAATATTCCCGCCATCTACCCAATACCTCCAGCTCCCCATCTACTAACTCCCTACTCTGTTTTTAACTGACAAATCCATTCGTTCCCTAGGCTTTCTTACCTTGTTTATCTCACTCCAAAATTTTTCTTGTTTTCAGCAAAATTTCTTGACAGAGCCTCTCCCATTCTTTCATCCGCTCTTCTTTTGCACTCTCTCACCACTCTCTTCACCTTTCTTTTACTCTCCATATACTCTGCTCTTCTATTAACACTTCTGTTTTGTAAAAACCTCTCATAAGCTACCTTTTTCTCTTTTATCACACCCTTTACTTCTTCATTCCACCACTCACTCCTCTTTCCTCCTGCACCCACCCTCCTATAGCCACTCCTCTTTCCTCCTGCACCCACCCTCCTATAGCCACAAACTTCTGCCCCACATTCTAATACTGCATTTTTAAAACTATCCCAACTCTCTTCAACCCCCCCACTACTCCTACTTGTACTAGCCCACCTTTCTGCCAATAGTTGCTTATATCTCACCCTAACTTCCTCCTCCCTTAGTTTATACACTTTTACCTCTCTCTTACTTGCTGTTGCCATTTTCTTTTTGTCCTATCTACCTTTTACTCTAACTGTAGCTACAACCAAATAATGATCTGATATATCCGTTGCCCCTCTATAAACATGTACATCCTGAAGCCTACTCATCAACCTTTTATCCACCAATACATAATCCAACAAACTACTTTCCTTACGTGCTATATCATACCTTGTATATTTATTTATCCTCTTTTTCATAAAATATGTATTACTTATTACCAAACCTCTTTCTACACATAGCTCAATTAATGGTTCCCCATTTACATTTACCCCTGGCACCCCAAATTTACCTACTACTACATCCACAACATTTTTACCCACTTTAGCATTAAGATCCCCAACCACAATTACTCTCACTTGGTTCAAAACTCCCCACACACTCACTCAACATTTCCCAAAATCTCTCTCTCCTCTACACTTCTCTCTTCTCCAGGTGCATAAACACTTACTATAACCCACTTTTCACATCCAACCTTTATTTTACTCCACATAATCCTTGAATTTATACATTTATATTCCTTCTTTACCTGCCATAACTGATTATTCAACATTATTGCCACTCCTTCTTTAGCTCTAACTCTATTTGAAACCCCTGATCTAATCCCATTCATTTCTCCCCACTGAAACTCTCCTACCCCCTTCAGCTTTGTCTCACTTAAAGCCAGGACATCCAGCTTCTTTTCATTCATAACATCTACAATCATCTCTTTCTTATCATTCGCACAACATCCACGCACATTCAAACATCCCACTTTGACGGTTTTCTTCTTTTTAGTAAGCTATACAGGAAAAGAGATTACTAGCCCATTGTTCCCGGCATTTTAGTTGACTTTTACAACATGCATGGCTTACGGAGGAAAGATTCTTATTCCACTTCCCCATGGATATGAAAGGAAAAGCAATAAGAACAAGAACTATTAAGATAAAATCAAAGAAAACTCAGATGAGTGTGTATACATAAACGTGTACATGTTTGCGTAGCTTGACCTAAGTGTAAGTAGAAGTAGCAAGACGTACCTGAAATCTTGCATGTTTATGAGACAAAAAAGACACCAGCAATCCTACCATCATGTAAAACAAATACAGGCTTTTGTTTTGCACTCGCTTGGCAGGACGGTAGTACCTCCCTGGGTGGTTGCTGACTACCAACCTACTACCTATAATATTATTATTATTATTATTATTATGATTATTATTATGATTATTATGATTATTATTACAGCAGCATGTGCATTTTATGAAGTTTGATTCTCTGTTGCCAGAAAGGAAATTTGAATTTGATAAAGTTAAGTTAACTTTGCAAACTTGCACCTCAGCATACATCATATTGGAGAGATGCTGTAATGCTCTTTTTTCTGGTTTGCATTCAAAAATCATTATTAACATCTGGTGCCGAATGACATTACTGGATTGCATTCGTCATTTTTGTGATATTTATAATTTTTAAAAATATTTTTTCTTTCAACACGTCAGCCGTCTCCCACTGAGGCAGGGTGACCCAAAAAAAGAAACACTTTACTATAATAATAATGTAATGTAAAAAATGCTGTACGTCATTTACTAGATAATACAAAAGTACAGTGGACCCCCAAGTAACGAGCACCCCGGAAATCGTACAATTATGTAAGTATAATATTGTAAGTGCTTTTGTAAGTGTATTTTTGGGGGTTTGAAATGGACTAACCTACTTGACATTATTTCTTAAGGGAGTAAATTCGTTCGGTAATGGCACTTGAGCAGGCTTCTGGAATGAATTTTTCTCGTTACTCGGGGGTCCACTGTACAGTGGACCCTCTGTTTTCGTCGATAATTCTTCACAGAATGCTGTTTGAGTGCTGTTACCGAATGAATTTGTTCCCATGAGGACGAATGTAAATTAGATTAGTCGTTTCAGACCCCCAAAAATACACTTGCAAAAGCACTTACAAAATACACTTACATAATTGTTAGAGTTGGGAGCTGTACGAAAACAGAGGGTCCACTGTATACATACATAAAAGGGGAGTGTATAGTAGTAGTAGTTTTTCAAATGCCTGTATTATGCTGTAAGTTTCATAGTCGTGCTGTATTTTGTCTCGTCTGTGCATTTGTTATAAATAGTTTTTTGTTTGCTACAAATCTGCATTTGTTGTCACTGACACTAGTTTATTTCTAGCAGATCTGAACCTGAGTCAGTGGTTGGGAGGTGGGAGTTGTGGTTCATCACCCCTCCCATCTCCAACAGGCACTCCAAGCCCTCAGGTCCACCCTAGTGCATTGTGGGGAAGTCTAACCCCTTCTAGTAGTCCGCTTCCTTCACACCTTTCACACACACAGTACAGCACCATGTTGTTCGACCCACCTTGTAAGTGCACCTTTTATTTCAGTCAATTATAGTAAGTTAATATTATCGTAGACTGTTCCTACTGTATATTACTAAGTGTATTTACACATTTGTAATCAGTATAGATTTTTTGATGTTGAATGTATTTCTAAGTCTAATTTCATGGAAAATATTTTTTTTTTTTTTTGCAATGCATTGGCCGTTTCCCACCGAGGCAGCATACCAAAAAAAAAAAAATTTTTCCCTACAAGTCGGCCGTCTCCCACCGAGGCAGGGTGATTCAAAAAGAAAGAAAATCCCCAAAAAGAAAATACTTTCATCAGTCAACACTTTCACCACACTCATACATAATCACTGTCTTTGCAGAGGAGCTCAGATACGACAGCTGAGAATTGTCCCTCCGAGCTGTCACTATCCCAGACCCCTCCTTTAAAGTGCAGGCATTGTACTTCCCCTCATCAATTAACTGGTTTCCCTGAATCCCTTCACAAAATGTTACCCTGCTCACACTCCAACAGATCGTCATGTCCCAAAAACCATTCGTCTCCATTCACTCCTATCTAACACGCTCACACATGCTTGCTGGAAGTCCAAGCCCCTCGCCCACAAAACCTCCTTTACCCCTTCCCTCCAACCTTTTCTAGGACGACCCCTACCCCGCCTTCCTTCCCCTACAGATTTATACGCTCTCCAAGTCATTCTACTTTGATCCATTCTCTCTAAATGACCAAACCACCTCAACAACCCCTCTTCAGCCCTCTGACAAATACTTTTAGTAACTCCACACCTTCTCCTAATTTTCACATTCCGAATTTTCTGGATAATATTTACATTACACATTGCCCTTAGACAGGACATCTCCACTGCCTCCAGCCTCCTCCTCGATGCAGCATTTGCAACCCATGCTTCACACCCATATAAGAGTGTTGGTACCACTATACTTTCGCACATTCCCTTCTTTGCCTCCATGGATAACGTTCTTTGTCTCCACAGATACCTCAACGCACCACTCGCCTTTTTTCCTTCATCAATTCTATGGTTAACCTCATCCTTCATAAACCCATCCGCTGACACGTCAACTCCCAAATATCTGTAAACCTTTACTTCTTCCATAATCCCTCTCTCCAATGTGATATCCAATTTTTCTTTATTTAAATCATTTGATAACCTCATCACCTTACTCTTATCTATGTTCACTTTCAACTTTCTACGTTTACACACTCTCCCAAACTCGTCCACTAACCTTTGCAACTTTTCTTTAGAATCTCCCATAAGCACAGTATCATCAGCAAAAAGTAACTGTGTCAACTCCCATTTTGCATTTAATTCCCCATAATTTAATCCCACCCCTCTCCCCAACACCCTAGCATTTACTTCTTTTACAACCCCATCTATAAATATATTAAACAACCATGGTGACATTACACATCCCTGTCTAAGACCTACTTTTACCAGGAAGTAATCTCCCTCTCTCCTACACACCCTAACCTGAGCCTCATTATCCTCATAAAAACTCTTTACAGCCTTCCTACCAAATTGTATTTTCATAGGGAGTAGTGTCTTCATAAATGTGTAACTACCATCTCAAAATCCCTATTTCTTCATGCAGCTTCGTACTACACAACAAACTTGCTTCTCCAGTCAAGTTCCTCCAGCTGCAACAATAACAACAGCAACATGCCAAATAACAACCTCAACAACTGTATCTTGTCAAAAGATACAGGAGGACTTACCATGAACTCAGGAGTCAACTTAAACACTCTTGTCAGTGGGATCAACAGTATGACTATTTCAAATGGTGTAGATGGTAATGTATTACTGTATTTGTATTCAGTATTTTAAAATGTGCAAGTTCCTCTTTCCAAATGTTATAAGACCTTATGGTTTGGTATACCATAAGATTTATCACACTACAATAATTTTTTCTTAACACAACAGCTGTCTCCCACTGAGGCAGGGTGACCCGAAGAAGAAGTAACTTAAATTCTCTTCTTTTTACATTTAGTAATTTATACAGGAGAAGGGGTTCCTAGCTCCTTGCTCCCAGCATTTTAGTCCCATTACTATCAACAAATTTTACTAATAGGTAGCTTATGGGTTACTAAGGTTTCCCTAATGAAAGGAGAGGTAGTGCGTGCAGTAAATTAAATATTTTATTCTTTGGAGACTGAAGGGTAGCTTAGCACAAAGGTAGTTTCATGACTTTGTACCGGAAATTTTAGCAAGCATGTCCATCTTATTACTGTTTGAATTACAGCAAGAATTGTATAGTAATCTTTGTTTAATGATGGATGCATTGAGCAGGATATTAATGCCAAGCACAGTTTACTAGACTCTCATGATAAACACTAACAGTAAGGGTAAAGGTATGACAGTACTAACAGAATTTGGAAATACACATACCCACTCAAGATATTTTATAGCCGTTAACGCTAATAAAGTATCCTAATTTTGCGCGTCTTTATTTCTACATAGGCATTAATCAGAGCTTATAAATTGACACCACACATTTGTGTAACACAACAGTTTCTGGAAAAGATATGGCTTGGGCCCAGGATAATCATGTGCACCACCTAGGCATTTGATTTATCTGCCACATCCACAACATCCTGCAAGGAGGATCCAGCCATCTATTATGCTTCAGTAGGGAAGCGGTAACTTGATAAATAATATTGTACATTGGAACCTCGGTTTTCGTCATTAATTCGTTCCAGAAAGTCTGACGAAAACCGAATTCGAAGAAAACTGAAGCAATATTTCCCATATGAAATAATGTAAATACAATTAATCCATTCCAGACACCCAAAAATATTAACAAAAAATACATTTTATAGAGAAACTATAGTTTTACATATGGAAAACAATGAGAAATAATTATAAATGATTAATGAAATAGATAAATGAGCATTTAATATCACTTTTACCTTTATTGAAGACTCTTGTTGGCATATGGAAGATGCGAGGAGGGGACAGGGAGGAGGAGAGGTTATTGGTTGGAAGGGGAATTCCCCTCCATAAGGACTTCTTTGTCTTTTACTGGGACTGGACCCCTGTTGCACAAAAAATCTGTCCAGAGAGGTCTATTTCTGGCATCTCTTTAAGATTTGCAGACACAGCTTACAACAGCTTTATTAGGGTGATATTTCTCGACAACTTTGCAACTCTCTACTTTGCACATGTTTTTGATCACTGAAGAAGGCACATTCTCCCCTCTTCCTCCTCTGAAGCAATTTCCTCTGCTGCAGTCTGTTGCTGTTCCAGTTGAAGGTGTTGCAGCTCTTCAGTGGTTAGCTCTTCTCTGTGGTCGTCCACCAAGTCTTCCACATCCTGGCCACTCACATCCAACCCCATGGACTTTCGTACTACTTTGCTGCGAGTTCTTTCTTGAATTCTGTCGTGTTTTCGTCCCTTGGTGGATAATTTACCAGTTGCACTCAATAAACAAGCACAAAAAACAATGGATTATTATGAAATGTTTCGGATGAGCGTGCAGGGTAATGCTCACTTGACGAGAAACAAAGCCATACTGACTCAGAATGCGTGGGATGCTTTGTGTGGGCGTGGGCAGGCGGACACATTTGGTAAGGCAGACCGATGGAAACCGAGGTGATGAATGAAAACTGGGACAAAATTTTGATATTATTAAGCACAAAAGAATGCCACTAATGTGGTGCATTTCAAGGGTATAGATGGGCCCTGCTTATACAGCCGGTTAGGTTCCAGGCTACTGCTGTAAAGTGAAACATAGCCCTTTTTACATTTTCAGATGCATATAAAAGCTGGATAACATGTTTACACCATCATATATTAAGAGATCAATAGAGCTAGACCTAAAAAATGCACATACAGTACACACATTACTTGCTTTAAAATATTTTTGTACTTAGCTTATAATGAGTGGTGAATATATTTATTGTAGG
Source organism: Cherax destructor (assembly GCA_009830355.1). Taxonomy (NCBI): domain Eukaryota; kingdom Metazoa; phylum Arthropoda; class Malacostraca; order Decapoda; family Parastacidae; genus Cherax; species Cherax destructor. The sequence continues at coordinate 516,381 of WNWK01000371.1, read as the reverse complement.
AAGTCTGAATAAATGAAGACTGTGTATAATTGAAAACCACTGCATTACCAAATGCCATAAGCAAAGTGCTGTAAAGCTGAGCCTGATTATAATTCACTGAGGGGTTTAGTATCCAGTGTCGGTTTCCTATCCCCCTCTCCTCGAAAGTTACTTAACAGCATATCAACAACTCTTCAACCCTCTCAAGTACTGAATATGTATTGGTAAAGCCATCTAAACTATCATGTTTGGGCACCTCTGCAAATACAGTAATATTGTGTTAATGATGGTGAAAGTGTTTTTCTTTTTTGGGGTCACCCTGCCTTTGTGGGAGACGGCCGTCGTGTTAAAAAATTATACATGATTTTAACCTAAATAGAGTACAGTAAACCTTTATTTTTCATAATGTTTGTGTCGTCTTGCCATTGATTGTGTCACGTTGAATTGCACATTTGGAATGCTGTGTCTACTTCATTTAGAGGAAGGCTGGGCTCTAGCTCTTGATACTGCTTCTTAGTAATACTGTATGTACAGGTTTATCAAATTTATTGATCAAATCAGTCTAATCAAAACTTTTGTCAAAACGTTACATAGAAATATAAAGAAAATTGAAAAACCATTTATGTGATCATTTAGTATAATACTAAATGATCACATAGTTTTGTAACTTAATACTTGGCCTTTACATGAATTTACAAGGCACAGGTGAGGATTAGATTGCTAGAATGTTAAGTTAATATAACAGGTGATGTGAAGAGATAGTAATTTTGACTGGATTGACAATTTGGTTATGATTGAGTGGTAGAACCATAGTGGTAATGAAAATTAATGATCATATACAATCAACTTGCATAATATAACGTTCACATCATATTTAGGTGTTTTTTCCAACAATATTGAAGCAGTTAGCAAGGGCAAGCTGGCCCTTGCTAACTGGTATAATGAGTAACATCTGGTGGTGACTACAGATTTTGTTTCATTACCAACATCTTATCATTTAGTAAATAGTTTTGACCCCATTTTATTAAAGTGAGAAAAAAGGGGTCAAGAAAATAAATTGTTTATAAATTTAAACAATACTAAAATACTGTGGATCAGTTAGGCTAGTTTGGCTTATCCAGGGTGGAATGATTGCATTTAGTTATGGCTTCTAATGAATGGCAGTTAATTCTTAGCTACCATTTTTCCTCATAGCTTTTGCAGATGCTTCATGTGGAACAAGCAGTAACAGTGGGAGTTCTCTGTCATCCCCAGCACCATCTCCTCGAGACCCATCACCAGACCAGGTCATCAACAGCCACATGTCCACCACCTCCCACCAGAGTCAATACATGGACACAGACTCTACCACCACAGATGAAATAAATGGTAAGCACCAATTATACGCATCCTCCCCAAACTTTGTGCCCTGACTCAACTATTCTCCCAGTTATTCCTCCAATTCAACCCAACCTAAGCTCATCACCCACAGGAAAGATCTTTAGCCTCCCAAAATCAGACTTACACTAGCATACTGGAGCAGTGGGATACTAAGGGTAATAGCATGAATTATAGAATATGGCACAGTACTGGAACTAGGGCATCAGGATTTGGGTATTCCTAGTAGAATCTCTGATCAATTATTTCTTAATATTTCTAGTTAGGTCTTAGACAGGGATGTGTGATGTCACCATGGTTGTTTAATATATTTATAGATGGGGTTGTAAAAGAAGTAAATGCTAGGGTGTTGGGAGAGGAGTGGGATTAAATTATGGGAAATCAAGTACAAAATGGGAGTTGACAGTTACTTTTTGCTGATATTGTGCTTATAGGAGATTCTAAAGAAAAGTTGCAGAGGTTAGTGGACGAGTTTGGGAGGGTGTGTAAAGGTAGAAAGTTGAAAGTGAACATAGATAAGAGTAAGGTGATGAGGGTATCAAACTAGTATTTAGATAAAGAAAAAATTGGATATCACATTGGAGAGAGGGAGTATGAAAGAAGTGAATGTCTTCAGATATTTGGGAGTTGACATGTTAGCAGAGGGGTTTATGAAGGATGAGGTTAACCATAGAATTGATGAAGGTAAAAAGGCGAGTGGTGCGTTGAGGTATCTGGAGACAAAAAAAAACCTTATCTATGGAGGCAAAGAAGGGAATGTATGAAAGTATAGTGGTACCAACACTCTTATATGGGTGTGCAGCTTGGGTTGTAAATGCTGCAGTGAGGAGGAGGCTGGAGGCAGTGGAGATGTCCTGTCTAAGGGCAATATGTGGTGTAAATATTATGCAGAGAATTCGGAGTGTGGAAATTAAGAGATGTGGAGTTACTAAAAGTATTAAGTCAGAGGGCTGAAGAGAGGTTGTTGAGGTGGTTTGGTCATTTAGAGAGAATGGATCAAAGTAGAATGACTTGGAGAGAGTATAAATCTGTAGGGGAAGGAAGGAGGGGTAGGGGTCATCCTCGAAAAGGTTGGAGGGAGGGGGTAAAGAAGGTTTTGTGGGCGAGGGGCTTGGACTTCCAGCAAGCGTGTGTGAGCGTGTTAGATAGGAGTGAATGGAGACGAATGGTTTTTGGGACCTGACGAGCTGTTGGAGTGTGAGCAGGGTAATATTTAGTGAAGGGATTCAGGGAAACCGGTTATTGATTTAGCCGAACTTGAGTCCTAGAAATGGGAAGTACAATGCCTGCACTTTAAAGGAGGGGTCTGGGATAGTGACAGTTTGGAGGGACTATTCTAAACTGTAGTATCTGAGTGCCTCTGCAAAGACAGTGATTATGTATGAGTGAGGTGAAAGTGTTGAATGATGATGATGGAAGTATTTTCTTTTTGGGGATTTTCTTTCTTTTTGGTCACCCTGCCTCGGTGGGAGACGGCCGACTTGTTGAAAAAAAAAAATAGTTAGCAAATTGATAAAGATGTCAGTAAATTGAGGTTGTCAACAACTGTTTGTTTAAAGTATATTGAAAAATTAAATAGTTCTAGAGCCTTTTAAATTGTACAGATCTAATTAAATCGCCAAAATAAAAAATATTTATAACATTTAAACATTAGTATGGTCAAGAAGTGGAATAACTTGGAATTAGAGTTAATGATGGCTTGAAATGGTGGGTCAAAATGTAGTAGACATTTGATATTTTGTCAGTCAAAATAAGTAGCTGGATTCTTAGGAAATATGCTGGCTGTATATTTATTAAAATACTGCTTTATAAATGTGCTTGATAGCCATATTGTTTTGCAGCAATATCTGCGTTACTGACTGACATTGACCGCCGAGCTCCTGGGTGTGAGAAAAAGCGTATAGAGATGGCTGCACAAAAGATGACAGACTACAATTCAAAGAAAGTCCAGGCAGCTAAAGGTTAGACAATTTCTTGAATAGAAAATCCAATCTTGGATATGTTTAAGCTCATAGCAGTTAAGAGACATCCATGTTAGCAGCTTATCTATAAATGAACATGGAGATAAAAGGTATAAAATACTGGCACGATGGAAAAATAAACACAAATGCAGTATAATGCGATCCTTTATTGACAATGTTTTGCCCACACAGTGCGCTTTATCAGGTCACAAACAGATCTGTTTGTGACCTGATAAAGCCCACTGTGTAAGCGAAACATGTCAATAAAGGATCGCACTAGTATACTGCATTTGTCTTTATTTTTACATAAATAAATATTTTGGGAAATACTGAAAGATTTTGCTAAAAATATTTTAAGCATTTTGAGGTTTTAATAGATATTAAAGTCAGCTTGCTTTGTCCTGCAGTCATCAGTTTTAAATATCTAACCACCTGACAGATTAAACTAGTCTTGTATGAGATATTTACTGGGAATAGTCACTAGAATTTGCTCTTTTAAAGTGTTTATTTAATTTCATATGAAATATTGTCCTGAATTTTGAATAATTTTATATTAAGCACTATAGTCAAGAGAAATTTCTGTAAATTAGAGTCAATTAAGATGACACAGCAACTTCTTATAGCTTTGTGCAGTAGCGTTATCATAAGTTGTTTGTTTATTGAACTTGATGCCCTAATAGCCAATAGTCACTACATGTATCCATTGCTTATTTTTTATATTCATTAACAAAGAAGGGTGTGAAAATGTCCTATGATGGCAGCTGCTTTAGTCAAGGAAGTTCTTTCTCCTGTTTCAAAATTGATGAACTTGTAATTTTTGGTTTCTTTCCAACAGCCATGAAAGAGCAAGTCAGTTCCAGTCCTCGAACACCAACTTCAAGCTGGTCAGGCTATGGCTTCAGTAAAAGTATGCCAGGCTTCATGATTCGACAAAAAATGCAGGAGAATAAATTGCTCAAGTCTAATCAGGTGATGAAATACTTACTGTAGTGTATAGTTTGTAATATTTAGTTTTTTTCAGCTTAGTAGCCTTCACATTTTTTAACCATATCCTTTCAAAGGCTGGGAACAGGATAATATTGCTTTGTTAATGGTTGGTAAGTTGAATTGAAAGTACAATGCCTGCATTCAGAAGGATGGAATAGGGATGTTATTTGGTGGGTCATTAGAGTTGTGATGTCTGTGCACTTCTGGCAAGACAGCTAGAAAATGAGTGATGGTGAATGTATTTCCTTTTTACTTACGTTACCATAACTTTGGAAGTAGATTGTGTTAAAAATATAAATTATTTCAAACATTGTCTCTACATCCACAGCAGGACTTGAACCTGCAAACTCTGTATCAGAGTCCACAGTACTTTACCATGAAGCTATGGTAAAGTACTGTGGACTCTGATACAGTTTGCAGGTTAGTCCTTCTGTGGACTTGGAGACAATGTTTGTAAATAATTTTGCTTGTTTGCGAATTGTTAAGCATAAATTATTTCAATGTTGATGCAACTTTAACTTATTACCTATGATTTTAGTTATACTTTCTGCTTTGCATTTCACTACCTATCTAAAGTCTGCAACATTCTTTTAAATGTACAGTATATCACTTGCAGAACAAACAGGATATAAGTACCATGGCAAGCCAACCCTAAAACTAGCAGATCAGTGCTCTAACCACCATACCATTCTGGCCTAATATGCTTTGCGGGTGGGTGCTGTAGTGCTACGACTTTGAAGTGCGGGTCAGTGCTGTAGTTCTATGTGATGAGCTCAGCTCACTCGGATAAGTTGTGAGCGGTAAATTTTGGCCTAGATATGAGTGAATAGGTCTGTGGTGAGTGTGCACCATGTAAAAAAGTTCTGCTTCACATAGTGCATGATGGGAGGAAAAAAGCTGTGACTGTTATTGGTTTAAAACAGTGACTGTGGTGTATTTTTGTATGGTTTTATGGTTGTATTCTCAGTTTCTTGGTCTCCTTTGATAAAATGGAAGATATATTACGTAAATAGAGGTGATTTTGATTGGTTTCAGGAGTGAAAGTAGCTTGAAATTTATCTCAAAAGTAGTGGAAATGTTTGATCTTTGCCGACATTCCAGAATACACAAATGTCACTCATCCAGTACGCATCCAACTGGTCAGTCTAATATGTGTTCAGGAATACACTGACATTATACAATTATTACAATAATTCAGTAATCTACATCACAGTAAATATTCTATTATTTGTATGAATAAAAATTCAAATTGGAAAGCAATAGCAATATAGGAGAGGCCTGGGGACATAATTAATAAACAGAAGAAATGTTTTTTAGTGACAGGAATATCTATATTGTTTATTCTAGACCCTATTTTTAAATTGGCCATTTTTTTAATTGTGTGAAAGTGGCCAAATTACCAGTTTCTGATCACTTTATTGGGTAGTTGAAATAGGTAAATGGGCAATTTTTTGTACTCAGTTGAGAGAATAGAAGGAATAGTAGTGACATAGCTACGAGTTTGGTCAATCGGACCAATGGAATTGGCTGATAATAGGGCTCAAATTGGGTGAAATTCCCGATGCGTAAATATCACCGAGACCGCTAACTTTGCAAGAGCTTAAGTTTTCCATTAAATTTTTTACTTTTGGTTCAATTACCTTCAGAAAAAGATTCATTTCATTTTTTTTTTTTTTTGACCCTGAGAGCAACTCTCAGATCAGCGGTTCCGACGCTGAAAGGGGATTCATCCTACTGTTATGCCAACATGGTACAGTGGTTAGAGCACTGGTCTGCTTGTATTTTAATTATGTTGTCAAGGGTTCGAAGCCTGTCTGTTCCATGTTTAAAATCTTAATATGCCTTAGTGAGTCAAATATACAATATATAATATGCCTTAGTGAGTCTAATATAATATGTAAACCACACATTGTAAGCTTTGCAAGGAAATAAACATTTTCATTTTCATTTGTAGGAGGAATGTAAGTACAGAATAATAAGGGTACATTATAAAATAGGATCCCCACTATTGGAGTTTTTTAAAAATTTATTTCAAAATAGGATTTAAACGTGGGAATAAATTTTTAATATGTAGTCAACATTCTCTTAATCTATCATTCTCTCTAGCAAAATAAATCTGGGCGAATCATGTTTACTACATACAGTGGACCCCCGGAAATCGAACGCCTCCCAACTCGACCTATTATGCAAGTTTATTATTGTAAGTGCTTTTGTAAGTGTATTTTTGGGGGTCTGAAATGGACTAATCTAATTTACATTATTCCTTATGGGAATAAATTCGTTTGGTAACAGCATTCTGGAACGAAGAATGTTCGATTTCTGGGGGTCCACTGTACTACAAATGTTGATTTTTCACAAAATTAAATGATCCCTAAAACTGTACTGAAAGTTGTATATATTTTTTGTGATGTTTCTATGGTTATTTTATATTAAAAGGGAGGACTGGAGGGCTGGGATGAGTGGCAGCAACAGGACAGTGGAGACTTTTCTTCTTGCCAGGCTATTTCCAGTCTACATTATCCACCTCATATGACACAAGTAAGTAAACTGCTTTGCAATGCATGCAGATGCAGGCACATTTGTAAATTACATGTACACATGAGCCATGGGGCTATAAAATAATTTGAGTTTTCAATAAATGGATGAGCTCAACTGGTTGATTCAGAACCAAGAGATGTTGATTTCCCTCCCTACAAACTTGAATAGGTAATTACACAAACACATATACAGTACATTGTCTTTCAGAAAGAACAAAAATGATCAGGATATGCAAAAAATGCTCTAGAGTTAGATACTTTATAAAGAGATGAAACAATAACAAAAGAAAATGTTACAAAGCTGTGTACCCACATGAGCCACAGATATCAGAAAATATGACGGTTGTAAAGTAATGAAATGAAATCTAAATAACACTGGTAATAGATTCAATGCTGGAGTTATAGTATTTATGACAGCTCTTTATATCAGTCTAGAAAGTTAATAAACTGGATTAAAGCTAGCTCTCCCACCCCCTTCCCAACACTCAAATAAGGGATAAACAGTTACACATGCAATCCGTTGTGCTCTGTATTATCTTAGATATGGTGTTAACATAGGTTTAAACCTAATCTTTTTCACTAAATCAAAATAAAAAAAAAGTTTTCATGATAATAATTCAGCTAATTGTTCAAACAGTCTTTGTATAGAGGTGACACTGATGAAAGACTTGGTGGATAAACAAGAATGGAAGAGGACTTGAACCACGGTCCATGGCATGTAGCAGGCCTAGTTCTTTATCACTGAGCCACAAAGGTTACAATAGGAAGGTTTTTACAGACAGTATTTCTGTGAATTATATATCAGTAACACCAACTGTAACCCTACTTTCTAATGTTATTTTTCTATGCAGCTTGGGTCCAGTTGTGCTGGCACTAGTGATAGCTTGACAGTTCAGCGACCATCTATAAGCCTCTCAGCTAGTAACTTCATGGACTGTGTGCTGCCTCGAACTAGAGAGAGTTCTTGTCATTCTAGTCAGCAGTCAGATATTACATCTGTGTTGACAGATCTACAGTTAGAGCAATACATTGGTAAGTCTTTTTGCCCAAATTACATTAGCATATTGCAAAATAAAATTTTTTGTAAAATTGTATAAAGAGTAAGTTTTAGGCTTCTTGGAAGAATATTTTAAGATTTAACACAAGTGTGCTGTAAAATTCTAGTTAATGATAGATTGACTACCAGATCGAAGGGAGGGAGTTGGAAGGAAATGAACATATCTAGATACCTGGGAATGGATATGTCATCAGATGGGTGTATAAAAATGAGGTGAGCTAAAGAATAGATAAGGGGGGTTAGGTAGGTAGGTGGTATGTTGAAGCATCCGTGGAAAGAAAGAAGTTTACCTATGGAGGTGAAAATTGGAATGTATCAGTGTTGTGTTACCAGCACCTTTATATGGGTGTGAGGCATGAGTTTTGAATGCTACAGTGAGAAAGGCTATATAGGCAGTGGAGATGGTCATGTTTGAGAGCAATGTGTGGTATGAATATCATGCAGAAAGTTTGGAGTGTACAAATTAAAAGGCAGTGTAGGGTCACCAAGGGTTATATTTCAGAAGGCCGAGGAGCAGTTGAGGTGGTTTGGGCATGTGGCAAGGATGGAGAGGTATAAATTTGGGGCAGAAGATACGAGGGGTAGGGGGTCATCCCAAGAATGGTTAGAGGGAGGGAGGTAAAAAAAAAAGGCTAAAGTTTTAGGGTTTTCAGTATCAAGCAGGCTTGAGTGTGTGTGTTCAGTAGAGTGAATGGAGACAAGTGGTTTCAGTGGATAAGCTATTGGAATGTGGGCAAGGTAACTTGTAAAGTAATTGAGGGGAAATCATTTAGCTGGACTAGGCCTGTAGGTGGGAAGGGCATTCATTGCCTTCACTATGGAGGATGGGTGGAGATATTGCAGTCAGTGGGTAATTGAATTATGGTATCAACACACTTCTGGCAAGATAGCAGTTGAATAAATGATGGTGGATATTGGGTTAATATTAATAATGGTATTGACAGATGGGGAACTTTTGACATTTTTCAGGCAGAGTTCCATATTTTGGGGCATTTTGTTTGCTTGGAAGTTTAGAACAGGTTGAGTTGTACACATGGAATGTCAAAGATTGCATTTTCTTATTTTTCATTTTTTTTCAGACATATTTGCAGTACAAGAAGTTGATTTAAATATGTTCCTGACACTTGATGACACAGACCTGAAAGAGCTTGGCATAAAGATATTTGGACACCGCAAGCGTATACTTATGGCCATTAAGGGTTAGTCATGAAGTATTCATTGTATAGAATGAATGATGGTGAAAGTTCACATTTTTTGGGTTATCCTACCTCAGTATGAGACGGCCAGTATGTTAAGAAAAAAATGAGTGATCCGTGACTTTAATTTTTAAGCTAACGGTAACTGAATTATTAGTACAGTAAAGCAAAAAAGACACTTTTAGTCCATATTTCTCAGTTATTACATAAATAATTGTTTTGTTTTAACACATTGGCTGTCTCCCACCAAGGCAGGGTGACCTGAAAAAGAAGAAACTGTTTTTCTTTTTACATTTAGTAATTTATACTTGTGTTACTAGCCTCTTGCTCTCTGCATTTTAGTTGCCTCTTACAACATGCATGGCTTACAGCGGAAGGATTCTTCACTACCTTCCTATGGAGATTCCATAAATAATGTAATATATTATGTTATTGCTATACATAATATTATATAATTGACATACAGCAGGAATGTATGAGCATGTTAGAATGGTATTTGGGACTTGACGAGCTGTTGGAGTGTGAGCAGGGTAATATTTTGTGAAAGGATTCGGGGAAACTGGACTCAAGTCCTGGAAGTGGGAAGTACAATGCCTACACTTTAAAGGAGGGGTTTGAGATATTTGGAGTGACATCTAAACTACTGCATTTGCATGTCTCTGCAAAGACAGTGATTATATGTGAATAATGATGAAAGTTTCTTTCTATTTTGGGTCACCCTGCCTCAGTGGGAGGTGGCCAGCATGTTAAAAAAACTAATTGCTATAACATTTAAATAACGAGCATGTCCATTACATTTAGACTCTCCCACCAACCCCACCAGCTTCGTAGGATTCCTTCCTGGGCACCAAGGTATGACTACTCCTGATACTATTAGGGAATACATCTTTGCCCTTGAAGCTGAAAACAAAGACATCAAAGCAAAACTAGTGAAATATGAATCCAAGCTAACTAACCTCGAGATCAAGATCCAAAACCTTGAAGAGAAGATTACATCGGGAAGTACTGACACACAAAATACTCTACAAACAGTTATAACCAGTCACACCGATCAAATAACAACTCTGAATATGAAGGTGGAAGAAGCAATCAAGGACTGGAATAACAACATGCACACTCGACTTGATGAATATCTTGATTTTCAAGATGACAAAACCGAACAAGATAACTTGTCTGATGCAGTTATAATAAACAGCAACCAAATTCCCAGAGACATAACTCAATCCCAGTGCAAGGAAACTGCTATCAACATATTACAAGACCACCTACAAGTTAATGTGCAAAGGAATGAAATCAAGGAAACACGATTGCTAGGAAAACAAGGTAAACCTAGTATAATGATCAGACTTCATTCATATGATACAAAAAAGAACCTAACTAAATCAGCAATTACAATGAAATGTGGAGTATACATCAATGAGTGCCTAACCAGGAAACGTCAAAACCTTCTGTTTAGGCTGAGAAAACTTAAACTGGAGAACAAAATCCATCAGTGCTTGCTCGTGATGGGAAAATACTAGTTCGAAAAGTATCAACAGGTCAGCAATTTTCTATATCAAACGAACGTGATCTCACCAACTTCCTTAGACAAGCTGACATTACCATTACTGATTAGCCTATTGTCCTCAACACATAATATACGTGTGGTGTATTAGTGTATGTTCCTACTACTTTGTGAAATTTTTTGTACTATATACTAGCTAGTACCAACTACCTCATACACTATGTACTTTACTTTTAGTGCTATTACTTGCTTCAACTTTATAATATAAATCAAATCTTGCTTCTAAGTTAATTTTATATCATATTTACTATCTGTCCATTTAATTTAATCCCCATTTATATATTCTCTTGAAATAGTTCCCAGCAAATCAATACCTAGTACTGCCTTTCATCCAATAATTCCTTTTACTTAAGGTGCTAATTCTGGTGCTAAAGTGTTTTACTCTTTTTATTTACTATTATATTCCCTAAAGTGTTAACTCGTAATTAAGGTGCTATTTTTGGTGCTAAAGTGTTTTACTCTTTTTATTTACTATTATATTCCCTAAAGTGTTAACCCTCATTGTTTACTATTATATTCCCTAGATTTTATCTTAAAAAAAAAAATCTAACTGCCACAGTTCTTTTATTAATTTTTATTATAATAATTAAGGTGCTAACTCAGGTACTAATTTACTTTACTTTCATTGTTTGCTATCATTTTCCCTAGCTCCTTTATTCCCAGCTTTAGTAAACTACCATAGTTCAATCAATTGCATTTGTATAAATTGACTAAGGTACAAATTCACGTGCCAAGAACTCTGTCAAATACCCTGTATCTCTACAAACTCTAATTAAAAATTTGTAATAATCAAATAGTTCCTAAGCATTTATTCTAGTATCATATTATTAAGTTTAGTATTATCTATTCTCAGGACTAGTTATAGAATCACATCAAATCTTATGATTACAGGAATTGATCCTGATATCAACCTATTATTAAATGACTTACATGATTCCAACAGCAACTGTAACTATTACACAGCAGATCAAGCAAAGACATTACTCAGAGCCAACAATAACATAACTATCTTCAATTACAATGTTAGATCTTTGAGCAAACATTATGATGACCTCACAGCACTACTCCAATCCCTCCAGACCAATATGTCAATCATCACACTCACTGAGACCTGGCTGAAGCCTGATACTACAGATGTCTATGGCATCCCAGGTTACACAGCCATTCACAATTGCAGGACAGATCAGCGAGGGGTGGAATAGCTATATATTACTCAGATCAACTTGAATGTATCAATAACTCTTGCATAAGGGATGAGCATGGAGAATATATTATAGCTAAATTTAAATCAAAAGACCTGCAAAAACCCCTCACAGTGATAAACATCTACAGATTACCACAGTCAAACATTCACCATTTTAGTGAAAACTAGGTAACCTAATAACTGATGCACACATGAACAAAGACCATTTGCTGCTCACAGGAGACTTCAATATAAATCTCCTACATGACCAGGACCCACAAGTAACAGAATTCACAAACACTATGAGCAACTGCTTGTTACTACCAACAATATCAAAACCTACAAGAATCTCCGAGACTAGTACCTCATTACTAGACCACATCTGGACTAATACTATAGCCCCTCTAAAATCAGGCATCATCACAGACAACACCACAGACCACTATCCGACCTTTCTCATAACTAATCTTGGTAAATTGCCCCTAGATATTACAAAAGTTACCTTCAGACTACATAATGAGTCAGCTGTAAATAACTTTATAACAGCTATGATTAACATTGACTGGCATAATGAGTTAGAAACATATACAGATACTAATGAATGCATCAAGAATTTCCTTAACAAAACCCACCACCTCTATAACAAACATTGCCCTGAAAAAACTAAACAGATCACAGCTAAGAGACTTAACAATTCCTGGCTAACACCCAGCATCCTTAAATCCATTAACAAAAGGCACCAATATGAAAAACAATACAGAAGGGGTCTAATAACCAGAGAACAATCCAAACGCTACTCATCAACCCTTACCAGCCTGATAAGGAGATCAAAAAAATTGTATTATGAGAACAGACTCCAGAACATAAAAAATGATATGAAAAAGACCTGGAAGACCCTATCTGCAATTCTAGGAAATAATAAGATAGCGAAAAACAACACCATCAAATTATCAAGAGCAGATGAACCCCTACTCTCACCTACTGAGACAGCAAACAGACTTAATGTTTTCTTCTCCACCATAGGAAAGAATCTAGCGAGTAAAATCCCAAGCTCAAACACCCGTCCAACAGACTACCTCACAAACACCTACCCTAATACGCTATTCCTAGCTCCTACCAACCCAATTGAAGTCTCGCTCATAATCAACACCCTTAAAAACAAGGCAGGAGACATAAACAGCCTACCAACTTTTATGTACAAAAAGCTTCACAGGTACTGTCACCAATCATAGCAACACTATTCAATAAATCCATTGAAGCCTCTACCTTTCCATCAATTCTCAAAATAGCTAGGGTCACCCGATCCACAAAGGAGGTGATCAAACAGACCTGAATAATTATAGACCAATTTCTAATTTACCATTGCTTTCTAAAATCTTCGAAAAATTAATTCATAGACAAATCTATTCCTACCTAGTCTCACACAATGTACTCAACCCTGTCAATTTGGATTCAGGACAAACAAGAGCACAAACGATGCTATTACGCACATGTTGGAGTTAATATATACAGCACTTGAGAAAAAGAAGTCCCACTGGGAATCTTCATTGATCTCCGCAAAGCTTTTGATACAGTCGACCATGATTTACTGCTCACAAAATTAGCACACTATGGTATAAGGGGGCACCCACTCAACTACCTAAAATCATACCTCACCAACAGAAGCCAATACGTGTACACAAATGGAGAGAACTCTTCCACACAACCAATTACAGTCGGAGTCCCTCAAGGAAGTGTCCTGGGGCCACTCCTATTCCTCATTTACATAAATGACCTACCGAATGCATCACAACTACTCAAACCCATTTTATTTGCAGATGACACAACATATGTCTTCTCTCACCCAAATCCAGTTATACTGGCCAACACTGTTAATGCCGAATTACAGAAAATATCAACATGGATGACGACTAACAAGCTTACTCTCAATACTGACAAGACCTACTTCATACAGTTTGGAAGCAAAGTCACAAATGTTCCACTTAACATAACACTTAATGGTACACCCATCACAAGACTCACAGAGGGAAAATTCCTAGGAATCCACCTTGACAGTAGCCTTAAATTCCAAACACATATACAACAAATTTCCAAGAAAATCTCGAAGACAGTAGGCATATTATCAAAGATACGCTATTATGTACCTCAATCAGCTCTCCTTGCACTATATCATTCACTTATCTACCCGTATCTCACCTATGGAATCTGTGCATGGGGATCAACAACGTTAAATCACCTTAGACCACTCATAACACAACAAAAGGCCGCAGTCAGAATGATGATAAATTCCCACTCTAGACAGCATACTCCACCAATATTCAAAAGTCTCAAACTACTCACCGTAAAGAACATTCATACTTACTCTTGTGCCTACTACATATATAAAACTTTACACTCTAATATAAACCCTCTGCTCAAAACTCTCCTCACCAACTTTAATAGGACCCATGACCACAACACACGACACAGATCACTTTTTGATATACCCCGTGTTCATATCAACCTATGTAAAAATTCTATGCACATAAAGGGCCCCAGAATCTGGAATTCATTACCAGTAAATATTAAGATAATCTTGTCTGATAATCAATTTAAGACTCAACTCAAAAACCACCTACTCACCCAAACCTAAATGATCATGCTATAAACTACTTTGAAAAATGCTCATTGTTACTTTCCTATACGATAATCTCAATTTTTAATAATATGTTACTATTATGTTACCCCCTACTCATATTATAAGTTAATGTCAAAAATGCTCAATGTTATTTTCCTTAAGATAATCTCAATTCCATATTATCATTCAAGAATCTTAACACCTGTAACAATCTAAGATCTAATATCATCATATAAAAATTTAAACAGTAAAGTTTCATCATATTGTAATTTTGAAAATAATTTTTAACTAGAATAAACTCAATAAATTTCTCTAATATTAAGTACATAGTTTTTAAGGACTAGAATAAGCTGCCCCTAATGCCATGGCATGTCAGTGGCTCTCCTTGCACTCAATTTACATTGTAACTTCCGATACCCATGTAACCTGCAATGAAATAAAATTTGTTTGTTTGTTTGTTCGTTTAGAATGTTAAGAGTTGGCACATAAATAAGTCCGCACATGCTCAGTAGCAGTAGCACTCCACAGTTAAGTTTACTATTTTATAATTTCAATAAAGTTCTCCTATTGTCTTCCTGGTGCTGTGCTCTTTGTTATCTGCCGTCAGGTGGTGACGAGAAAGCTTCAAGGCAGGCTTATCTAAGTTATTCAAGACTTTAATCTCCTTGTTCCCTCAAGGGACTTCTCTTACTTGTACTCCTTCATTTTTCCTTTTAAAATGGTTCCCCTTACAAACAAACCAACCATACCCCGTCCGTTGTATGGTTTGTTTGCAATCGTGTCATTATCATTTCGTAAGTCAAAATGGTTCCATCTTGGGTACTGATCATAAACCCTTTATATTTCTTGTAATCTTGCCATCCATCTTTCCATGTCCATAGTAAAGCACTACTGTACTCATGAACCCACTTTATTACCACAAGCCTCTGTCTTCATATCTCCTTGTACTGTAATTTATTATTACACTTTAACCCATATGCTTATATTATGTGCATTATTAAATGAAGCTAATTTCAGCAAAATAAATAATAGTTCATCATGCTTTAATGTTCATTTTGTTAAGAGAAGTTTTCTTCACATTAATAATGATTTTTTCCTATTGAAAATTCTCTCTATCTTCATTTCTTATTCTGTTATGTACAATACAAATCCTGTATTTTTAACTTCCTTAATCCAATCATACTTAACAACATTAGTTTTTGTATTAATTGAACACTGTTGAATATAATAATATTTTTCACCAAGTACATGTACAAGGTATACAGGCTGTAGCTCAATCACTAGCGCACTCAGCTCTCACACTGAGGTCCAGGCGTTGATCCTCCTGGTACAGCTGGAAAACATTAGGATGCATTTCCATAAGACCTGCTGCCCCTGTTCACTCATTAGTAAAATGGGTACCTGGATGTTAGTTGACTGGTGGGGGTTGCATTCTGGGACAAAATTGACCTAATTTTCCTGAAATGCTCTGCATAACGAGTGGCTTTCTATGTTTACCTTGTACATGTACTTGTAGAAATAAATATTATTATTAATTATAAATGTCTTTTGAAGAGTTAGTTTCTCACCATATAATTAGGAAGCATTACTGATACATAGTTTTTATGTATATTTTCAGATCTGTCAACTAAAAAGCCCTTCTTTGGGGGTATAAGTGGTGTGACTAGTAGCATGGACCATGCCTCTGCCATACGAGAGACAACGACGACATGGGAATAATGTATAAGGAAGAGGGTATGACTAGACACATAGAATAGTAACATTTTTGACTACTGTGGGATAGTTTGATATAATGGTGAGTTGACAAGCTGCAAGAGAAGTGTTTTGACCAGCATTATAAACTTGAATCAATTTTCTTAAATAAAAAATTACTTGACAAATTAATATACAGTAATTAAAGGAAGTAGTTAATTAATATGTTTCCGATTATTTGATCTTTAAAAAAAAAAATACAAAATGGATAATAAAACGTTAATGGTCTTTTTATTTTAAGTATGGTACAGTTTCTAATTAAATAAATTCCTGACTATAGCAATTAAATTTACGTCTCAATGTTTTTATCTTGGGGAATTTTGTTCTCAAGTGCTGTAGTAGAAAATTATTGGTTTAAAAAAAAAAAAATTATCCATTCAGGAATTAGTGCTTAAAAATTTGACCTTTGTAATAATGTCACTATGTGGCATCTATTTGATCTGGTTCAACTGGTGATGCAGTGACATTGTCTGGTGAATAAAAAATGGTTTAATAAGTCACTTTAGGCATATAAAAAATTATCCTTGTAATGAAGTCATTCACCAGTGTGAGCTCTGTGTCTGACAACCCAGAAACATGGAGTAGTGGTCACCTGCAAGTGAAATGAAGCTTTTTTTTTCCACGCATGTTAGATGAAACTGTTTGATTATATGATTTTAATTGTTTCTTTTCACTGGGCGAGTAAAGCAAGCACCAAATCAGGGTTATGGGGTATTGCTCTGCTGTCACTATTTCCTTGTATCTGTTAAGCTTTTTGTATTTGTCTTGACATACTATAAAAGTCACTTGCTTTTTGCTGGAATTGTGGCTGTATTTCAGCAGCTTTTTTGACTGGTCTACAAATGATACAGTATCCAACATAATTTAAACCTGAATTAACTATGACTGCAGTCTCACAATACTGTGTTGCACATGATGACTTAGACAGAACATGGAAGTACAAATATTACAGGTTTTTCACAGTAAGTTAGTGCTGTTGAACAGACATAGTAGCATCATGATGCATAATTGAAATTATGCCATAGCTAGAAACTTATTTGCTCTTTCACATTGAAATGTTGTGCCTTAACCATATGATGAATGTACTATTACTGGCCTGACTAATTAATATTACTGGCCTAAATAGTGAATAATATTAGTGGCTTGAATGAGTATATTATTATGGGCTGAATGGCGAGTGCATTATTACTGGCCTGAATGAGTGTATTACGGCCTGAATGAGGAGTGCATTATTACTGGCCTGAATGAGTGTATTACGGCCTGAATGAGGAGTGCATTATTACTGGCCTGAATGTGTTGTTACTGGCCTGAATAATTCTTGTTACTGGCCTTAATAGTGTATTACTGCATGAATGTATTATCACTGGCCATCTCCGCTGTATGCCATGCATCTCGTGCAAGATGGTGTTATTTCTGTTGCATTTTATGTATTCTATTTTTTTTATACAGGTATTGAAAGCATGTTAAGTTATTTCTTATACTGATGCCAATTTTTGACCAGGTTGGTTATTTAAATTTGCATGATAAGTCCTTTGGAGGCAAAATGAGGTTTAAGCAGAATGATTGTTTTACAATTGAGTGGACACTAAATGACCAAGAAAATTGGAAATTGTCTATTCAGGAAGTAAGAATTCTTTCTATGTTGTTTAATTTTAAAGAAATACTATATTTAACAGTTTCTTTAATTCACTGCTTATGCCAACATGTTTTGATCAGGACAGAATTCTGGTTTTGCCATGGATCGTGTGGCCCCATGATGTAATTTTGTTTTACAATTTTAAGGTCATTCCATAGATGTAGAGCAAGTGCCTTAATGCAGTGTTCATGTGGAATGTAATTGTGATATTAACTATAAGTAATATTTTACACTTAAGGGTGTTTACCCAAGGTTAGTTAATTATTTTTATACCATCATTGCTGTAAATAAATATGCAGCAGTTTATAGAAAAGTATGTAACTATATGCATGTAATTTTCATTTTCTAGTCTTATATACTATTGAGATAGAGAAAATTGATCATTCCTGTAATGGAATTTTAATTTTTTTTTATTATTTTAATGCATTGGGAGTTTTAGTTAGTGTGGGATTTTACAGGGGTGATCCTTTTTCACTAAATAATGTAAGTTATGTTCCTAATATCAAAATAACCAAACTAAGTCTTTAGTATGCTCTTATTTTAATAAAATTTATGAAGATGATAGTTTCTAAAGAATTCTGCATTTTCAATTTATTTACTTTTTTGTTTAGTTTGAATAAAGATTATCTAAATTTATTTAAATTTTTTATATCCCTTTCATCAATTTTTTTTTCATGTCTCTTGTGCTATAACAAGAACACTAAACTAAGTGCACCATAAAGTCTTTGTGGGAGAGTACTAGCAGTCTTTAACTTCTTAAGTTTGTATTAAGAGGAAGTTCCTTTTAGAGAAGTAAGTAACTTAAGAGTTGAGTTCCTTGATTGGTCTTGTGGAAAATACTATAATATGCAAAAGTTTTAATTACACAGAAAAGTATCAAATGCCTTGCTTAATTAGGGCTTTCTGTTGAGTAGTTTGTCATTTACCCTAATTCTATAATATACTGTAACTTTTGGGCTTAATGCTTGGTTATGATGGTAACAATATATACTGTACTCCACTTTCTATAAAGTTTGTTCTGCTGATAAAAGAACTGAGAAACAAGATACTAATACAGGCTAAGCCAAGAAATCAATCTTGTGTTGCTAGAAGTGAAGAATTTAACTTATTATGGAAGTAAATGAATGAGTAACCAAATGGAAATACTAACTTCGAACTATGAGTTAAGATTCTTCGAGGGGTATGGGCATGCAGAATACATCTCCCATGTCGTCACCACCACTTAATGCCCTTGCTCTTATCTTCCTTGCTGATGGCCTTCACCTTTGACACACTCCCTCTGACTTTTTTCAGCAATAGCTTTATTACACCAACTGTACTTACTTTAGCACTCCTCACTGCCCTTACTACTCACCCTCACTGATCTCTGATCAGGCATATTACACCTTTTAGCACACCTACCCTGTAGTGCTGTATGACCCTAATGGGTTTAGCGCTTGTTAATGATAATCTTTGAGGGCTAGATGGTTTAGCGCTTCTATTTGATTATAATAATAATTTGAGGGCTAGTGATCAAGGATACATGTAGGAGAGCAGTAACGGAAGGTTTCTATCCCCAAAACTGGGTCACTTTTGTGTGATAAGGGGAGCGGAGGAGACTACTGGATTATCTTGGCAGTCATGAATGAGTGGATGGAATGACTCAGTTTTGCACTCCATGAGTAAAATATTTAAGGTTAGCTACTTTGATTCAAGTGTTGGTATGAGGCATATTAGACAAGGCAGCACCCAAGAGCTGAAGCCACAACCTGTAGCCAGCACTGTACTGTTGTCTTAGCACTTGCTTTGGAATATAATTACAACTTTATACAATTAAGTAATTACACTGCATCATTCCTCAATGGAGGTTTTGTGGTCCAAGAAATTGGACTTGGATTGAACCTAATTGCCTCATATTCCTCAGGTATAGTGTTAAGTTTAATAATACTTAAAGCATGAAATGCAATAATTTTTTAAATATATAGGTATACATACTATAATTGTTTAGTATGAACAGAGTAGTTTATGGAATTTTGTATCTGAGACACATTTTATATGATAATAGAAATTGTTTTCTCTTGGAAAACATAGCACTTGGTGAATTTATTTAGTACAGGTACACAAGTACAATTATACAAAGTATTGTGTAAATTATACATAGATAACCCAGAAAGTGTCTTGATGCTGGTGAGGGTTCTTCGTCCAAGAAATATGAGCTACCCTTAGATTCAAATTCAAATTCTTTATTTCTAGTAATATACAGAGTGGGGTGTACTTATAGTAATGTACATTTTATGAAGTAGATATTACAAGATGGCCAATAATATGCCTAGTTATGCCTAGGCTTTTCAGGCAGTCTTATGATAGGTCTTACTCAATAGTGACACAAAGATTGTACTGATAGTAAGGTTAGGTAATTGTAGTGATTAACTAGGTTTACAATATTGAGGTACTGAAATTCAAACATTTAAGAATTTAACAATTAGTTTATGTATTAATGGTAAAGGTGATGTATTGGCATAATACTGTTTCTATATTGGAGTGTCTTAGGCAAACTTATTCTATATTGGAGTGTCTTAGGCAAACTTATGAATAGCTTAAGAATTATGAAGCAATAGTTGTATTAGAATTTTGGTTAGTCATGTGAAATTAAGGGGAATCACAGATATCAGTAAGTGTCTTTTGCTGTGGATATGTGGAAGTGGAACAGAATTCTTCCTCCGTAAGCCATGCGTGTCGTAAGGGGCGACTAAAATGCTGGGAGCAAGGGACTAGTAACCCCTTCTCCTGTATATATTACTAAATGTAAAATGGGAAACTTTCGTTTTTCATTTTGGGCCACCCCACTTCGGTGGGAAACGGCCGACGTGTTGAAAGAAGAAAGATGTGCAAGATAAACATTACCTCCTATATTACAAGTGCTCAATGATCCTTCAGATTTTTAATGACAGTGGTGGAGGTTCTTGATTTTAGAACTTGGAACCGGTCTCCTTTGATCAAATCTGAATGCCTGCCATTCCCAAGGCACTGTATGACCCTGATGGGTTTAGTTCCTGCCCATGACTGTGTAATAATTTTCCATAATATACAGGGAGAGAGTATGGAGGAGGTGAATGTATTCAGATATTTGGGAGTGGACATGTCGGCGGATGGGTCTATGAAGGATGAGGTGAATCATAGAATTGATGAGGGGAAAAGGGTGAGTGGAGCACTTCGGAGTCTGTAGAGACAAAGAACCTTGTCCATGGAAGTAAAGAGGGGAATGTATGAGAGTATAGTTATACCAACGCTCTTATATGGGTGTGAAGCATGGGTGATGAATGTTGCAACGAGGAGAAGGCTGGAGGCAGTGGAGATGTCATGTCTGAGGTCAATGTGTGGTGTGAATATAATGCAGAGAATTCGGAGTTTGGAAATTAGGAGGAGGTGCGGGATTACCAAACGATTGTCCAGAGAGCTGAGGAGGGGTTGTTGAGGTGGTTTGGACATGTAGAGAGAATGGAACGAGACAGAGTGACTTCGAGTGTATAAATCTGTAGTGGAGGGAAGGCGGGGTAGGGGTCGGCCTAGGAAAGGTTGGAGGGAGGGTAAAGGAAGTTTTGTGTGCGAGGGCTTGGATTTCCAGCAAGCATGTGTGAGCGTGTTTGATAGGAGTGAATGGAGGCATATGGTTTTTAATACTTGACGTGCTGTTGGAGTGTGAGCAAAGTAACATTTATGAAGGGATTCAGGGAAACCGGCAGGTCGGACTTGAGTTCTGGAGATGGGAAGTACAGTGCCGGCACTCTGAAGGAGGGGTGTAAATGTTGCAGTTTTATAACTGTAGTGTAAAGCACCCTTCTGGCAAGACAGTGATGGAGTGAATGATGATGAAAGTTTTTCTTTTTCGGGCCACCCTGCCTTGGTGGGAATCGGCCGATGTGTTAAAAAAAAAAAAAAAAAAATACAGGCATGCCCCACTTATACAGCAGGTTAGGCTCCAGCTACAGCTGTAAAACGAAAATTGCTGTAAAGTTTTTTTTTAACATAAAAGCCTGGTAATATGTTTACACTATCATATATTAAGTGATCAATAGAGCTAGGCCTTAAAAGTACATATACATACTTTACACACATTGCTTACCTTAAAATGTTTTCCTCCTTAGCTTATAGTAATGGTGAATACATTTATTGCAGGAAATCTGAATAAATGAAGAATAGGTATAATTGAAAACTACTGTATTAGTGAAATGCCATAAAGTGAAGAGCTGTAAAGTGAGGCCCGCCTATACTAGAATTAGACCCTTGTAGGTTCAGTGCTTCTTTTTCATTATAATGTACTAGAATTAGGGACATAGTTTATGAATGAAAAAGAGTAAAGGGAATATAAACAATGTTGAAAATATTAAACAAAATGACTCGGCAATACAATGCAATACAATTTTTATTTCTTTATGCGGTACATAATTTAGTTAACATGTAATAAAACGTTGGTAGGCACAAAAGAAAGCCAATAATGTGATGCATTTTGAGCAAATATGAAGGTACAGCACATTGTTCAATGGGAACCTTAATTGAGATGTACAGCTCTTGGTTGAAGGATTTGTATCTGTCCTCCCAGTGGATTGCATAAAGATTGCCTTCCATTCTTGAGGTACTGTATGATTATTATAGATCTATGCCTTCCCCACTGAGTAATAATACAATACTATACAGTACCCTGTATCCTGTCAACTGCATCATCCGGGCAGAGAACGTGTAAATGTGAGTAAATCTAATATTAATTATTTCTTATTAAGACCCTCTATGAGAAACAATTGAGTTCGTTGTTGAAATTTTCTGTTCATGATCTAACTTTATCCATGGGTTAGTATTAAAGCCACGGGAGGCTTGTGCCTAGAGGAACACTGGTGGTCAGGCAGAGAGACTGGCAACATCTAGATTGCTGGGTTCTTGGCTGCTGCAGCGACCCATCTGGCACACCTACACTCGCCGGCATCTATCCATCACATTCACCTATTCTTATCCACCTGCATCCATCCATCACACCTTATATCCACCTGCATCCATCTACCTATCCTTATATCCACCTGCATCCATACACCACACTCATCTATTTTTACATCCACCTGCATCCATCCACCACACCCACCTAACTATCCTTGCATCCACTTACATCCATCCACCTAACTATCCTTGCATCCACTTGCATCCATCCACATCCACCTAACTATCCTTGCATCCACTTACATCCATCCACATCCACCTAACTATCCTTGCATCCACTTACATCCATCCACATCCACCTAACTATCCTTGCATCCACTTACATCCACCACACCCACCTAACTATCCTTACATCCACCACACCCACCTAACTATCCTTACATCCACCACACCCACCTAACTATCCTTACATCCACTTACATCCACCACACCCACCTAACTATCCTTGCATCCACTTACATCCACCACACCCACCTAACTATCCTTACATCCACTTACATCCACCACACCCACCTAACTATCCTTACATCCACTTACATCCACCACACCCACCTAACTATCCTTGCATCCACTTACATCCACCACACCCACCTAACTATCCTTACATCCACTTACATCCACCACACCCACCTAACTATCCTTACATCCACTTACATCCACCACACCACCTAACTATCCTTACATCCACTTACATCCACCACACCCACCTAACTATCCTTGCATCCACTTACATCCACCACACCCACCTAACTATCCTTACATCCACTTCACATCCACCACACCCACCTAACTATCCTTACATCCACTTACATCCACCACACCCACCTAACTATCCTTACATCCACTTACATCCACCACACCCACCTAACTATCCTTACATCCACTTACATCCACCACACCCACCTAACTATCCTTACATCCACTTACATCCACCACACCCACCTAACTATCCTTGCATCCACTTACATCCACCACATCCACCTAACTATCCTTGCGAGAGATTTTTTGTGATTGAAATTTCATTAGATAAAAATGCAATTTCTCGACGCTTAACTAAGGTAGCGGTTGCCCTGTACTAGTTATATTAATAACAATCATGCTAATATTAACAATATAATACTGCGTCTTAGCGTTACGAAAGAGAACAATTTATCCAGAAATAACAAGTCATGTTATCCTGTCTTCCCAGAGGTGGAGCCGCCCCACCTTTCTCTCCGCCAATCACAGAGCAGAGTCTAGGTGACGTCACAAGGGATTCTTCATTCAGATGCCTCGCTTCTGGGACCTTCCCCTAAAACTTAGCCAATCAGAGACCTCTGAGTGCTGTGACGTCACGGGTAGCTCCTGTGGAGGATTTTAATCAATATATTTTAAATCAGTTGTCTGTTGACCATTGTGGTGAGTGTTAGTCTCTGCTACATGCAATATTTGTATGGCAGGTTATCCTAGGTAATTTACACTGTGTATGATAATTGTACTTATGTGTACCTGTGCCTAAATAATACTCAACACGTTATTAAAATTAACGATTTGTGTGTATCTAATCCTAATGGAAATAAGTCATTTGGACTTTTTTTGGGGTTATGCTAGTGGGTAATTTATACACATGTAACTTATGTATGATAATTTGTGCAACTATATTTATGTGTATTGTGTCTAGATAAACGTACTTGTCCACGGACCCCCATGGAAATTAATCACATTAACTTAATTTGATTATTATAATAATAATATTCTATGTTAAATCTACATAACGGGACATTTTATATGTCTATTAATGTGTGACTTCAATATCAATGTAAAAAGAATATTTTTATATATACACATGTAAATAAAACCTTCCATTGCTTCTTGATTCGTCGCTATTATTGCTTTAACTTTCATAATGGGTTCTTTATTTATTGTTAAAAAATAATTCGCCACGTGAATACTTGTGCTCACTTATGTGTGCTTGCATGGGTCGAGTCACAGCTCCTGGCTCTACCTCACCTGGCTACTACTTGACTTTCTAAGAATTTCCTTTGCAAGATTTTATTCGAATTACTGATCTTGAAGACTAACCCAAGAATTGTGACTTGTTTGATAAGATTTCTTCGGATTTTTAATCCCGGAGGGTTAGCCACCCAGGATAACCCAAGAACGTCAGTGCGTCATCGAGGACTGTCTGTCTTATTTCCATTGTGGTCCTCAATCTTGTCCCCCAGGATGCCACCCACACCAGTCCACTAACACCCAGGTACCTATTTGCTGCTAGGTGAACATGACAACAGGTGTAAGGAAACACGTACAGCCCCCGGTGGCCTAGTGGTAAAGCTCTCGCTTCACGCACGGAGGGCCCGGGTTCTATTCCCGGCGGGGCGGAAACATTTCGAAGTGTTTCCTTACACTCACACACACATACATACAACAGGCCTAGTGTCAAATCGACATGTGCCTAGGACAAAATGGTAACTAACGTCGAAATGTTTCCACCCGCCAGGAATCAAACCCGGGCCCTCCGTGTGCGAAGCGAGAGCCACTAGGCCACCGGGGCCATTGTAGGACATATATATATATATATTTATTCTGCCTCGGTGGGAAAGGGCCGACGTGTTAAAGGTGTAGAAAGTTGAAAGTGAACATAGATAAGAGTAAGGTGATGAGGGTATCAAATGATTTAGATAAAGAAAAATTGGATATCACATTGGAGAGAGGGATTATGGAAGAAGTAAATGTCAGTGGATGGGTTTTTATGAAGGATGAGGTTAACCATAGAATTGATGAAGGAAAAAAGGTGAGTGGTGCGTTGAGGTATCTGTGGAGACAAAAAACGTTATCCATGGAGGCAAAGAAGGGAATGTACGAAAGTATAGTCGTACCAACATTCTTATATGGGTGTGAAGCATGGGTTGCAAATGCTGCAGCGAGGAGGAGGCGGGAGGCAGTGGAGATGTCCTGTCTAAGGGCAATGTGTGGTGTAAATATTATGCAGAAATTCGGAATGTGGAAATTAGGAGGTGTGGAGTTACTAAAAGTATTAGTCAGAGGGCTGAAGAGGGGTTGTTGAGATGGTTTGGTCATTTAGAGAGAATGGAACAAAGTAGAAAGACTTGGAGAGTGTATAAATCTGTAGGGGAAGGAAGCCATTGTAGGGGTCGTCCTCGAAAAGGTTGGAGGGAGGGGGTAAAGGAGGTTTTGTGGGCGAGAGGCTTGGACTTCCAGCAAGCATGTGTGAGCGTGTTAGAAAGGAGTGAATGGAGACGAATGGTTTTGGGGACCTGACGAGCTGTTAGAGTGTGTACAGGGTAATATTTTGTAAAGGCATTCAGGGAAACCGGTTAGCCGGACTTGAGTCCTGGAGATGGAAAGTTCAATCCCTGCACTTTAAAGGAGGGTTTTGGGATATTGGCAGTTTGGAGGGACATCTAAAATGTCATATCTGAGCGCCTCTGCAAAGACAGTGATTATGTATGAGTCGTGCCGAATAGGTAAAATTGGTCAATTAGCAAGAACTCATTTAAAATTAAGTCCTTTCTAAAAATTTCTCTTATACGTTTAGATGTATTTTTTTTCATTTATGTTAATGTAAAAATAATAATTTTGTACCAAAAGAACCTTATTATAACAAGCGCAATTTAATTTAGCCTAATCCAACTAAACATATTTTAGATAAGTTTACAATAATTTAATAATAAACAAACACAATTAAATTTTTTTTCGTTAGGTTCAGAATGATTTTTGCGAAATAATTGCATACACAAATTTTCGCTTGCCTTATTCGGCAAGAGCGTTGTTGTTTAAGCCAAAATCGCAAGTTTTACCTATTCGGCAGGACATTATATATATATATATATATATATATATATATATATATATATATATATATATATATATATATATATATATATGTCGTGCCGATTAGGTAAAACTTGCGATTTTGGCTTAAATAGCAACGCTCACCTTGCCATATAAGACAAGTGAAAATTTGTGTATGCAAAAATTTCGCCAAAATCATTCTGAACATAACGAAAAAATATATTTCATTGTGTTTGTTTATTATTAAATTAATGTTAACGTATCTAAAATATATTTAGTTGGTTAGGCTAAATTAAATTGCGCTTGTTGTAATAAGGTTAGGTAGGTTTTCAAAGTTTCTCTTGGTACAAAATTATAAATTCTTACATTAACATAAATGACAAAAATATATCTTTAAACGTATAAGAGAAAATTTTAGAAAGGACTTAATTTTAGATGAGTTCTTGCTAATTGACCAGTTTTACCTAATCGGCACGACATATATATATATATATATATATATTATATATAATATATATATATATATATATATATATATATATATATATATATATATATATATATATATATATATATATATATATATATATATATATATATATATATATAATCAGGCTAAGAGCTGTTATCCTACTTTAGATCATTTCAGAGCCCTATCTTAGGTATAGTACTACTTCCTCAGGATGCGACCCACATCATTCAACTAATACCTAGGTACCTACTTACTGTTAGGTGAACAGGGACAAGAGGGGTAAGGTGACTTACACACTTAGTACACTCAGGTACCTACTTACTGCAAGGTGAACTGGGGAAGGTGCACGGTTACTATACCCAGTGTCTACTTACTGCTAGGTGCAGGTGACTAACACTCAGGTACCTACTTACTACTAAGTGTAAGGAAACATGACCAACGTGTACACAGTGCTGGAGATCAAAGCAGATACTCAAGTGTGTGAGCTGAGGATTAGATTCATAATATTCGAGGCTGCAGTCATGGATGCTTACATGAATAGATGAGACAAGTTTATTCTGCCCTACTCTCACTCCTCAGGTACCATATAAGAAAGTTCTGGTTTGACACAAGTAGATGAGTGACCACACTGCCAAGCAGCTTCACTGGCGTAAATATTAAGAGAGTAGTGGTTGTAAAAAATAGATGACGGAGTAAGAATGGTTGGGTGTGAGCGAGTGGAGTATACTAGGACCTGCCAACCATGAGGTCAGCAGGTGGAGTACTAGGACCTGCCAACCATGAGGTCAGCAGGTGGAGTACTAGGACCTGCCAACCATGAGGTCAGCAGGTGGAGTACTAGGACCTGCCAACCATGAGGTCAGCAGGTGGAGTACTAGGACCTGCCAACCATGAGGTCAGCAGGTGGAGTACTAGGACCTGCCAACCATGAGGTCAGCAGGTGGAGTACTAGGACCTGCCAACCATGAGGTCAGCAGGTGGAGTACTAGGACCTACCTATCATGAGGATAATAGGTATTTTTTTGCTCACTTGGACAATACGAGACAAATTATATTTATGCTAAGCAACGCCAACCTAAATTTTACAAGATGGGAGAAGGGAAGGGATGGGGAGGGGTTCTCATGGACAGGGAAGGGGATGAGGAAGAAGTCACATGTTGCCATGGAGAGGGGGTAGTGAGAGTTGTTGATGGTGTCGGAATTAGGGAGAGGCGAGTCACTGGGTCCATAACATATAATAATAATAATATATCTTTATTTACTACAAGTACATGTACAAGGTATACAGACCATAGCTGACATCAATGACATACTACTATATAGAAAGCTCCTTGTTATGCAGAGCATTTCGGGCAAATTTTGGTCATTTTTGTTCCAGGATGCGACCCACACCAGTCCACTAACACCCAGGTACCCATTTTAAACTGATGGGTAAACAGGGCCAGCAGGTGTCTTATGGAAACACGTCCCTAATATTTTCCAGCAGTGGCCCGGTGGCCTGGTGGCTAGAGCTCTCGCTTCACACACGGAGGGCCCGGGTTTGATTCCCGGTGGGTGGAAACATTTCGACGTGTTTGCTTACACCTGTTGTCATGTTCACCTAGCAGCAAATAGGTACCTGGGTGTTAGTCGACTGGTGTGGGTCGCATCCTGGGGGACAAGATTGAGGACCCCTATGGAAATAAGACAGACAGTCCTCGATGACGTACTGACTTTCTTGGGTTATCCTGGGTGGCTAACCCTCCGGGGTTAAAAATCCGAAGAAATCTTATCTTACCGGAGGAGATTCGAACCCCGGACCTCAGTGTGTGAGCTGAGTGCGCCAGCGATCGAACTTCTCAAATATCTCTCTTCAATACAAGGCTCTGACAGTGCTTAAAAATAATTTGTATTCAGAAGTTTATTATTTCTCTTATCTGTATAATTTTATTATCATTTTTAAAGGGTGGGCCGGTATTTTTTGTATTAAAATTAGGTACAATCCCCAATGGAAAGTCACTGACTTTTTTGGGGGGTTATTCTAGGTAATTGTTACACTATGTATGATAATTGTACTTATGTGTACCCGTGCCTACATAAACTTACACCCTCATCTACATGTTGTGTTACACAAGATTTTTTTTTTTATTATTTCTTCACTTGAGATAGGCTGGCCGTTATAATCCATGAAACAAGATGGCGTTTCTTGTCATACTTCATTACACACTCCAACACACTGGATGGTTTTCCTGTGACTATTCCTCGTGGTGGATCAGAGCCTGATCAACCAGGCTATTACTGCTGGCCTCACGTAAACCGACGTACGAACCACAGTCCTGCTGATCAGGTACTGACTGTAGGTGCCTGTCCGGTTCCTTGAAGACAGCCATAGGTCTATTGGTAATCCCCCTTATGTATGCTGGAAGGCAGTTAAACAGTCTTGGGGCCCTGACACTCATTGTTATATCTCTTAGTGTACTCGTGGCGCCCCTGCTTTCCATTGGGAGGATGTTGCATCTTTTGCCGAGTCTTTTGTTTTCGTAGGGACTCAGGTAGTGAGGTTCGTATGCATATTTGGGACTAGTCCCTCTAGAGTTTTCCACTTGTAGTTTATCATGTATCTCGCCTGCTAGAAGCATGATCATATACAACACGCAAAATGGTTTTTCCATCACAGAGGTTGAGTTTCCTCTCGTATTTCAGCAAACAGGAATTGTTTTCGTCATAATTGATGAGACGTTGAGTGGGTTTCACAAGAGGTAAGCCAGTGGCTGCTGGCCTTGGCCACATTGTAGAACCAAATCTCCACTGAACGTGTCTGGAAACTTCCTTTTAGTTATAAACGTCCTAATCTTTATCAGTCCACTACGTATAATACCTTTTAAAAAATATGAAGCGAAGTCGACCTTTTGTGTTGCTGGACTCACCTGATCAAATAAGTTTTGCCAGTGCATTAGCACTTTCCACGAAACTGATTGTTACCCACTATAAAGGTCAAGCCAATCAGGTGGTAAATGACCTTCCACAGCTCCTGCATGATGCGGAAGTGGTCATGTGTTTCTTAGGGGTATTGAGAAACTAACATTTCATGATGTAATTTTGTTATGCTCGCCCAAAGCTCTGCATAACCCCTATGACTTTCGCACTCCTGCCTTGAAATAAACAAAATAAAAAATAGAAAGAAAATGCGTGAGAAACCGTCAATATGGTGGACACAACTGATTGAGTCACATGACTGCAAACTCTCAGTGAGCGGGTGAACTCGAATTCCTTAGATCAAGAACACTTTATCAGCGTCATGATATGATTAGGTGTGAGGAGAACCAATCTAGCATGGGCCATTAATCCACTGTAATGTTCGTATATTCTTGCTAAAATGTATGTGATTGCAGACAATATTATTAGTTAATTAACGAAGGGCTCAACTCAGAGCAAGCCTAGGCTAAAACAGACCACCTATATGTGGTTACAGGGATCACGTCACAGCTCCTGGCCCTGCCTCTTCACTGGTCGCTATTAGGTCGACTCATTTCCTGCCCCATGAGCTTTATCGTGCCTCCATTACATCACTCTCCAGATTGTTCCATTTTCTGAGAACTCTATGAGTCTCCATAATCAGTACAACCCACATATCCATGCATTGACCTCATACCACCCACACCTGAGTGCAGAGCAGAAAGGTAAAGTGAAAATCAGGTTCTTGTGGTACCCAGTTGCAAATAGGATACAGGCAGGATGGCAGTACAGTATACCTTGGGAAAAAATCCAGAATCACATGCAACCTTTGCTTTTCAAAACATCATGTCACATGTTTCAAGAATAAACACTGCAACCAAAAAATGACATCTATCTAGACAGGTGTTTCTGGATCTGCAACAAGGATGTGGAACTATGGACAGATATCAGGAAAGCACTCAGGAAGTTAATAAACAATAAGCATGAAAAAAAAGAGGAACTATTGAATAGTCTACCCGGTATATATAGAGCATGGGAAGATAGGAGAGGAGTAAAGTTTACACACAGAATGCCCAGTCTACAACAACTGACCCAAAAATAAACAGTCACCCACTGAAAAAAAACACAGGAGACAAAAAAATCAGCTAGCCCAGTCCCCAGCCCTAGGGCTGACCCAGACCCAGCCCCCAGCCATAGTGAAAATCCGGATTTGGTTAAAGACTCCTCCACAGCCATTGCCTCTAGTACAGATATAGTAGGGAAGTCCTCTTCCAGGGAAAATATTGGCCCCATGTCATCAGATGGTGGTGTCTCGGGTTTGGCTGTGGTGGACTGTAGTGCAGATCTAGGATCTGCACAGACTAGGAATACATCCAGCACGAACTGTATCCAGCCAAAAACAAAATGGTGCAAATACTATGTTTGGGGCATCTGTAAACATGGAATATCAGGAAAAACGAATGGGACATGCAACTTTGAGCATCCCAAAAAATGCCGCGACCTTCCGTCTAAAGGAGTGTGTCGTTCTACCTCTTGCAAATACTTCCACCCTGAGATGTGTCATTCTTCAGTCCTTGATAAATAATATTACAATACCAATTGACCCGCATACCACCTAAAAGGGACCAGGAGACACATACCCCGTACAACAAACCATAATAGTTATGGTAGTTATGACAACCCCACCCCAAGTGATTTTTTAGTGGTAGGAAACGAAGAAAGAAAATGGAAAGAGGTAACCAAAATAGTCCACCACCTTGGAGCCTTGTTAGACTGGAGGCACAGCCAGTGGCTCCTCCGGACTCAACTACTGATGCCAACAATGAAATCCCCCCAACAAACATGCAACACAACCTCATTTATATTTGCTAATATACAGGGCCTTAAGCCATCTACCAACAACAAAATTCCTTTCATTAGTGGACTTCTAGGGTAGTCAAATGCACTGTTTGCAGCCTTCACAGAGACCCACACAAAAGATTACTTTGACAATGAAATATGGATATCTGGGTACAACCTTTTCAGATGCGACAGAAAGAACAGGCTAGCTCAAAGAGTCGCTCATTTACACAGAGATACTGAACACCACAAATGATGTAGTTGAAGTTCTGACAATAAAAATCGAGAACCAAAACCTAGTCATTGTACTTGTATATAAGCCACCAGATGCAACTTCCCAACAGTTCAAAGAACAACTATCAAAAATTGACTCCTGTCTGGAAAACCTTCCAGCCCCATCCCCAAACATCTTACTGCTTGGTGACTTCAATCTTAGACATACAAAATGGAAGAATATAGCAAATAATGTTGTAGCAGGAATAATCCCTGGAGGCAGCTCAGATGAAAAGTCACACACACATGAGCTGCTGAATTTCTGCAACAAACACACCCTAAGTCAGCAGATAGTGGAGCCAACGAGACTAGAGAACACACTAGACCTTATCTTCACAAATAATGAGGACCTGGTAAGAAACATAATATCAAAAACAACAAATTCTGATCACAGTAATCGAAGTCCAGACGTGCATGAACAGGAGTCCTGATCAGCAAAACTTCAACAACAAGAACATCAACTGGGATCTGGTAAATTATGCCCTAAATGAAACATGTTGGGAAGATATCTTGAATTACATGGACCCTAACCAGTGCCTTGAAAAGATCAACCTCCTGGTAGCTGAAGTATGTTCAAGGCATATTCCTCTACGAAAAAAGAAGATAAGAAGTACACAGGAGAGAGAGAGATGCTCCCTATACAGGAGAAGACGAAGAATCACTGAGCTCCTCAAGAATGCCAGACTATCTGATTCACGGAAGGAAGCGCTAACCAGGGAAGTGGAAAATATTGAGCTAAAGTTAAAGGACTCATACAGGATCCAGGAGAGTCAAGAGGATCTAAAAGTGATTAGTGAAATTGAAGGAAATTCGAAATATTTCTTTTCATATGCCAAAAACAAGGCAAAAACCACTTCTAGTATAGGGCCCCTGCTCAGACAAGACGGATCTTGCACAGATGACAACAAAGAAATGAGTGAGATACTGAAATCTCAATATGACTGTGTTCAGCGAACCACTAATCCGTCTAAAGATAGACAATCCAAACAATTTTTTCATGATTGAGCCTCAAAACCCTGCCAATGTATGC
Organism: Cherax destructor; assembly: GCA_009830355.1. Taxonomy (NCBI): domain Eukaryota; kingdom Metazoa; phylum Arthropoda; class Malacostraca; order Decapoda; family Parastacidae; genus Cherax; species Cherax destructor. Next base: position 483,227 of record WNWK01000371.1, on the reverse strand, counting down.
CAATTTTCTGACATAACCCTAACTCCTCTAGACTTTGAGAAAGCCATCGACGACATGCCCATGCACTCAGCCCCAGGCCCAGACTCTTGGAACTCTGTGTTCATTAAGAACTGCAAGAAGCCCCTCTCACAGGCCCTAGGTATGCTATGGAGAAGGAGCTTAGACACAGGCGAGATTCCAGTCACTAAAAACAACGGATACAGCCCCACTCCATAAAGGTGGCAGCAAAGCAGTAGCTAAGAACTATAGACCAATAGCTTTAACCTCTCCTCGTGGGACATACCCCGTAGCTCTGGGACTAGTCTTGTTGCAAACCTTTGCATTTCTCTAATTTCTTGACGTACTTGACAAAGTGTACTCACCTAGTTGTGGCTGCAAGGGTCGAGTCACAGCTCCTGGGTGTTCTCACCTAGTTGTGGTTCCAGGGGTTCCGTACTGTGTGTGTATGTGTGTGCGTGTGTTATACTACCATCATGGTCTTCCAACTTGTCAAATGTTACGTTTTAGAAATAAATTAGGTGGAATAAAAAGTGCGTGCACCTAGTGAGCTGAGTATACAAACTAGGTGCACCAAGGATACTAACCAGTACGTGATAACAGGACTAGTCTGTAGGTGGCCTCGTCTCCTGTCATCCCTGGTGTGGAGGGGCAGTCACAAGACATAACCTTGCTGGTGGGAAAACCTGGCATCTGGCACTATGATGTCCCACGCCTCCTCCTTGGATGAGATCAGTGCCAGTTATGACGTCAAAATAGTCGACCCGGCCTCAGTCCCCAAGGTAAGGCCCATCATCACTCTTAACATTGTATTATTATTATTATTATTAATGTTATTATTATTATTATTATTATTATTATTATTACAAGCATGAGGAGCGATAAACCTGTAAGGGCCATACAGTGCCTATGGGATGGAAATAAATGGTATAAAATACCGACACAATGGAAAAATAAACACATAAGCAGTATAATGTGATCCTTTATTGACAACGTTTCGCCCACGCAGTGGGCTTTATCAAGTCACAGACAGATCTAGTCTGTGACTTGATAAAGCCCACTACGTGGGCGAAACGTTGTCAATAAAGGATCACATTATACTGCTTATGTGTTTATTTTTCTAGTGCCTATGGGAATAGGAGGTATTAAAAGATAAAATAAAGATAAAGATTTTTTTTCTTTGCAAAAGTTACAATGTATAATTACAATTTTAATTTGTCAAGTACAAACAAAGCACTATCATGCTGGGGCATTTCAGGCAGACTAATCCTAATATACTTAAAAACTGCTTAAGTCTAGACAAGATAAGAATGGTTGTCTTTTTAATAAATCATTATTTTATTCTAATAATGCGAGGTAGTCAAAGATGGAGGTTTATAAGAAGAATAATCTTGAAGTTGCACGTAACGAATAACAATGTTACAAATAATAGTTCAAACAGTACTATTTTATGGGTTAGCAGATGTTTTAATAGAATAAAAGTCATATAATTTTGGGAGTTGCTTCAAACTGATTTTAAAAGTTCAGGTTGATTCAAGGAAGGGGAGCACAGGTCCAATTCCCTAAATCAAGAGCCCCTCATAGGCATCAAGGAACCTCCCTTAAAGAGTTAATATTTTAAAGCTACCGTTATTTTGTCATTCTAAATCTTAGCAGAATGAAATAACTATAGCACTAATAAGCGAAACAATGTAGATCATAGCCAAAATGAACAATAATAAAAGATTTATCAGAAATATAAAGCCAAGATAAAAGTGCATAAGTGTTCGCCATAAAACAAACACAATTCTTGGCTTCATATCAAGAAGTATAAATATAATTGAAGTCCTAAGGTCATACGTCAACTTTATATATCTTTAGTTAAACATTATTTATATTATGCTACTCAGTTGTGGTCTCCATATTACAGAGAAAGATGACGCAGTTCATTCCATGTACTAGAAGCCTTTCCTATGAAAGACGTAGAATTAGGGAAGATATGACTTAAGAATACAAAGGGAAAACATGAATAAATAAAGGGGGATATAAATATCATGTTGAAATTATCTAATCAAGACAGGACTCGCAGTAATGGATTAAAGTTGGAGAAATTTATATTTATAAAAGGATGGTGGGAAGTGAGACACTTGTGCAATATTTGGGTATCTTATTCAGAATAAAGATACCCAAATGTTGCACAAGTGTCTTTATTTATCAACGTAAACTTTATTCCCATGGTGGGAAGTACTGGTTTGACAGTAGTTATAGAAGAGTGGAACAAACTCACAGGCACCATCACTGAGGCAAAAGTTTTAAATATAGGTTTGATGGGTGCATGAGTGGGTGTGAGTTAAACTTGCCTAGCATGGGCCAGTAGATATGAAAATGTTATACAATACCGACAGGTTGATAATTAAGACACATGTGTAGCAGTTAGGTATCTTTATTCCAAAATGTTTCGCCTACACTGTAGGCTTCTTCAGTCACTAATCTTCAGTCGAGTACTTGGCATTTGTTCATGAATGTTATACAATACCGACAAGATGAAAATTAGACACATGTGCACATCTGGGTATCTTTATTGTAGATGTTTCGCCATCCAGTGGCTTTATCAATACAGATTCTAGGACAAAACTTGAAGATAGTAGAACTATATATTAAAGATGAGGTAATCAGTCCCTCAGCCTTGGAGTTGGTGTGTTCAGCACTGTAGGTGCTGAACACCAGGTGCTGAACACCAGGTGCTGAACATACAAACTTCAAGGCTAAGGGACTAATTACCTCATCTTTTGTATATAGTTCTACTATCTTCAAGTTTTGTCCAAGAATCTGTATTGATAAAGCCACTGGATGGAGAAACATCTACAATAAAGATACCCAGATGTTACACATGTGTCTACTTGACATTTGTTACAATTAGAGTGTAGTCAAATTGTATGTTTATTTATTTATCACGTTTTTTTATGATTTTGTTGCACAAATCTCTTCATACATCAGATTCAATTATTTTTTATTGAAACCACTAATTCTTTTACTCATCAGTTTCATTTTTAAAATAAGGGAATATGCTAAATATTTCTAGAGTAAGACAAAAATTAGTTGCACAATGATTTTCTTTTTAAAAAAATAATAGAGTTGTGTAAGAAGGCTTGTTTATTATTTTTTTTTTTTATTAACACATCGGCCGATTCCCACCAAGGCAGGGTGGCCCGAAAAAGAAAAACTTTCATCATCATTCACTCCATCACTGTCTTGCCAGAAGGGTGCTTTACACTACAGTTATAAAACTGCAACATTAACACCCCTCCTTTAGAGTGCCGGCACTGTACTTCCCATCTCCAGAACTCAAGTCCGGCCTGCCGGTTTCCCTGAATCCCTTCATAAATGTTACTTTGCTCACACTCCAACAGCACGTCAAGTATTAAAAACCATATGCCTCCATTCACTCCTATCAAATATGCTCACACATGCTTGCTGGAAGTCCAAGCCCTCGCACACAAAACTTCCTTTACCCCTCCCTCCAACCTTTCCTAGGCCGACCCCTACCCCGCCTTCCTCCACTACAGATTTATACACTCTGAAGTCACTCTGTCTCGTTCCATTCTCTCTACATGTCCAAACCACCTCAACAACCCCTCCTCAGCTCTCTGGACAATCGTTTTGGTAATCCCGCACCTCCTCCTAATTTCCAAACTCCGAATTCTCTGCATTATATTCACACCACACATTGACCTCAGACATGACATCTCCACTGCCTCCAGCCTTCTCCTCATTGCAACATTCATCACCCATGCTTCACACCCATATAAGAGCGTTGGTATAACTATACTCTCATACATTCCCTTTTACTTCCATGGACAAGGTTCTTTGTCTCCACAGACTCCGAAGTGCTCCACTCACCCTTTTCCCTCATCAATTCTATGATTCACCTCATCCTTCATAGACCCATCCGCCGACATGTCCACTCCCAAATATCTGAATACATTCACCTCCTCCATACTCTCTCCCTCCAATCTGATATCCAATCTTTCGTCACCTATTCTTTTTGTTATCCTCATCACCTTACTCTTTCCTATATTCACTTTCAATTTTCTTCTTTACACACCCTACCAAATTCATCCACCAACCTCTGCAGCTTCTTTCAGAATCTCCCAAGCACAGTGTCATCAGCAAAAGCAACTGTGACAACTCCCACTTTGTATTTGCTTCTTTATCTTTTAGCCCAACACCTCTTGCCAAGACCCGCATTCACTTCTCTTACAACCCCATCTATAAATATATTGAACAACCACGGTGACATCACACATCCTTGTCTAAGGCCCACTTTTACTGGGAAATAGTCCCTTCCCTCCTACACACTCTAACCTGAGCCTCACTATCCTCATAAAAACTCTTCACTGCTTTCAGTAACCTTCCTCCTATTCCATACACCTGCAACATCTGCCACATTGCCCCCTATCTACCCTATCATACGCCTTTTCCAAATCCATAAATGCCACAAAAACATCTTTACCCTTATCCAAATACTGTTCACCTATATGTTTCACTGTAAACACTTGGTCTACACACCCCTACCTTTCCTAAAGCCCCTTGTTCATCTGCTATCCTGCTTTCTGTTTTACTCTTAATTCTTTCAATAATAACTCTACCATACACTTTACCAGGTACACTCAACAGACTTATTCCCCTATAATTTTTGCACTCTCTTTTGTCCCCTTTGCCTTTATACAAAGGAACAATACACGCTCTCTGCCAATCCCTAGGTACCTTACCCTCTTCCATACATTTATTAAATAATAGCACCAACCACTCCAAAATTATATCCCCACCTGCTTTTAACATTTCTATCTTTATCCCATCAATCCCAGCTGCCTTACCCCTTTCATTCTACCCACTGCCTCACGAACTTCCCTACACCCACAACTGGCTCTTCCACACTCCTACAAGATGTTATTCCTCCTTGCCCTACACACGAAATCACAGCTTCCCTGTCTTCATCAACATTTAACAAATCCTCAAAATATTCTCTCCATCTTCCCGATACCTCTAACTCTCCATTTAATAACTCTCCTCTCCTATTTTTAACTGTCAAATCCATTTGTTCTCTAGGCTTCCTCAACTTATTAATCTCATTCCAAAACTTTTTCTTTTTTTCAACAAAATTTGCTGATAACATCTCACCCACTCTCTCATCTGCTCTCTTTTACATTGCTTCACCACTCTTTAACCTCTCTTTTTCTCTCCATATACTCTTCCCTCCTTGCATCACTTCTACTTTGTAAAAACCTCTCATATGCTAACTTTTTCTCCCTTACTACTCTCTTTACATCATCATTCCACCAATCGCTCCTCTTCCCTCCCGCACCCACTCGCCTGTAACCACAAACTTCTGCTGAACACTCTAACACTACATTTTTAAATCTACCCCATACATTTTCGACCCCATTGCCTACACTCTCACTAGCCCATCTATCCTCCAATAGTTGTTTATATCTTACCCTAACTGCCTCCTCTTTTAGTTTATAAACCTTCACCTCTCTTTTACTTACTGATTCTATTTTCCTTGTATCCCATCTACCTTTACTCCCACTGTAGCTATAACTAAAAAGTGATCTGATATATCTGTAGCCCTCTATAAACATGTACATCCTGAAGTCTACTCAACAGTCTTTTATCTACCAATACATAGTCCAACAAACTACTGTCATTACGCCCTACATCATATCTTGTATACTTATTTATCCTCTTTTTCTTAAAATATGTATTACCTATAACTAAACCCCTTTCTATACAAAGTTCAATCAAAGGGCTCCCATTATCATTTACACCTGGCACCCCAAACTTACCTACTACACCCTCTCTGCATGTTTCTCCCACTTTAGCATTTAGGTCCCCTACCACAATTACTCTCTCATTTGGTTCAAAAGTTCCTATACATTCGCTTAACATCTCCCAAAATCTCTCTCTCCTCTACACTCCTCTCTTCTCCAGGTGCATACACGCTTATTATGACCCACTTTTCGCATCCGACCCTTATTTTAATCCACATAATCCTTGAATTTACACATTTATATTCCCTCTTTTCCTTCCATAACTGATCCTTCAACATTATTGCTACCCTTCCTTAGCTCTAACTCTCTCAGATACTCCTGACTTAATCCCATTTATTTCTCCCCACTGAAACTCGCCTACCCCCTTCAGCTTTGTTTCGCTTAGGGCCAGGACATCCAACTTCTTTTCATTCATAACATCGGCAATCATCTCTTTCTTATCATCCGCACTACATCCACGCACATTCAGACAACCCAATTTTATAAAGTTTTTCTTCTTCTCGTTTTTAGTAGATTTGTACAGGAGAAGGGGTTACTAGCCCATTGCTCCCGGCATCTTAGTCGCCTCATACGACACGCATGGCTTACGGAGGAAAGATTCTTTTCCACTTCCCCATGGACAATAGAGTAAATAAAAAGAACAAGAGCTATTAAGAAAAAGAAGAAAAACCTAGATGTGTGTATGTATATATATGCATGTGTATGCCAGTGTAGTGTGACCTAAAGTGTAAGTAGAAGTAGCTAGATATACCTGTTATCCAGCGTGTTTATGAGACAGAAAAAAGACACCAGCAATCCTACCATCATGTAAAACAGTTTCAGGTTTCTGTTTCACAGTCACCTGGCAGGACGGTAGTACCTCCCTGGGTGGTTGCTGTCTACCAACCTACTACCTATAGTTAGTCTGTTTATTATATCAGTTTTTATTTGGTGTAAATTCTTAGGCTAGATTATTTATATTATAATCAAAAGAAGCGCTAAACCACAAGGATTATACAGCTCTTAGGCTAGAGAAGATAAGAAATTAAATTTTTTTGGTTTAGCAGTACCTCCTATCTCACTATACACATTATATACATGTAGTATATTGAGAATTTAATTCCTGTTTTAGGAATTAAAGTATTTGTGACTAGTGGTGAACAGAGTACAGGGGGCGTTGACCCCCAGAACTCTCTCTCCAGGTAGTCTTAATGACCCATGTGCTTTAAGCAAACTATACTTAGTTCCATGTACTCTTGCAGATTCTGTATGGACACAGAGAATCAATAGAGTCGCTGGTGGACTTCGAGTGGACCCAGGAGACCAGAGTACTTGTACTGTACACGGGAGGAACCATAGGCATGGTTCGTAACGAGAGGGGAAGTAAGTATACAGAATTCAAAAATAGGATGACCTCTATATTTATAAACTGAATGACTTCCATTACCCAAATATGACTCCTTTGGGTTTGGTGCTCCCCCTGATTAAAATAAAAAAAAAAGAAAAATGCTTATGAACAGCTGGAGTTTAGAAAGTTAAGTGTACATGTTAGTCACTGTACGGGCAAGTTAGTCTGTGGTTGAATGTGTGACTAGGGAACATAAAGGTATGTGATACTCACTAGTGGAAAAAGAGACATAAAATGCAAGAAAATTTTCCCTGTATCCCATAAGCTCAGCCCCTTCTACCTCACTGATCCGAGAAAGGTATCTCCATATAGTATAAGCTCAGCCCCCTCTACCTCAATGATGCAAGAATGTATCACTGTATCTCATAAGCTCAGCCCCCTCTACCTCAATGATGCAAGAATGTATCACTGTATCTCATAAGCTCAGCCCCCTCTACCTCAGTGCACGTCAAGGAAAGAGTACACAGTGTGGCATAAGTTTCTAATTTAGTTAAATATTAGAACTGAAGATTTGAAGTCAATCACAGGAGACACAAGTTACCGCATCATGGAAACTATCAGAGTTTTTTTCAATTAAAATAACAATTTTGCACCTATACAGCCCAAATCCAACTTAAATCTTCCAAAAAGTAAGACATACTGGCTTTAAAAGCTTAAAAACATTCAGAAGAGGTATTTTCTGGTTATGTATTTTGAGAGACCACTATCCTTAAATACACAAGCACCTTAAATTTGAAGTCACTTCAAAGTTGCAGTCTCAAGTTAGCCACAACCAGTCAGCCATTATTACTGTCTTTTCTGTATTAATACCTGACTCTAATTAGATCATTGTTATCAGTGTAGAGTATGAGTTTGCAATTTTACAGTTGGGCATATTCCACAGGATGAGTATGAGTGCAAAATAAAAATAACCTCTGGTACAGTTTAATGTATTTTTTTTACATCATACAAGAATAGAAGATCATATTACTGTATTTTCTTGTGGGACTATATGGACACATACTGGACATAACACTTGTCTCTTCTCATCTGGACAGAATCTGAACATTACAATCATCTCTCATTACAGAGCTGGTGCCCATCCCTCAGGAGCTGGAGCTTAATATCCGACGCTTCCCTCACATGCATGATGAGATCTACTCAGCCAGGCGCTTCAACAGCTTCAGCAACCCTCCTCTCGTCCTTCCGTATGTCTACCTATCAGATGCTACTCTTTCTGTCTCTTGCATCCTACTTCATTTTCCTTTGCTTGTGCAATTTTTATAGTATTTTTATTGTGTTATCCCATTTTTATGATCCAGAGAGTTTCTTGTCTACTAACCATTGCTTTCATGACTCCACTTAGGATGGTAACATGTTAGCATCCTGTATTTTTATCTGACACTGTTCTCTGCATAAATGTTTGCATTTAACATTATTGAGCTTATCATTTTGAAAATGCAAGGGTGATGATGGCATGTCAATTATACTGTATGTACTGTACTGTACAGTGGACACCCGAGTTTCGTAAAAACTTCACTCCTGAAGTCTGCTCAAGTGCCATTACCGAACGAATTTACTCCCTTAAGGAAAAATGTCACGTAGGTTAGTCTATTTCAGACCCCCAAAAATACTTTTTCACAAGCACTTACAATATTATACTTACATAAATGTACGATTTCCGGGGTTTACGAAACTCGGGGGTCCACTGTACTGTGTTACCTGTTCATGTAATTGCAGTTTATGTACAACTTTCACATGTTTATCATTTGTCCTTTTGGTCTTGTGATCAATTTTCTTTTTCACTAATGAAATGATTATTTCTACGAAACATCTAGCATAATAATTGTAACATGGGTTATCTGGTCTTTAAGCAAGATATCATTATCTTTTCAATACCTTTGTCACGTTGAGTTTTAGGAACTGTATTGTAGTTCTCAGTCAGTCACTCACTGATAAAATGTAAAGGTATAATGATGATGATGTCATTCATGTACAGAGACTGTAAGGAAAAGTGTCGAGTGGTGTATTGGGTTTACGAGTATGATCCCCTCCTTGACTCTTCCAACATGACAATGGATGACTGGATTCGCATTGCTAAGGATATTCGGGTAAATGATGGCCTCTGTTTTACCTTCTAGATGAAACAAAAGTGTATAAAAAGGAATAGCTGTAATTTATTTAATGTGAAGTACTGTATGGTTAATTTTACTATAGTATTTTGAAATATTAGTGTTCAGCCTTCACACTGTAAGCAACCTGTGCTTAAAACATTACTCATGAACATAAATTTTTGCAGCTAACAGTTTTTGTATGTTGTGTCACACTAAATCTGAGCCACCTGATATCTATAACTATATTCCATTTTAAATTTTACAGTGTCTGTTATTTATGGATGTTAATTTTTCAACTTATTCTCAGGGTGTATATGAGATGTTTGATGGATTTGTGGTGTTGCACGGGACTGACACTTTGGCCTACACAGCTTCAGCTCTGTCCTTCATGCTTGAAAACTTGGGCAAGCCTGTTGTCATTACTGGTTCTCAGGTAATGTATGTTTAGTAGCTGTCACATTTTTTGAAGTTCAGTTTTCTTAGTTGAAACATCTATAATTTACCTGCTAAAATATATGACAACTAGCACTGCTCTTGCTCACATGTTCCCTTTGAAGAAGAAGACTTTAGATTAGTAACCCAAGGTAATCTAAAACAGTCAGGCAGAGTGGCTTATTTCTGAAATCCATAGGAGTTAATTAATTACTTAGCACAAGTATCTGTTAACACCCCTCTGGGTTTTCTTCTATTTTCTTACTATTTCTTGTTCTTGTTTATTTCCTCTTATCTTCATGGGAAAGTGGAACAGAATTCTTCCTCTGTAAGCTATGCTTGTTGTAAGAGGACTAAAATGCCGGGAGCAAGGGGCTAGTAACCCCATCTCCTGTATATATTACTAATTTTAAAAAGTAACTTGTTTTTCTTTTTAAGTCACTCTGCCTCAGTGGGATGTGGCCAGTTTGACGAAAAAACTATCTGTTAACTACTAGGTGAATAAGGGCAAGAGATTTAAGGAGAATTGCTGATATATTGGAAGCATTATATTGGGTCTGACATCCACTAAATATTGGTTACTCTTGGTGAGGGCTAGGACACATACAGTGTACATGTATAAACTTTGTTAGTTATTGGTGAAATTTATCAGTCCTGATTTCCTGCATATTTGTTCATTCTTGGAAGTACAGAAGTATGTCAGTAATATATATATACTGTACGTATATATTTTTTTTCAACAAGTCGGCCGTCTCTCACCGAGGCAGGGTGAACTAAAAAGAAAGAAAATCCTCAAAAAGAAAATACTTTCATCATCATTCAACACTTTCACCTCACTCATACATAATCACTGTCTTTTGCAGAGGAGCTCAGATACGACAGTTTAGAAGTTCCTCCAAACTGCCAATATCCCAAACCCCTCCTTTAAAGTGCAGGCATTGTACTTCCCATTTCCAGGACTCAAGTCCGGCTAACCGGTTTTCCTGAATCCCTTCACTAAATATTACCCTGCTTACACTCCAACAGCTCGTCAGGTCCCAAAAACCATTCGTCTCCTATCTAACACGCTCACGCAAGCTTGCTGGAAGTCCAAGCCCCTCGCCTACAAAACCTTTACCCCCTCCCTCCAACCTTTTCAAGGATGACCCCTACCCCGCCTTCCTTTCCCTACAGATTTATATGCTCTCCAATTCATTCTATTTTGATCCATTCTCTAAATGACCAAACCATCTCAACAACCCCTCTTCAGCCCGCTAATACTTTTAGTAACTCCACACCTCCTCCTAATTTCCACACTCCGAATTCTCTGCATAATATTTACACCACACATTGCCCTTAAACAGGACATCTCCACCTCCTCCAGCCGCCTCCTTGCTGCAGGATTTACAACCCAAGCCTCACACCCATATTAAAGAGTGTTGGTACCACTATACTTTCATACATTCCCTTCTTTGCCTCCATGGATAACGTAATATACGTACATAAAATTCACTCATACTACTGTGTATGCTACATATCAGGACATTAAATTCTAATATCAATCCTGTCCTGAAACTCTTTCTTGATAGTTGCAACAGAACTCATATACATTATACTAGACACTAAAATCTCTATGATGTTCCTCGTGTCCGGGTTAATCTTTGAAAAAACCAATGTGCATAAAAGGAACCTAAAATCTGGAACTCTCTGCCTGAAAACTCCCATCTCTCTCTCTTTCTGCCAGCTGCTTCAAAGCTATCGTTAAAAAACACCTCCTTTTCCTAATGTGATCATATGATCCTACCAACAGTTCATTATACTGAACAATTCTTTCAACCTGTATTGTCCCTATTCTTTTCTATCATTCCTTCATCTCATGTACCTAGCTTCATCCTTAATATATAATTAATTATACTTTTTTATTGAATTATTAAATACATACGTACCTCCAATATATTAAAAACTATAGTATTCTACTATTCTTATTCCTCATATAGTACTTGTAATCATAATTTTGTTTTAAGGCTGCCCAAAATGGTTTGCATATTAAGGGGCTTTCTATAAAATTGTTATATATGTTAATCACCCTAATTATATAATATACTGTATCCCACTTTATAGAAATGATTTTTTTTTCTTTTTCTTTTGTTTATTCATCCTCATAATTTTTTACTGGTTGCCTAGGGCAACCTCGCTTTTGTAGAAGACAAACCTTAGTGTATTGTTTCACTGGATCTGAACACTGTACCACCATGTTACTCCAGCACATCTTGACCATTTGTGTAACCTGAAGTGGAAATTATAAGGGCACTAATATGGTATGTTTTCTTGGGTGCTGATGTAATACAGTATCTTTTCAAATAACTGCATTTATTGAAAATGTACTGAAAATACTAGTGTGCTTCATTATCGATTAAAGATGAGATGCTGCATTTTTGTGCCGTTAAAGTTTTTCTCCAATCTCTTCACATTTCTATAGTTTATTCAGCTACCTATCTAACACTTGCAAATACACTTCAGATCCCCATTTTTGAGACTCGAAGTGATGGAAGGGACAACTTCATTGGGGCAGTGATAATAGCGGGGAGGTACACAATCCCTGAAGTCACAGTATTCTTCAATAACAAACTATACCGTGGGAACCGCACAACTAAAGTATCTACAGGCAGACTTCAAGCCTTCGACTCTCCAAACATGTCCCTCTGGCTACTGCTGGTATCTCCATCCAGGGTGAGTTATGAAACCACATATTTTGTGGATGACTGGGAAGAGGGGTAAGATGTATACAAATGGCATACTGTGGACAATACCTGGAGTATACCTGGAGAGGGTTTTGGGGGTCAATGCAGCCGCAGCTCGATCTGAGACTAGGCCATGTGGTGGATTAGGGTCTGATCAAGCAGGCTGTTACTGCTGGTCGCACACAAACCGACGTATGAGCTACAGTCCGGCTGGTCAGGTACTGACTTGCAGTACAAACTTTTTATCTAAATGTTTTGTTCTGTCTAGAGTTTTAACAAGTTGAAACTACAGAAAAGTGAAATGTTGTCCAAATAAAAGCTTTTTCTGCTGTGTGTGTCTTACAGGAAGATACCTGGAGTTTACCTGGAGAGAGTTCCAGGAGTCAACGCCCTTGTGGCCCGGTCTGTGACCAGGCCTCATGTTGGATCAGAGCCTGATCAACCAGGCTGTTACTGTTGGCCGCACGCAGTCCAACGTACGAACCACAGCCTGGCTGGTCAGGCACCGACTTTAGGTGCCTGTCCAGTGCCTGCTTGAAGACAGCCAGGGTCTATTGGTAATCCCCCTTATGTATGCTGGGAGGCAGTTGAACAGTCTTGGGCCCCTGATACTTATTGTGTTATCTCTCAACGTGCTAGTGGCACCCTGCTTTTCATTGGGGGGATGTTACATCGTCTGCCAAGTCTTTTGCTTTCGTAGGGAGTGACACTCGTGTGCAAGTTTGGTACTAATCCCTCTATGATTTTCCAAGTGTATATAATAATGTATCTCTCCCACCTGCATTCCAGGGAGTACAGGTTTAGGAACTTCAAGCGTTCCCAGTAATTGAGGTGGTTTATTGTAGTTATGCGTGCTGTGAAAGTTCTCTGTACATTTTCTAGTTCAGCAATTTCACCTGCCTTGAAAGGTGTAGTTAGTGTGCAGCAATATTCCAGCCTAGATAGAACAAGCGACCTGAAAAGGGGATAGGGATGAAGAAAAAAAGGAGAAATAAGGTAGTGTAAATCTTGTTCTGCTAAGTGTCTTACAGGAAGATAGGACTGAAGAGGAAGATAAATAAGATAGTGAAAGCAATACAGTATTGTTTTCAGAGAAGAGAGAGAGTGAAAACCTTTCGTTTTCATCAAGTTGAGAACATGAAAACAATAAGAATTTTCTTGGAGTAAATGAGAGACTGATTTTCATTCTCCTGGAGTCTACCTGGAGAGAATTCCAGGGGTCAACGCCCCCGCGGCCCAGTCTGTGACCAGGCCTCCTGTTGGACCAGAGCCTGATCAACCAGGCCTCCTGTTGGACCAGAGCCTGATCAACCAGGCTGTTACTGCTGGCCGCACGCAGTCCAACGTACGAACCACAGCCCGGCTGATCAGGTACCGACTTGAGGTGCCTGTCCAGTGCCTGCTTGAAGACAGCCAGGGGCTTGTTGGTAATCCCCCTGATGTATGCTGGGAGGCAGTTGAACAATCTTGGTCCCCTGACACTTATTGTGTTGTCCCTCAACGTGCTAGTGGCACCCCTGCTCTTCATTGGGGGGATGTTACATCGCCTGCCGAGTCTTTTGCTTTCGCTTTCCGAGCAAAATGTTTTTCACAATCAGTTTTTTTTAATCTTTTGGAATTGTGTATTGTGTCTTTGAGGTCCCATATATGAAACTTAAACTTTAGGTATTAGTTGAGAATTTAGTAAGAGTTAGAAAACATTAAGAAAACTGTTTAGGTTTTGGTAAATAATAGTCAAAATCAGTGATTGGAAATATAATGGCATTCTCACTTTGGTGTCAGTACTCATCTCTAAGTGTGTTGATAATACTCTTGGTTTTTGTGATAGTACTCTTGGAAGTTAATTTTTCTAGAAAAAATAACTTCCAAGGGGAATTTCAAATTCAATAGTGTTTGTCTGAAAAAAAAAAAGATTTACTACCTGCAACCACCCAGGGAGGTACTACCATCCTGCCAGGTGACTGTGAAACAGAAACCTGAAACTGTTTTACATGATGGTAGGATTGCTGGTGTCTTTTTTCTGTCTCATAAACATGCAAGATTTCAGGTACGTTTTGCTACTTCTACTTACACTTAGGTCACACTACGCAAACATGTACACGTTTATTGTATACACACTCATCTGAGTTTTCTTTGATTTTATCTTAATAGTTCTTGTTCTTATTGCTTTTCCCTTTCATATCCATGGGGAAGTGGAATAAGAATCTTTCCTCCGTAAGCCATGCGTGTTGTAAAAGTCAACTAAAATGCCGGGAACAATGGGCTAGTAACCCCTTTTCCTGTATAGCTTACTAAAAGAAGAAGAAGAAAATCGTCAAAGTGGGATGTTTGAATGTGCGTGGATGTTGTGCGAATGATAAGAAAGAGATGATTGTAGATGTTATGAATGAAAAGAAGCTGGATGTCCTGGCTTTAAGTGAGACAAAGCTTAAGGGGTAGGAGAGTTTCAGTGGGGAGAAATAAATGGGATTAGATCAGGGTTTCAAATAGAGTTAGAGCTAAAGAAGGAGTGGCAATAATGTTGAATAATCAGTTATGGCAGGTAAAGAAGGAATATAAATGTATAAATTCAAGGATTATGTGGAGTAAAATAAAGGTTGGATGTGAAAAGTGGGTTATAGTAAGTGTTTATGCACCTGGAGAAGAGAGAAGTGTAGAGGAGAGAGAGAGATTTTGGGAAATGTTGAGTGAGTGTGTGGGGAGTTTTGAACCAAGTGAGAGAGTAATTGTGGTTGGGGATCTTAATGCTAAAGTGGGTACAAATGTTGTGGATGGAGTAGTAGGTAAATTTGGGGTGCCAGGGTAAATGTAAATGGGGAGCCATTAATTGAGCTATGTGTAGAAAGAGGTTTGGTAATAAGTAATACATATTTTATGAAAAAGAGGATAAATAAATATACAAGGTATGATATAGCACGTAAGGAAAGTAGTTTGTTGGATTATGTATTGGTGGATAAAAGATTGATGAGTAGGCTTCAGGATGTACATGTTTATAGAGGGGCAACGGATATATCAGATCATTATTTGGTTGTAACTACAGTTAGAGTAAAAGGTAGATGGGATAAAAAGAAAATGGCAACAGCAAGTAAGAGAGAGGTAAAAGTGTATAAACTAAGGGAGGAGGAAGTTAGGGTGAGATATAAGCAACTATTGGCAGAAAGGTGGGCTAGTGCAAGTAGGAGTAGTGGTTGGGTTGAAGAGAGTTGGGATAGTTTTAAAAATGCAGTATTAGAATGTGGGGCAGAAGTTTGTGGCTATAGGAGGGTGGGTGCAGGAGGAAAGAGGAGTGAGTGGTGGAATGAAGAAGTAAAGGGTGTGATAAAAGAGAAAAGGTAGCTTATGAGAGGTTTTACAAAACAGAAGTGTTAGTAGAAGAGCAGAGTATATGGAGAGTAAAAGAAAGGTGAAGAGAGTGGTGAGAGAGTGCAAAAGAAGAGCGGATGAAAGAATGGGAGAGGCTCTGTCAAGAAATTTTGCTGAAAACAAGAAAAAATTTTGGAGTGAGATAAACAAGGTAAGAAAGCCTAGGAAACGAATGGATTTGTCAGTTAAAAACAGAGTAGGGAGTTAGTAGATGGGGAGCTGGAGGTATTGGGTAGATGGCGGGAATATTTTGAGGAACTTTTAAATGTCGATGAAAAGAGGGAGGCGATAATTTCATGTACTGGCCAGGGAGGTACAACATCGTTTAGGAGTGAAGAAGAGCAGGATGTGAGTGTGGGGGAGGTGCGTGAGGCATTACGTAGAATGAAAGGGGTAAAGCAGCTGGAATTGACGGAATCATGACAGAAATGTTAAAAGCAGGGGGATATAGTGCTGGAGTGGTTGGTATTTTTGTTTAATAAATGTATGAAAGAGGGAAGGTACCTAGGGATTGGCAGCGAGCATGTATAGTTCCTTTATATAAAGGGAAGGGGATAAAAGAGAGTGTAAAAATTATAGGGGAATAAGTTTACTGAGTATACCAGGTAAAGTGTATGGCAGGGTTATTATTGAAAGAATTAGAGGTAAGACAGAGAGTAGGATTGCAGATGAGCAAGGAGGCTTTAGAGTGGGTAGGGGATGTGTAGATCAAGTGTTTACAGTGAAGCATATATGTGAACAGTATTTAGATAAAGGTAGAGAAGTTTTTATTGCATTTATGGATTTAGAAAAGGCATATGATAGAGTGGATAGGGAGCAATGTGGCAAATGTTGCAAGTGTATGGAATAGGTAGTAAGTTACTGAAGGCTGTAAAGAGTTTTTATGAGGATAGTGAGGCTCAGGTTAGGGTGTGTAGGAGAGAGGAGATTACTTCCGGTAAAAGTAGGTCTTAGACAGGGATGTGTAATGTCACCATGGTTGTTTAATATATTTATAGATGGGGTTGTAAAGAAGTAAATGCTAGGGTGTTGGGAGAGGGGTGGGATTAAATTATGGAGAATTAAATGCAAAATGGGAGTTGACACAGTTACTTTTTGCTGATGATACTGTGCTTATGGGAGATTCTAAAGAAAAGTTGCAAAGGTTAGTGGACGAGTTTGGGAGAGTGTGTAAAGGTAGAAAGTTAAAAGTGAACATAGATAAGAGTAAGGTGATGAGGGTATCAAACGATTTAAATAAAGAAAAATTGGATATCACATTGGAGAGAGGGATTATGGAAGAAGTAAATGTTTTCAGATATTTGGGAGTTGACGTGTCAGCGGATGGGTTTATGAAGGATGAGGTTAACCATAGAATTGATGAAGGAAAAAAGGTGAGTGGTGCATTGAGGTATCTGTGGAGACAAAAAACGTTATCCATGGAGGCAAAGAAGAGAATGTACGAAAGTATAGTGGTACCAACACTTTTATATGGGTGTGAAGCATGGGTTGCAAATGCTGCAGCGAGGAGGAGGCTGGAGGCAGTGGAGATGTCCTGTCTAAGGGCAATGTGTGGTGTAAATATTATGCAGAAAATTCGGAATGTGGAAATTAGGAGAAGGTGTGGAGTTACTAAAAGTATTTGTCAGAGGGCTGAAGAGGGGTTGTTGAGGTGGTTTGGTCATTTAGAGAGAATGGATCAAAGTAGAATGACTTGGAGAGCGTATAAATCTGTAGGGAAGGAAGGCGGGGTAGGGGTCGTCCTAGAAAGGTTGGAGGAAGGGGTAAAGGAGGTTTTGTGGGCGAGGGGCTTGGACTTCCAGCAAGCATGTGTGAGCGTGTTAGATAGGAGTGAATGGAGACGAATGGTTTTTGGGACATGACGATCTGTTGGAGTGTGAGCAGGGTAACATTGTGTGAAGGGATTCAGGGAAACCAGTTAATTGATTTAGTTGGACTTGAGTCCTGGAAATGGGAAGTACAATGCCTGCACTTTAAAGGAGGGGTCCGAGATAGTGACAGCTGCGAGGGACTTTTCTCAGCTGTCGTATCTGAGCTCCTCTGCAAAGACAGTGATTATGTATGAGTGTGGTGAAAGTGTTGAATGATGATGAAAGTTTTTTCTTTTTGGGGATTTTCTTTCTTTTTGGGTCACCCTGCCTCGGTGGGAGACGGCCGACTTGTTGAAAAAAAAAAAAATAAATAAATAAATGTATACAGTATATACCTAGTAAGTAAGTAAATTTATTCAGGTATACACAAATACAGTTACATAGATTATCATACATAGCATCATATGTGTAGAGAACCTGGAGGGGTAATAGTAAACAGAGTAAAGTCTGAGGCAGCTACAGTGAAAAGCTCTGTTCCACAAGGCACAGTACTCACTCCCATCCTATTTCTCATCCTCATATCTGACATAGAGATGTAAGCCATAGCTCCGTGTCTTCCTTTGTGGACGACACCTGAATTGCCATGACAGTGTTCTCCATCAAAGACACCGCAAGACTCCAAGCGGACATTAACCAAGTCTTCAAATGGGCCACCAAAACAATATGAAGTTCAATGAAGAGAAATTTCAACTATGTACTCAGATATGGAAAACTTGAGGAAATTAAAACTGTATCAGGGTATACAACAAATTCTACCCATACAGTAGAGTGAAAAAGTAATGTGAAGGACCTGAGAGTGATAATGTCGGAGGATCTCGCCTTTAAAGACCACAACAATGTATCTACCGCATCTGCTAGGAAAATGATAGGATGGATAATGAGGACCTTCAAAACTAGATATGCCAAGCTCATGATGATTCTCTTCAAATCGCTTGTTCTCTCTAGGCTGGAATACTGCTGTACACTAACTGCCCCCTTCAAGGCAGGCGAAATTGCTGACCTGGAGAGTGTACAAAGAAATTTCACGGCACACATAAGTACGATAAGGCACCTAAATTACTGGAAACAGTTGAAGTCACTTGATTTGTATTCCCTGGAATGCAGGCAAGAGAGATACATGATAATATACACTTGGAAAATCCTAGAGGGATTAGTACCAAACTTGTACACGAAAATCACTCCCTATGAAAGGAAAAGACTCAGCAGGAGATTCAACATTTTCCCAGTGAAAAGCAGGGGTGCCATGAGTACACTGAGAGACAACACAATAAGTGTCATGGGCCCAAGACTGTTCAACTGCCTCCCAGCATACATAAGGGGGATTACCAATAGACCCCTGGCTGTCTTCAAGAAGGCACCTAAAGTCAATACCTGACCAGCCAGGCTGTGGTTCTTACGTCAGTTTGCGTGTGGTCAGCAGTAACAGCCTGGTTGAACAGACCCTGATCCACCATGAGGCCTGGTCCCAGACCAAGCCACGGGGGCGTTGACCCCCGAAACTCTCCCCAGGTATACTCCAGGTTTCAAGAGTCAGTGTCCCTGCAGCTTGGTCCATGACTAGGACTCACAGTGGACCAGGGTCTGATCAACCAGGCTGTTACTGCTGCCTGCACATAAACTGACATACGAACCACAGCCCATAATAAAAACATCACAACAAGCTTATGTATGTGTAGTTGATGTAAGAATACTCAGCAAAACTAGTCAGAGCTTATCAAAATGACAGGAGGTTACTGGATATGTTAACCCTGATGACACCCTTAATTGAAGATATTTGTCTTCAAAAATCATATGTACTGTACTGTACAGTACAGTACATATGATTTTATTTCATAAATGTAAACTTAGAACAGAATATAATGTACAATATTTCTTTTCAGTTGATTACCGCTCTGTGTTTCATCCAACCTGCTTGAAGAAATTTACAGTATTTGACAGTCTAAATCGTCACGTGGGTATTCTGAGGATATTTCCCTCTATATCAGATGAGACTGTTTGTGCATTTCTCCAGCCTCCTATGGCTGGAGCTGTCATTCAAACTTATGGTGCTGGTAACATGCCCTCTAACCGCACTGACATTATCAAGGTAGGCCCTTTATTGGTACTCATATACATTTTCTTCATGTATTGTCGCTCTCTTTTGCAGTGCAGAATGTTATTCAGCAAGATGCACAAGTGTTTTTTGATATGTATTAATTGTTCACTGTCTCTGGACTAATTGCAAAAACAGTTTTATTGCTAAGCAGTTATGAGAAAGAAAGCTATTGAATGCATGACATTAAGAGTATGTAATCCCATTACATACTCTTACATTTTTATCAACCTTAATAGGAAAGAAATTTGTTTATTAAGAAAATGACTAAGAAAGAGATGATTAGTATCTTACAAGATTATCTTAAGGGCAGCTACCCTAACTCTTTATTGCTTTTAGTAATTTACTACCTATTTCATACATTTCTTTACATTATGATTACACAAGGATCATTTTATTACCCATAATTTATTTTATAACAGTATTTCTGTATGGTGATACATATGGGAAGTTTGAGGGTGTGAGGGAGGTACTAAGTAGAGGTTATACTATTATCAACAGGGTGGGGGTGAGTTGTCTATGGAATGAGTGTATTAGATGGGTTTGGTAGGTCAACAGTCAACCACAGTGTCTCTATCCTCTTGATAGTTAATGTTTTTTTTCCTTGAGATTATTATTTTCAATACTATAAAAATGTAATGTACTCCCCTGTTTGTGGTTGCAGTGGTTGATTCATAGCTCCTGGCCCCTGCCCTTTTTCAGTCATCTTACCTTGGTGAGAGATGGCCGGTGTGTAAAGAACTTTTTTTTTTTGACATGCTAGCCGTCGTCCACCGAGGCAGGGTGACCCAAAAAAGAAACACTTTAACCATCATTCACGCTATCACTGTCTTTCCAGAGGCACACAGATATGACATTAGATATCGCTCTAAACAGCATATACATATAATGCAATATTTTGTTCAACTTCATAGGTGCTGAAAGAAGCAACTGAGCGAGGAGTGATCTTGGTTAACATTACTCAGTGTATGCATGGCTCTGTAGACACCACATATGAGACAGGAGAGGTGAGTTTGACTCTCTACTGCTAGAAACAAACAAGAAGGCACTGATAACTAAAAATCATGATTGTCCATTGTAGCTTAAGATTTTAGTTGCAAGTTCAAATATTTTTCAGCTATAAAATTATAGATGAGTATAAACTGTTTAAATATCATTACAATTTCTGCATAATATTTTCAGCAATATATTGTTTTTCATTTGTTTTTCTCAGGGTCTGGTGGAGGCTGGAGTGATGGCAGGTCTGGACATGACACCTGAAGCAGCACTTACCAAACTTAGCTATGTCTTGGCCAAGAAAGAATGGGAAAGTGATGTCAAGAAAATGGTTAGTAGAAATCAGACAACTCATCAGGGCACAGAGGGATTTATTATTATTATTATTTTTATTACAGTCAGAACTAAGCACTAAACCCACAAGGGTCATACAGAACAGAGTGATTGCAATGACTGGATGTTGCAACATGTCATAACCTCTGTAACTGGGAAGACATTGCACAAGCTTTAAGCTTAATGTATGATAAGCAGGATTTTTAAATGCTGTAGTTTTTTGGAAGCTTGGATTAGCATTTTTTAATCAAGATAAGCTAAAGATAAAAAAAAATACATTATCTTGTAAAACTCATTGCTCTTGTTTTTTCTACTCATTATAGCTAGGAAATAGAATGTGGCTATTTTTACTTACTTGTAACTGCACCATTTAAAATTAATATATAAGAGTTAGCCTCTAGATAGTGATAATATTTTTCTTCTGTAGTTTATTATTTTTTATTTACTGTAATTATTATTATTACATTTTGCTATATACTATTTTTTTTTTAACAAGTCGGCCGTCTCCCACCGAGGCAGGGTGACCCAAAAAGAAAGAAAATCCCCAAAAAGAAAGAAAATCCCCAAAAAGAAAATACTTTCATCATCATTCAACACTTTCACCTCACTCATACATAATCATTGTCTTTGCAGAGGCACTCAGATACGACAGCTGAGAATAAGTCCCTCCCAACTGTCACTATCCCAGACCCCTCCTTTAAAGTGCAGGCATTGTACTTCCTATTTCCAGGACTCAAGTCCAACTAAATCAATTAACTGGTTTCCCTGAATCCCTTCACAAAATATTACCCTGCTCACACTCCAACAGCTCATCAGGTCCCAAAAACCATTCGTCTCCATTCACTCCTATTTAACACGCTCACACATGCGTGTGAGAGGTTTTTACAAAACAGAAGTGTTAATAGAAGAGCAGAGTATATGGAGAGTAAAAGAAAGGTGAAGAGAGTGGTGAGAGAGTGCAAAAGAAGAGCGGATGAAAGAATGGGAGAGGCTCCTTCCCCTACAAATTTATACGCTCTCCAAGTCATTCTACTTTGATCCATTCTCTCTAAATGACCAAAGCACCTCAACAACCCCTCTTCAGCCCTCTGACAAATACTTTTAGTAACTCCACATCTTCTCCTAATTTCCACATTCCGAATTTTCTGGATAATATTTACACCACATTGCCTTTAGACAGGACATCTCCACTGCCTCCAGCCGCCTCCTCGCTGCAGCATTTACAACCCAAGCTTCACATCCATATAAGAGTGTTGGTACCACTATACTTTCGTACATTCCCTTCTTTGCCTCCATGGATAACGTTTTTCGTCTCCACAGATACCTCAACGCACCACTCACCTTTTTTTCCTTCAATTCTATGGTTAACCTCATCCTTCATAAACCCATCCGCTGACAAGTCAACTCCCAAATATCTGAAAACATTCACTTCTTCCATAATCCCTCTCTCCAATGTGATATCCAATTTTTCTTTATCTAAATCGTTTGATACCCTCATCACCTTACTCTTATCTATGTTCACTTTCAACTTTCTACCTTTACACACCCAAACTCATCCACTAATTTTTGCAACTTTTCTTTAGAATCTTCCATAAGCACAGTATCATCAGCAAAAAGTAACTGTGTCAACTCCCATTTTGCATTTAATTCCCCATAATTTAATCCCACCCCTCTCCCCAACACCCTAGCATTTACTTCTTTTACAACCCCACTTATAATTAATATAATAATACATAATATAACATTTCCCAAATAATATAACCGGTTAGCTGGACTTGACTCCTGGAGCTGGGAAGTACAATGCCTGCACTTTAAAGGAGGGGTTTTGGATATTGGCTGTTTGGAGTGACATCTAAACTGTCGTATCTGAGCGCCTCTGCAAAGATAGTGATGAATGATGGTGAAAGTGTTTTCTTTCTTTTTGGGTCACCCTGCCTCAGTGGGAAACGGTCAACATGTTAAAAAAATAATAATAACTAACTGGATAATAAATATTAGCTAATTTTATGATAGCTGCGTGTCATAAAGTAATTTTCTAATGACAGATGATGACCACAAATCTACGAGGTGAAATGACTGTAGTTAACCAGGAAGACGAGGAGTCGAGGGAATTAGATGTCGTAAGTTCCATTGCTCGTGCTCTCCATCTCTCCTCTAGTGAAGATGTTGAACATGTCAAGGAACTTCTCATTCCCACACTTTTCTTCTTTGCAATTGGTAATGCTGACTTAAAACGGCTGGAAGAAATTTACCACAATGTAAGTATAGTTCTGTGACGTAAGCTCACTACTGTGGTTGCTACTGTGTCGTTGTATTGAATATGTGTATAAGAAGTCACACTTATTATTGGTAGCTTGGATCATTTTATCATGTCTGTAGGCCTGGGGGCTTTTGATATTTATGAACTGATACATTCACTAACTACTGTCAGCGAGAGCTGTTCTCTAATATGATATGTTCACATTTCCTGCTTCAGACAGCTGTTACGGTAAGTCTAATTTATCTAGATTATGCAGCTCTTGCTACTGCACCTCATTTATTTTTACGATCCTTCTTGCTGGGGCTTAAAAAGATTTACAGTACTAACACAATCATAATTTTTGATCACAAAGCAAAGGCATTTCATTAATATAAGACTTTCATAACTTGAAGATTTTACTTGGATGTTTGTGTTCATGCTTGTCTTTTTGTTTGTCTCATGAACATTTACAATGACAGGTAAGTCCTTTAAACTTTTACCTATCAGGAACATTCAATGTACACTTTACTTTCCTGCATGTTTCTTTCCAGTGTAGGAGGCTTAGTTAACGATTGGGGCCATGGGGGCGATGATTCCCAGAATAATTAACAGATCTAACAGTATTAACACTACACTTAGTGCAAACTTATGCAAATTTCCTGTGGAAACTTTATCAGTTGATACACTTGCCACTAAGTTTCAGGTATGTTATGTAGCCAACTGCAGTATTTAAGTCAGTCAAATCATCCAGCACACTTAGAGATTTTCCCTCCTTCTCACACACGGGTTCATAATAATATACAGCTTTCTGTCTTATTATCTCAGCACTAAGTGGGTCACCTTTCTTTGTTTTTCCTCAGTACACACATTCAGTAACTGTTCTGTCATATTAACCTATTTGTCATTCATTTCAGCAGGGTTTCTTTTTGTTTTGATTCTCTGAGGCCAGAGGAATGAACAGTTTGCAGCACATCCACTTCCTCAAAGCTTACATCAAAAACCTAAGTCTTCTTTGAAGTTGTCAGTTTCATGCTTAATTTTTTCTTGGCACTTCCATCATAACTACTTTTACTTTTGGATGCCATGGTTAATATCCAGAGATGAGGTAGGGTTAATAAAATATCTAAAATCATTTAATAAACATAGGGGCACTGAACATGCAATAGAGGGAAAATTACCCACTGTGTGCCCATCCTGGTTGTCACAAATCACTTGATTCCATACTGATATTTTCATACTTTATGGCATGTGCATTTGAGGGCTTTTCAGAAAAAAATTGGTTGATGGTTGCAATTTTTTAATTGTGTATTGTTGAACTCATGTATTCGGACTCACATGAACCATGGCTCTACGGTATACATTACTGTACATGTATTAATTAATAGATGAGTAGAGAGTCATTAATTTCTTATATATGAACACTTGAAATTGTATAACATTTATTAAAATTGTATTCAGAAAAGTGTTAAACCTATATACATAGATGTACTGTACAATTTGTTGTGTGTTGCAGGGTATTGAGATTAACCTGCAGGATGCCTCCGGCTGGACAGCTTTACACATGGCATGTAATGAGGGACTGACTGATGTGGTGACATGGCTGCTAAAGCATGGTGCCTCGGTACACATCAGGGACAAGTTGGGACGTACACCCCTCAGTGTGGCCATTGAGAATGATCACCACAAGGTACAGAGAGAAAATCTTATACTATACATACAGTATTATCCATTAATGATGATAAAAGCTTTTTAAAACTTTGGCTTCTGAAGTACAGTGGACCCCCGGTGTTTGTGATTAATACATTCCAGAATGCTGTTCAAGTGCCGTTACCAAACGAATTTGTTCCCTTAAGGAATACGTAATGTAAATAAGCTTAGTCCTTTTAGTCCCCCAAAAATACACTTACAAAAGCACTTACAAAAATACACTTACATAATTGTTCGAGTTTGGAGCAGTACGAACACCGAGGGTCCACTGTATTACTGAATGCTATTGTATTTCAGAGATACATAATTAAATGGATTTTTATTATCTAGCATAAGGTAGTACGTATTACTTAGCTTAATAAAATAAATATGAAATCATTAAAATACCTGGAGTATACCTAGAGAGGGTTTTGGGGGTCAATGCCCCCGCAGATCGGTCTGTGACCAGGCCTCATGGTGGATCAGGGCCTGATCAACCAGGCTGTTACTGTTGGCTGCACACAAAATAACGTACGAATCACAGCCCGGCTAGTCAGGTACTGACTTTAGGTGCCTGTCCAGTGCCTTCTTGAAAACAGCCAGGGGTCTGTTGTTAATCCCCCTTATGTATGCTGGGAGGCCCATGACACTTACTGTGTTGTCTCTTATCGTGCTAGTGGCGCCCCTGCTTTTCATTGGGGAAATGTTGCATCGTCTGCCAAGTCATTGGGAGTGATTTTTATGTGCAAATTTGGTTCTAATCCCTCTAGGATTTTCCAAGTGTATATAATCATGTATCTCTCCCGGCTGCATTCTAAGGAGTACAGGTTGAGAAACTTCAAGCGTTCCCAGTAATTGAGGTGTTTTAACGCAGTTATGTGTGCCGTGAAGGTTCTCTGTACATTTTCTAGGTCAGCAATTTCACCTGCCTTGAAAGGTGCTGTTAGCATGCAGCAATATTCCAGCCTAGATAGAACAAGCGACGTGAAGGGTGTCATCATGTGCTTGGCATCCCTAGTTTTGAAGGTTCTCATTATCCATCCTGTCATTTTTCTAGCAGATGCAATTGATACAATGTTGTGGTTTTTGAAAGTGAGATCCTCTGACATTATCACTCCCAGGTCTTTTACATTGGTTTTTCGCTCTATTGTGTGCTTGGAATTTGCTTTATACTCCGATATAGTTTTAATTTCCTTACGTTTTTCGTATCGGAGTAATTGAAGTTTCTCATCATTGGACTTCATATTGTTTTCTGCGGCCCATTTAAAGATTTGGTTGATATCCGCTTGGAGTCTTGCAGTGTTTTCAATGGAGAACACTGTCATGCAAATTCGGGTGTCATCTGCAAACAAAGACACGGCGCTGTGGCTTACATCCTGGAACAGAGCTTTTCACAGTAGCCGCCTCAGAGTTTACTCTGTTTACTACTACTCTTTGTGTTCTATTTGTTAGGAAATTATAGATCCATCTACCAACTTTTCCTGTTATTCCTTTATCACGCATTTTGTGTGCTATTACACCATGGTCACACTTGTCAAAGGCTTTTGCATGATTTTTTTACATGAATTACAGTGTGAATTACATTGTTTTACAGTGATGACTTATATGGTTAGCACAAACCTAAGCAATGCTAGTTTTTAAGTAACATACTATAATGATGATGGTAAAAGTAACATACTATAATGATGGTAAAAGCAACATACTATAATGATGATGGTAAAAACTAGAACAGCATTTCTCAAACAGTATACTGCAGTCAGCAAGGGAACTGTGTGCAGAGAAAAAACCTTAAATGACTGGGAACTTGTTTGACAAATTACATGAAGTTAAGAAACTGAACTAGAGCAAATTTCTGTATCAGTTGTCAGACCATCAGCCTATACCATTTATGCTTGTATCTGACAGCCTCTTTACCTTCAGGTAATTGAGCTGCTATTAAAGACAGGAGCACATCTTACTGAATCTACACAAAAACTTGGGGAGGAACTTGTGACAGCAGCAGGAGCGAACAATAAGAAAAGGCTTATGTCATATTACCTGGCTGAAGCAGACCTCTCTCACAGTGACCCTTGCGGCCGTACTGCCTTACATGCTGTGAGTACTGTACACCATCTTGTTCTTGTTTTGCTTTAAGATGTTACTTCAGCTATGCTTCTTTTTGTACTCTTGCAAAGATTTAGCTTTCTGACAATAATACAGTATACCAGAGCTGATCTACATATAATGTAATTCAGTTGCATCTCCTGAGCTCACATCTTTCAATACCAGCTAGTGGAAACTCCAATTTCTTAACCCTTTATAATATATTGTATATAATTTCTTCTTTTGTCTCTGTAATTTGGAGATATAATAAGTACTATAACACAGTCTATATGAGAAAGATTTCTAGTACAAATAATAATCACTTCACAATGCCTTTACAATTTCAGTTTGTGCTTTTTGAGAAAAGAAAGACTACTAAATTTATTTTCACTTGGCTACAGTATTATGAAACAGTTACTTTAATTTTGTTGCAGGCTTGTACAGTTGGATCAGTGGAATGTGTGCGTTTCCTTTTGGACGCTAATGTTCCTACTGACGTGCGTGACCGTACTGACCTCACACCAGTTATGTGTGCTGAGATCAATAACAACCAGCACTTGGTGGAACTAATAGCTGCCCATGAGGAGATAAATGGTGAGAAGAACCAATAGTCTGAAGTGTTGTAAATTAAGCAAAAATATTTGCATGAGTTTTAATAATGTAGACATCCATAGTACAATGCTGTATTGTAGAGGTAGCAGAAATTGTTTGTGTCTTTATAATACCAAGCCCTGATCTTTGTCTTGTCCGACTCCACCCAAATATCATCACCTTCAAGAACTGCAAGCCATCCATCAGATCTATCACCCTGAAAGTGTTGTCACTTATCAATACTCAGTAATGTCTATTGTAGTGGCAGTTATCTATGGCTAGTATTCCTTGTGTATAGTATATTGTTGGGGTTGTTAGACCACAAAAGCTTATGCCTTATTGAGCCCAGCTTCCCAGGAGTCTGGGAAAAATATATTGGCCAAATCTGGGTTGTAATTATAAAGAGAACAAAGTTTCCTCGAAAAGAGAAATGGGAACAATAAGTCCTGACAGAGCTAGACACCCCATACACTTCCCTCCTGAGTTAATAACAACAGGCTAGAAGCTATAATAATATTTATTTCTCCAAGTACAGTGGACCCTCGGTTTTCGTTCATCTCCAAACTCGAACAATTGTGTAAGTGTATTTTCGTAATTGCTTCTGTAAGTGTAGTTTTGGGGGTCTGAAATGACTAATCCAATTTACATTTATCCTTATGGGAACAAATTCGTTCGGTAACTGCACTCAAACAGCATTCTGGAAAGAATTTTCTACGAAAACCGAGGGTCCACTGTACATGTACAAGGTACTATACAGGCCTAGCTGACATCAGTGACATACTACTATATAGAAAGCCCCTTGTTATGCAGAGCATTTCGGGCAAATTAGGTCAGTTTTGTCCCAGGATGCAACCCAAACCAGTCGACTAGCACCCAGGGACAGCAGGTGTCTTATGGAAACACGTCCTAATGTTTTCGAGCCGTACCGGAGATTCAAACTCTGGGCCTCAGTGTGTGAGTTGAGTGCACTAGTGATCGAGCTACGGGACACCCGAACACCTATTATATGGCACCTCGACCAATTGGTCAGCAGCAGGCACTGTTATGATGAGAAATGTTTCAAGAGACAGAGAAAAAAAAAAGGAAAATTTGACGCTAATGCTGAAGGCAGGGTAGGACAAGATGTCTGCACTCCAGCAATGCCATTACAGAAGTTCTTGTCCATATAATATCAATGCTGGAGGAAATTGCAGTTATAATGCATTGTACAGTGGACCCCCGGAAATTGTACTGCTCCCAACTCGAACATTTATGTAAGTGTATTTTTGTAAGTGTATTTTTGGGGGTCTGAAACGGACTAATCTAATTTACATTTGTTCTTATGGGAACAAATTCGTTCGAACAGCATTCTGGAACGAATTATGTCTGATTTCCGGGGGTCCACTGTATTTAGAAAATAAACAGAGATGGTATTGAATTTATGCCTTAAATGTGCCATTGGTGCCTATGGATGTTTTGATGTCAAATGAAACAGTTGATACATTCATTCATATTTAAATCTGCTTTAATAAACTGATAATTTAATCATCTCTGTAGATGCAAAATGATTTTCCGAGTACTATAATAAAAATGTTTACCAGGTAACAATACACTTAAATAATGTAAGATATATGATTGCTACTCCCATTCAATTTTGTAATTATATTCCTTTGTTTTGATATTCTTATGGGAAGATAATGTTTGGTAAGTTCACTTGTTTTTTACTACCCAACACCCTGATGAAGAGGCTTAAATGATGGCCTCTTCAATATATTTTTGCACCATTTTTTACTTTTTTATTCTTGCTTATAAGCTTAATTATCAGGTGTTAATACAACAGTAATTTCTTTATTTTTTACCTTGTACGCATATGTTTCTTGTCCTATATAAAGTTACTGCTAAAGGTTTTTACTTGCTTCATTAAATATAAGATCTTAAAATATTACACTCTTATAGTGGAAATTTTGTTAATGGTATCTTCACCTATTACTGCTGTTAGCTTACACTTATGATTGCTTGTTAGTTTAAGAGTGATATAATTTAAGGTGTATGTTTTAATTAAAAGATAATAATAATAATAATATAATATAAACCCAGAAGGGGTCACAGTTAACAGATACTGGTCAGACTATAGAGGCTAAAACAAAATTTGCAACACTGTTTGATTAAGTACCGCTGTGTCTACAACTGTGTATTAGCATGATAAGTCTCACTGCTGTGCTTGTTGCCTGTCTTCTCTGTGGTTTGTGTGTAAACTTATCTTATTGCATGTTGGTTTATCCTTATGGGAAGATTCTTGGTGCTGGTGAGGAGCTCTTGGTCTAAGGAATTGAACCTGACGTTCTCTTCCTTGGACTGAACCTGATTGTCTCTCTTTCTCCAGGGTGACCCCTATGGGTTTACCTCTTTCCCCCCTGAATATAATAATAATGTTAATGAATATTTAATGAATACTAATGCTTACTTTTGTATTAACGCATGATATTTCTTTAGAAAAGTATACAATTTAGAAAAGTTTTTTGCTGCTAGTGACAGTGATATATGTAGATTAAGCAATAATAATAATAATATTTTTCTCACTTTATTGTTTATAAAAGAATAAAAATCTTATGCATCTGCAAAGGACTGTGTTGCATGCAAGAAGTATTAGGCCTCTGCATGATTGTTTGGGATTTTTACCTTGTATGTGATACAGTAAGTTGTATCTGTTTTGAGTGTATTTAGCCTAGTTGATCAGGAAGTCTATTGAAATGTATTTTGTTACAAGAATATTCTTTAATTTTGGTCAGTAATTCTCAGTTTATTGCCAAAATAAATAAATTTACTATGACTAGCATATAGAGAAATGGAAAAAGAAACAAAAATTGGATGGAAAAAGAAACAAAATTGTTGTGTAATGCAATCAATTATTGATGTGTTAACACCCATGCTGTGGTCTTTATTAAGTTTGTGGTCCCACTGTGAGAGGAAAACATTGTCAGTAAAGGACCACATTACACAGTATTAATGTGTCTTTTTTCCAAATCTAGATGTTGCAAATACCAAATTTTCCTCATAATTTTGCCATTTAATTTATTTTTTAAATTACTGGATTAGTTTATTATTTTTCAGGTTGAGTTATTTACATATTACAATACTATGAATGATGCCAAAGAACTTTAATCTCAGTAATTTTCTTTGTATTTTTCATAAAAGATTGACTGAGCAGAAGTCTTGTTAGGTAAAAGGACACAAGTGCAACTAATGTGACATTTTATTGTGACAACGTTTCGCTCTGCAGGAGCTGTTACGGCTTTGTCAGTTCAGTTGGTAATTCTAGCAACATTAATACAGAAGTCTTGTTATAGGTGTATACCAAGAGGGTATGCTGTTGTTTTTATTCTTCTCTTGCTTCTTTCAAACTTTGATAATTTTTTTATGTGGAATATTTTAATACATTTTTCATATTTGTACTTATCAAATGAAAGTGGGTATGACCAAGATAAGTAATTTATCTGTTGTAGAAGGTTTTTGTATGAGGTAAAATTAGCTTTCTCTTTAATCACTTGAATACCAATTTGTGTATCTTTCATGAGCCATATCTAACATCAGGATTCTCCCCATAAAGTTATGTAATTATACAACCCATTCAGCACATAGCAAGCATGTTCTACATTGAGTTAAAATGCATCATTTTCTGCACAGCTTAAGCTGAGACCAATTTTTTTTTTTTTTTTTTTTAAAGTTTGTCATCTCCCACCGAGGCAGGGTGACCCAAAACGAACATTTATTCTAGTGTCTGTAGATATTCATTTTTTTTTTTGGATGAAGCTGTACATAAAAATGTGGAATAAACATGCACAGGATTAAAAGAATTCTCCTTACAGAATCAGGCTTATTCATGACTTTACAAATTTTCCATCCACTTGAAGCAATTTTATTAATGTTCCTTATGAGTCGTCTTTGTAGATAACTCGTATGGAATGAACACACATTGATAAATCTTGCATTAGCGGGTCACACTGAATAATCATCCCTGGTCCAACAAACTTGAAGATTTCCACATAGTTTTCACTCTTGCTGCTCAAGACCTTTAAGATTTACAGTGGTACCCCGGTTTACGATATTTTTTCATTCCAGAATGCTGTTCAAGTGCCATTACCAAACGAATTTATCTCCTTAAGAAATGTTGTAAAATAGACTAGTCCTTTTAGACCCCCAAAATTACACTTACAAAAGCATTTAAAAAAATAAACTTACATAAAAGGGTGAGTTTGGGGACCATCGTAAACCGGGGTACCACTGTACTTAGTTTTTACTTTTACCAAAATTTTTGACGAGTTCTTTATAGATTTTGATCATTAGTAAAGACTATTTATTTTTCCAGATTCTATGTATCATGTATCTCATTATCCTCACTTGATGTGCTTTGTCTTACAGAGGAGGTGCGCCGCAGCATCAGACACTGAGAACCACCATAAAGAACACAATCATTGCCAACAGATCTGTATACCTTATATATTCTACTTCTTTCTGTAGATAATCAACAGGTATTACCACAAAGAAAATGGTACTGGTAGGTTACCATATTAATATATTAATACCAGGCAATGTTATATAAAAAAAAAAATTGTTTGCTATATGTATATACGTATATAATTATGATTCATTACCTTTGTAAATAGCTGTAGGCATTGTTATTTAATCTATAAGTGTCCAGTTTTAATATTTATTATAACAGTTTCTAATCATAAATTCATGTACAGTGTTTCATGTAAATAAGAATTCTGTAGAGTATAGGAATCCATGTAGAAAGTAAATTGTTTAAAATAACATTTTGCTTTCTATGATATTATCAAAGCCCTATAAGGCAACGAAGTCTTTTTCTGTAAAAAAATTTAATTTCTGTATAGTGTCCTATATACTGTACATACTTATTTTATCTTTGAAGTGTATATATATTGTAAATTTGTTTCCATCATTATTATATTTTTGTATTTTAGTACGTAAATCATGATCTAAATGAATTTCCAAGATTTTCTGTATCACATTCAAACCCATGATATCTATGTATCACCTTCAGACCCACAATACTGTAATACAACAGTATTATTGCTTTATTAAAAAAGATTTGAATATTGAATCAGCAACATGGATCTGGGATTTGCCTGTTCAATGGTCTAGGTTTTAGTTTGGAAGCTATATTTGTTGTTTTATGCTAGTGTAATGGGTATATATGTTGCGAGTAGAGGGATGAGAGCTTGAGACGAATATAGTATTGTGTTTGTGCTCCATTTAGTTTGTACAAGAAGCAGAGAAGATCCTTCCTCCATAAGCCATGCATATCGCAAGAGGCGACTAAAATGCTGGGAGCAAGAGGCTAGTAACTCCTTCTCCTATGTAAATTGCTAAATGTAAAGAGAAGAAAAACTTTCTGAAAGTGTTTCTTCTTTTTCGGGTCACTTGCCTCAGTGGGAGACAGCCGGTGTGTTAAAAAAGCATTTACTTTTTCTGATGCTGATCGTTTAATATTTTTGGGTGTGCAAGCTTAGGTACATGTATATGTGAGGCTGACTAATGTGTTGTGGTTGTGTTGGAGACTAGTACAGTACAGTGAACCCCCGAGTAACGAGCATAATTCATTCCAGAAGCCTGCTCAAGTGCCATTACCGAACAAATTTTCTCCCTTAAGGAATAATGTCAAGTAGGGCTGGACGACACCGTCTCTGATTGGTTCGAGGTAGTAGGAGATGAATGCTTCTCATTGGTGGAAGGTAGTTGTGGCGAGACTGGCAGGGAGGCAGCTGATTGGTTCTCGGTAGGGGTGTGAGGTGGTGGTGAGCTCTCATTGGTTGTTGTAGGCGTGACGTCAGTAGTAGCTAGTGGTGGTGGTGAGGCTTCAGCTGAGTCATCAGCAGGTAAAGTAATGTCGTCAATATGCTGGGAATTGTTGAGTATCACAGAAGATGGTGGAGAATCTGGAAATTTGAACTCTGGCATGTTGTTTAATTTGAAGAGTTCGTTGATGGAGGTATTGAACGTCCCAGGAACAGCAGCATTATGCATATGAGCATAGACCATACAGTAGTAGATGGTGGTGGGGTCACTGGCAGGTGCGATGCTGGTAGTAGTAGGTTGCGTGGAGGCTTGGAGAATTTTAGTTGTGGTAGCTTGTAATTTTGTAATTGCAGCATAGGTGGGAGATTTTGAAGATGACTTTTTCTGTGCTGCTTCTTGGGTCTTCTTCAGAATGTCTTATGTCAAGTAGGTTATTCCATTTCAGACCCCCAAAAATACACTTACAAAAGCACTTACAATATTATACTTACATGTACGATTTCTGAGGTGCTCATAACTCGGGGGTCCACTGTACATGAATATGAGAGTGTATGGGTGTATATGAGTGTAGCTTGACTGCTAGTAGAGTAATTCTTTTGTTATGGCAGGAAGAGATTTTTAATTTGTTTGAATTTCCTTTCTCATGATGCAGTGTGATCAATTAATTTCTAAATTTTGAGTATGAACACAATCTAATGATTGTGTTGCAATGTACAATAAATAATTTGTTTTATAAAAATTAAATATTTCATAATGAACTGCATTAATTAAAGAAAAATAATCAAATAAGTAAAATTTAGAAGGGGAGTCTGATGTCCAACACCTGACAGTCAGGAAGGAAGCATCAGCATGGGGAAGTCCTTGCAATATTTTGGGAGAATAAGACATGCTGTGAGTAGAGAAGTTGAAAGGGGACAGTGCTACAGCTGGTGGCTGCTCCTGCAAGGTTTTGTGAAAAAGGATCTTTTCTTAGGAAAGAATGAAAAGCAGGGGTGTCATGCATACACTAAGAGACAAAACAAGTGTCAGGGGACAAGACTGGCTGTCTTCAAGAGGGAGCTGGACAGGCACCTAAAGTCAGTACCTGACCAGTCCGGCTGTGGTTCATGCGTTGGTTTGCATGCAGCCGGCATTAATAGCCTGGTTAATCAGGCTCTGATCCACCACGAGGCCTGGTCATGGACCAGACTGCAGGGGCATTCACACCTGGAACACCTTTCAGGTATACTTCAGGTGTATGCATGTAGTTGTTTGTATTACTAAGTAAAATAGCAGGCTGACTGTATCTTTAAGATATGTAACATAACATTACATTCTAATATCATTACTATGCTTACAAAACTGCATAAAAGTATGAATAAATTTTAAAACTGTGCTGTTTATTATTTACTTTACCTTATTTTACTTTCTTGATTTGATGCTTATTGTTAGATCTGGTGAAGGCAAGGTTTAAAAGAAGTTACAGTCTGTGTAACATACAAATATGCAACATTCATATTAGTGGCAGACAAGTTTTTATGCTGTGATAAGGAGATTACAATTGTTATTTTGAAACTAAGTCTGTAGTGGAAGATTGTGTGTCAAATGCTTTTCAGGTTTCCTTATGGACAAGTTTCTTTTTTATTTTCGTTTGTACACTGTATGTAAATGTAGCATGATTACTGCGGACCACAGTTTGACCTCCTAGTCCATCCTTCTGCTTATTGCAAAGGTTAGTGGTCGAGTTTGGGAGGATGTGTAAAGGAAGAGAGCTAAAAGTGAACATAGATAAGAGTAAGGTGATGAGGGTATCAAATGATTTAGATAAGGAAAAATTAGATGTCAGATTGGAGGGAGGGAGTATGGAAGAAGTGAATGTGTTCAGATACGTATTTGGGAGTAGACTTGTCAGCAGATGGGTTTATGAAGGACGATGTAAATCATAGAATTGATGAAGAAAAAAAATGGTGGGGTGGTGCATCTGTAGAGACAAAAAACATTATCCATGGAGGCAAAGAAGGAAATGTAATACAATATAACAATAATAATACTGTATCTTTATTTACTACAAGTATTTTGTGAAGGGATTCAGGAAAACCAGTTAAATGATTTAGTTGGACTTGAGTCCTGGAAATGGGAAGTACAATGCCTGCAATTTATAGGAGGGGTCTGAGATAGTGACAGTTGGGAGGGACTTATTCTCAGCTGTAGTATCTGAGCGCCTCTGCAAAGACTGATTATGTATGAGTGAGGTGAAAGTGTTGAATGATGATGAAAGTATTTTCTTTTTGGGGTT
This sequence comes from Cherax destructor, assembly GCA_009830355.1. Taxonomy (NCBI): domain Eukaryota; kingdom Metazoa; phylum Arthropoda; class Malacostraca; order Decapoda; family Parastacidae; genus Cherax; species Cherax destructor. The sequence continues at coordinate 447,464 of WNWK01000371.1, read as the reverse complement.
TTTCTTTCTTTTTGGGTCACCCTGCCTTGGTGGGAGATGGCTGACTTGTTGAAAAAAAAAAATGTACAGTGTACAAGGTATACAAGCCTAGCTGATATCAATGACATACTACTAGTAGAGAAAAGTGGAAAGTGCAATGCCTACACTTTAAAGGAGGGGTTTGGGCTATTTACTGTTTGGAGTGACATCTGAATTGTCATATCTGAGTGCCTCTGCAAAGACTGATTATGTGTGAATGATGGGGAATGTGTTTCTGTGTTGGTTAGATGAGGAGCTGGAGGTATTGGGAAAATGGTGTGAATATTATGAGGAACTGTTAAATGCTGATGAAGAGAGGGAGGCAGCAATTTTATGCATTGGCCAGAGAGATGTAACATCTTTTAGGAGTGAAGAAGAGCAGAATGTGAGTGGGGGAGGTGCATGAGGCATTGGGTAGAATGAAAGGGGATAAAACAGTTAGAGTTATTCTCAGCAAAATTTGTTGACAGCACCTCACCCACTCTATCATTTGCTCTCCTTTTAGACTCCCTCACCACTCTCTTTTCTTCTCCATATACTTCATATATCACTTCTGCTTTGTAAAAAAAGAACTCATAAGCGAACCTTTTCTCCCTTATCATACACTTTACCCCATCATTGCATCATTGGTTTGGTGGCTAGAGCTCTCGCTTCACACACGGAGGGTCCGGATTCTATTCCCGGCGGGTGGAAACATTTCGACGTGTTTGTCATGTTCACCTAGCAGCAAATAGGTACCTGGGTTGTTAGTCGACTGGTGTGGGTCGAATCCTGGGGGACAAGATTAAGGACCCCAATGAAAATAAGACAGACAGTCCTCGATGACGCACTGACTTTCTTGGGTTATCCTGGGTGGCTAACCCTTCGGGGTTAAAAATCCGAAGAAAATCTTATCTTATCTTATCACTCCTCTTCCCTCCTGCCTTATATCCAGAAACTTCTGTCGCACATTATAACACTTCATGTTTAAAACTATCCCACTCCCTATACTCTAACTTTCCCACCTTTCTCCCAGTAGTTACTTATATCTCACCCTAACCTCCTCCTCCCTTAGTTTATACACTTTCACCTCTCTCTTACTCGTTAATACCATTTTCCTTCTGCCCCCATCTAACTCTTCCTCTAACTGTAGCTACAACTAAATAATGATCTGATATATATGTTGTCCCTCTGTAAATATGCACTTCCTGAAGTCTACCCATCAACCTTTTATCCACCAAACTATTTTCATTACGTCCTATATCATATCTTGTATATTTATCATCATTTTCTTAAAATATGTATTACTTATTACCATATTTATTTATATATATATTTATACACGTACACCATATAGGGAGGTATCACTTTTAGACCTGACAGGGGACCCACAGCCTCAGAGAAGAGAATAAACGTATTTCAGAGAAAACTCCGGAGGAGGTTTTCTCCAGAGCTGTTTGAGTATTTTCTGATGCAACCCCTTATGTGCTATGTATGTTTGTGAACTTTATTTGAAAACAATATGCCTACATCTCAAATACTTCATCCTTTTTCCCTGCGATGGGTTGTGTGCCCGGAATGCTGCAGGCATTTTCCCTCTGGATCTCCTCACTTATCCTCTTAAAGAGGAAGCTGGCCGCTCTGGGTTTATTACTTTCTGTGATGAGTTTTTCACCTAACTCTTTAATTAATCTGAGAACACACTTGCCCCATTCTCTGAGTCTCCGACCCTTCTGGGACAAGGTTACAGCATGGTGGCAGTCCTCTGTACTTGTTAATCTTCTGGGTCTCCCTGTCAGATAAGTCTGTATACGTTGTACACGATTGTAGAAATAAAGAATTATTATTGTAGTGTTGTAACTAGGTGTCAACTAACATAGACTCAGAGTACACGTGTAGTCCCTTGCAATCTGCTTACAATACTTCCAGGATAGCATGGTGACTCCAAATAAGCACAACACACATTCAATAAAACTAACTCATCCTGTGGACAATATAACAGATAGTGTCGATATCATCGATCATTTAGTTAACTCTTCAAGGAAAGTTCCTTCATACTGGTGAAAGACTCTTGATAGAAAGAATTGAGACTTCCTCCCTCTTTCTCAGATCAAACCTAATTGAATATTCTGCAAGACCTGCATGACTATAGATGTAGTACTTTCGCGTTAATATACATACATATATATATATATATATATATATATATATATATATATATATATATATATATATATATATATATATATATATATATATTATATATATATATATATATATATATATATATATATATATATATATATATATATATATATATACATAATGTATACACATTACGTGGCTATATTAAGTTACGACGCCTAGCAGATTCACATCAGTGTGTTGGCAACCATCAAAGTGAGAGGACGTCACTCTGTTGCTCCTTAATCAATGGCGGGTCCTTTCACGTTATTTTAATCATTATTTCTGTTTGTGGTAAGAATCTACGTTAAAGGTCTGATTATATACATTAGAGCCGGTGTTTCTAACTTCCAACTGTGCAGGCTGAGTGCGAGGCCTCATCGTCGCTTGGTTTAAATGGTAAGTACTTATGTCTTGATATGTCACATGTGATTCTTGTTAAAATAGTCCATTCAGGGGTCCCTTGCTGCTGGTGAAGGGCTCTTGATCCAAGAAACTGGAGCTACCCCTCTCCATCGAATCAAACCTGGTGGCAAAAGCTCTCGCTTCACACGGTGAAGTCCGGGTTCGATTCCCGGGAAGGGGTAGAAACATTGGACGTGTTTCCTTACACCGGTTGTCTATGTTCACCCATTAGGGAAATGCTCTGCATAACAAGGGACTTTCTATATAGTAGTATGTCATTAATGTCAGCTATGGTGTGTATACCTTGTACATGTACTTGTAGTAAATAAAGATCCTACTACTATTACTCGCCCCCCCTTCCATTCCCCACGCTCTTATGACTTAATGGAGTAGCACATTAATAATAATAGTAGTAATAATAATTATTAATAAATAGTAATAATAATAATAATTATTATTATTATTACTGTTTATTCAGAATTTAACACAAGGAATTTCGTTAGAAAGATTTTTTAATATTAGGTTGGAAACGTTAATTAAACAGCGCTGGTGTGAATTTTATAATACAAAAAAAAAATACTTATTCCCCTCCCTCCCCAAAAAAAAGTATTAAAGTTTTTAAAATGTCAAGGACGAACAAGATTTCTGGGAAAGGTTTCAGTTGTAGTTCTTATTGTGGTTATTGTGCTGCTCAGTTATCTTCTTCATCTTCATCTTCTAATTCATCTTCATCTTCTAATTCATCTTCATCTTCTAATTCATCTTCATCTTCTAATTCATCTTCATCTTCTAATTCATCTTCATCTTCTAATTCATCTTCATCTTCTAATTCATCTTCATCTTCTAATTCATCTTCATCTTCTAATTCATCTTCATCTTCTAATTCATCTTCATCTTAATAATAATAATAATAATAATAATAATAATATCTTTATTTACTACAAGTACATGTACATGGTATACAGGCCATAGCTGACATCAGTGACATACTACTATATAGAAAGTCCCTTGTTATGCTGAGCATTTCCCGCAAATTAGGTCCTTGTCCCAGGATGCGACTCACACCAGTCGACTAACACCCAGGTACCCATTTTACTGATGGGGAACATAGACAACAGGTGTAAAGAAACACGCCCAATGTTTCTGCCCTGGCTGGGAATCGAACCCAGACCCTCGCCGTGTGAAGCTTTAGCCACCATACCATCTTCATCTTCTAATTCATCTTCATCTAATTCATCTTCTAATTCATCTTCATCTTCTAATTCATCTTCATCTTCTAATTCATCTTCATCATCTTTTAATTCATCTTTTAATTCATCTTCATCTTCTAATTCATCTTCATCTTCTAATTCATCTTCATCATCTTTTAATTCATCTTCGTCTTCTTTTAATTCATCTTCGTCTTCTTTTGTCATAAAATCAAATTCGTTGATGTACTAAGAGGTACTTCAACTAGAGTTGACGATGGTGGTGAAGTGCTTTTGATCCATGGAATTGCAGCTGCCTTCCCTTACCTCGGATCAAACTTGATTACCTTCCATTCCCCTAGTCTTATACCTACCCAGCCCTTCTAGGGCAGGGTAGGTGCCAAGGCTGGAGCTTGCTACCATCTGCAGCTCGTAAGCCTGCCCTTCCCGTCAGGGAAGGTGGCAGACCAGAGAGGCCTAGCATCTATCTACCTCCATGCCTCATGCTGGTGGGGAATGTGGCTAGGCCTGGGGCCAGTTGGTCCCGCCGATGAGGGGTATCCCCTCCCATGGGAGACAGGTCTCTGACACTCCCACGCCAGGGAGCCGAGGCCGGGTCGCCATCTGGTGAAGACCCGGCCGGGAGAATTCCCCGTGAATCAACACCTAGTCTTATACCTGTGCCCTTCTTTCCTGGACCAAACCTGAATGCCTTCTATCACCCCCCAGGCGCTATGACCCCTACGCTTTTAGCGGCTCCCCCATGAATATAATAATAATAATAATAATAATAATAATAATAATAATAACAATAATAAGCAGTCGTATGACCACTGTATACATGCGGTTCTTGCCTATATCAAGATTTTTTTTTCTGTATTCATTGGCATGCAATGTGTCGGGTCGGTAATATATAATCTCAGGTCAAGAGTGGAATCTGCAGCAGCAGGTAGAAAGCTGTGGCTGTTTCTGCTGTGTCAATGAACCTCAGTTACCACCACAGCAAAAATATTTGTGTCACTAATAGACATGTTAGGTAACTGCATTTATATCATTTATTGGCGGAGATTTTAACCGCTGGGGTAGTTTGCTGCCTGAGTGACGCTATGTTCATCTCTGGATCTACTGAGCGAACGAGAACAACGAACAATTAGTTATGCTGCCAGCGTCCTTGGAGGGGAAAATACAAGGAAGGCATTTTCACTTTTTTTTAGTGTATATAATCGTGCTCTAGTCATGTTATTGTGGCTTATGATTTTAATTATGCGCTCAGTTCGGTTTGCACGATTCTGATTCTTGGCGGCCAGTACATAATCGTAATCTAATCAGCAATATTTGTTACATCCATAAAAAAATATTTTATTCTATGTATATTTTTAAAGTTTTTGTATACATATATGTACCACGTGCATAATGCTCTATCATAGTTGTTAATCTTAGGTTCTAGCTCGCCCGAAATGCTGTGCATAACCTGGGGCTTTCCACTTACATTATTAAATGCCATGTAATTTTGTAAAAACTATGTACTGCATCATGTGGAAATAAAGTATTTATTTATTTATTATTTACTGTAAAACTATGTATGGTGCTTGCCTCCACATGTAACTTGTTCCATGTGCTCACCTATAAGACTGAAAAAGTCATTATTAACATCTTGATGGCTCATTTGCGTATTTAGCTGCCGATTACGTCTAAACGCATATCATTCTGTCCCTAATAATAATCTTTATTCATACAAGTACTCTTGATACATCTATTACTGACCTAACTGACACCATTAGCATACTGTACTCCTTGTTATGAAGGGCATTTTAGGCAACTTATGTTCATCTTGTCCTCCAGGATGCGACCCACAACAGTCGACTGACACCCAGGTACCTACATGCTTGCTACGTGAACAGGAACAACAGGTGTAAGGAAACATGCTCACCGTTTTACCCGTGCCGGGATCAGTCCCCGGACCCTCAGTATGTAAACTGAGATGCTATCAAAATCACGAGCGCCTCATCTGTCTTAAAGTTTCCAGTGGTTGTCATTTATTAATTCTTGCAATTCTTTTCATTATCCTGCCATTTTTTTAAGAACTTTCTTATATCCTTTTGTCCTTTATTATATTTATTTCGGTGACATAATGGTGAAGGTGTAAGTTTATTCAGGTACACACACAACCCGCACATATAAAAAGAAAGGAGCTTACGACGACGTTTCGGTCCGACTTGGACCATTACCGAAACGTCGTCGTAAGCTCCTCTCTTTTTATATGTTCGGGTTGTGTGTGTATTGTTCCAGTCACGGTATTGTGCTTTTTTTGTTATTTATTCAGGTACATGCACACATAGTTACATATAGTAGCATACATAGCAGCAAATGTGTAGATAACCCAAAAAAGTCAGTGACTTATTTCAGTTGGGGTATTTGTGATGGTGATGGTGATGGACGTATAGTGAAGGTGGTGTAGTTGGTTATAATAAAAGGTATAGGTAGTGGTGATAGTACTGATAGAGTTGGTTGTAGTTGAGTTAATAAAAGTGGTGGAGGTAATAGTGGAGACGGTCAGCAACACATGGTGTGGGTGTACACACTTTCACATACCTCGTCCCCCTCCCTGGGAGACGGATACACCTCCCCCTCCCTATGTTATTCCTCCCTCCATACTTTGCCTTCTTTCCCTCCCTCCTTATATATAAGGAGATCGCAGTCAGCAGGACTCGATACTGCTTCTGAGAAGGACAAGATTCCCAGGCCACACAAATGCCACATAGACTGGTTCACAAGCCATGTTTCTTTCCCAGCCCGGGCACGTCAGTGAGCCTCAAGCATGGATTCAAGCTATTTCAATCTCCTCCTGTATGTTCTGACCTCTCAAGCGATTTTTTTATATCAATTCACCACGCAGAAACAAGTGGTCTAGAGCGCTGCCTGGGAATCTTGTCCTCAGAAGCAGTATCGAGTCCTGCTGACTGCGATCTTTCTATGTATATACCCGCTTGTTTCTGCGTGGTGCATTGATATATATATATATATATATATATATATATATATATATATATATATATACATAGAAAGTGAAAGAGACGCGTCTACAATTTATATATTATGGGAGTACAGTATACCTGAAGAGGGTTTCGGGGGTCAGCGCCCCCGCGGCCCGATCCCTTGTTTGATTCAATCGCACAGCTACACTATAATAATAATGATTATAATAAATTTACAAGTGTTTAAAGGGGAATGTAGTATGTAGCAATGGCTGCTTCTTCCAATATTACGTCAGCATCTCATCTCGCACTTGCACTGCAAAAATAACTCCAGTTTGCACAGTGAAAGTATTGAGATTATTATAATGTGGGTGTAATGGCAGCCTTGTGTCTTGTGTATTCTGGGGAGGGAGGGAGGGGGGTTAGGCAATTCGAGTTCCTTCATGCGTGAGCTGAGTTTTAGAGAAAATATTGCAAGGTGTGGGAGGTTCCGCATTCGCATCTGTAATATCTCTAGACTCCGATCATCCTCCTTTCATCTTTCACTGTTTCATTCGTCGTCTTCCTTTTTCATGCGTCCTACACAACACCTTTCGTGATTCTACTCTTCTTCTTTTCCCCTTATTTTTGTCATCATTATAATACTGAGAAAGCCTTTATCCCTGTCTTGTCTTTCCCTTTTCCACCCTCCACTGGGTTAACTTGACGCAGTGGTGTTTGAGTTATGCACACATGGAGGCAGAACCTCACTGGGTGCTTTGTCCAATAAAAACTTAAGAGGTAACAAGTGGAATAGTTTTCTGGGGTCGGAACTCCGGGGCATTGAAATATATCGGCAAATTTCATTACACCCCCTACACCCCAGCCGGGTTGTGGTTCGTACGTCAATTTGCGTGCGGCCGGCAGTAACAGCCTGGTTCATCAGACCCTGATCCACCACGAGGCCTGGTCTCAGACCGAGCCGCGGGGTCGTTGACCCCCGAAACCTTCTCCAGGTATACACCCCTCCCTGCAGCTCCTCCCTATATAGTAGTTAAACACAGTACGTACATGTGTGTTAGCCGACTTGTGGGTGTCATACAGGATTTTTTTATGTAAGCAAAAAGTGAAAATCCAACCTTGTTGAAGTGCTCTGCATAACCAGGGGCTTTCTATATATAGTTTGTTAGTGGTGTTAGCTGGGTCTGTATAAGTGGTATCATATACCTGTAAAAATAAAGATTATTATTATTATTATTATTATTATTATTATTATTATTATTATTATTATATTCTGTGCAAAATGCCAAATGTGTAAGTTCCAATACATTTTGTGTAAAAGAACTGAGCATATCTTTGCGAGGTGAATGTGGGAGATATTTTTCCATTCTCCTTGGCACTGTATGACCCACACTCGTTTGGTGCAGTTTTTTTGTGAATATAATAATATAATTTCGCCTAAATTTACTGTGACATTGGCATTGACTTTGAATGGATTATGCGCATGGTTTATGATATGCGAATAATTGACTTTGAATTGTTCTTATGTACTGAAACTTAACTGACTTCGTAGTCTTTATTGGGGGTTAGTTTTAGTTTAATATCTTTATTATGCACCCCATACCCATCCTGTGGGCGGTAGTCAAAAGATTTAATTCCGCTTTACCGAACTTTTTAATTATTTTGCTTTCCTCGTAACGACAATCTTTTTTTTTTTTTTACATCAGTTTTACAGGCTAAGAGCTGTGTTATATGACATTAAATTAGTCACGATATTAGAAAAACACAGACCGGGCCGCGGGGGCGTTGACCCCCGAAACCCTATCCAGGTATCTCCAGGTATTTTATTTTGCATTACTGACCTCTTGAGGGAATAATTCAAGCCAAGTATTGTAGCTTATTTCCTTTGGCAATGATAGTAGAAAATGGATCATGACATCAACAAATGTTTGTTGTTGAAAGCGCCTAATAATCATATACATATACATTCTTATATTTTGGAAACCAAACAAATCAATGGAACTCTCTCCTCTGCTAGACTACACTCTCCTCAGCCACAGAAAGAGAAAGTTTCCTCAATTGGCTTCTTATTTTCCATCCTCATGTTTCACCAGCAGTACAGGACATCAACTTTCATCAATTTATATATTTTCTTTCGATATTTTAAGGTCACAGATTGGACCACAGGGGCGTTGACCCCCGAAACCCTCTCCAGGTATACTTTCCTTATACTAATATACTGGTATATTCCTTACACCATAGTCATGTATGTGAAGTTATTAGAATAATTGAATAAATGGCTGATATATACCTGCATGTAATTGCTATAAAGAAAAAAGTGAAATTTCGTTCCCAAATATCCATAATTATAGTATGTTAAAAAATAGGGCTGGATTTTAGTGTTATGAATGAATAAAAAATATACTAGTACTGAATGACAAAAATAATAAAAGCATATGCCAGCACTGAATAATAAAATTAATAAAAGTAGAATATACTAGCACTGAATAAAAATGTTAAAAGAAGTGGGAGAGAAATGGTATAAAATACCGACACAAGTGCAATCCTTGTATTGAATTATTTTCAACATACCTCACATGACTCTTCAGGTCATTACCATCACTATACATATGCTCATTCTCTCCCCAGGTAGATCTGTTTTTGACTTGATAAAGCCCACTGTGTGGGCGAAACGTTGTCAATAAAAGGACCGCATTATATTGCATTTGTGACTCCACGAGTGGGACATCTTGAATGAGACGTTAAAACCTTCACGTTGCGAAACGTTTTTTTTTATATGTATACAATGTGTGTGTGTGTGTATGTATTATATACCACATGGGGTGTCCCTCACCAGGGGTATTGCAACATAAAGAAAACTTATTCACCGTCATTCATTCAATATTTGCCTTGTCACACAAACGGACATTATAATTCAATTTGCAAGCTAAATTCAACACCCACTGTACAAACTGAACTGGTACTGAGAGACAACAAACATGACGGAACTGGTAAAAGACAGGAAGACGACGGCAAAAAAAGAAAACACCTCTTTGGGTTGTTAAGTTAAAGCAGGAAATGTTACCCTCTTTGTGTTGCAGCTGACAATACAGCTTTCACAATTAAAACCTCGTCATTGTGCCTTGTAGGTGAGTTCCTGGGGCTAATCTAACTCCTCTTAATTACTTAGTAGCATAAATAAGCAGTAGTGTGTGACTCTTCTCACTGATTTGTATCTTATATTGGATTTAGATGTAACTCATTATTATTATTATATTATTATTATTATTAACTCCACCAGCCGGTGGTGTGGCTAGAGTGCAGGTCGGGGAGAAAGCCTTTAGTAACCTATTCTAATTTCAACTGTCTAGACTCTGTCTAGACTCTTAGACAGTGACTATTAGAATTCAGATCTTAGTTTTTCTCAGGATGTAGCCTCGACGTGGATGATATAGTCTTGAGTTGTCTGCTTGCCCAGGTGCCTCAGTAAGCTCAAACAGAGGAAGCAAAATGAAATCATTATTATTATGAAGGAGCGCTAAATCCGTAGGGAATATACAGCACCTATTGGGGGAGGGAGAATGGAAGGCATTCAGAAGGCACAGATCCAGTCCCCTAGATCAAGAGCCCCTCACCAGCATCAAGGAACCTCCCTTGAGGGGCAAAAGGAAATAAGTGATTCACTTTATTAGTTTTTCCTAAGTTACTTGTGTAACTAATACAAGTCATGTAACTATGTAAATTCTAAATATTTTTTTATTGTTAATAATTATAACCTATATATTCGTGTAGTTAATATTTATTTAACACAAGGACACCGACGTAAATAAGTCAGTGTTTTGACTTTACTGGGTTATCTTAGGTTTATTTACTCCTAAGTTAATAATGCAGCTGTAGAAATCTAAACTTGTGTATTGAACCTATATAAAAACTTACTTATTAAGGAACTTTAAATATTATAAATTTAATGTCAAGAAGTTTTTGGCTCCCATAAGAACAGTGAAGGATCACTACATTAGGCCTACTGGCCCGTGGTAGGCAAGTCCAAGCCACGTGCATCACCTAGTTATCAGTATTTGAAGACGCTTAATCAACCAGTAGTTTTATCAATTCAACAGAGGTATCTGGTGTTGAACTGATAAAAGCCACTGGTCAGCGAAATATCTCCAACTAAAGATACTCGGTGTTGCATGTCTCAGATTTCACATCAAGACCTCCTGTGGGTGTGGTCGTTGGTGCCCTAGCTTCAAGCTTGTCAAAACCAACACGAATTGTTCGTGTCTACTTGCCCTGCTCTGCTGTCTTGGTGAACTGCCTGCCCACTATATACGTTTTGTAATAACATTCACACGATTACTTTTTTTTTTAAATTAACTTGTATCTATAATGTGAATGTTGAATGTTTATCTAACTTAATTTTAAGCCTTGTGGAAAACGTATTTCTGTGAGTCCAACTAGTAATGCCATGGCATGATAGTGGCTCTCTTTGCACTTCAATTCATAACTGTAATTACAAAATTTCGATGTAAACTTGCAAATAAAATTATTATTATTATTATTATTAATTTGTCACTGATACCCAACACTGGTACATCAGTGGTTGTTGAATCACTAGGCGGTATAGCAAGCAGTTGACCTTTGTTAGATTTTTTTTTCGTTTCCTGCAGAATAAAGCACAGGCACATCTAATATTAATACTTATCAAAAAACTAAGTTAATGATAGCTAAAACCACGCAAAATCTGACTTTCCTAGTCGACTAGGTCACGAAGTAGTTGTGTTCCTGTTCACCTAGCAGTAAGTAGGTACCTGGGTGTTAGTTACCATACACCTGCTTTCCCTGTTTACCTAGCAGTAAGTAGGTACCTGGGTGTTAGTTACCATACACCTGCTTCCCCTGTTCACCAAGCACTAAGTGAGGTACCTGGGTGTTAGCCAACTGTTGTGGGTCGCATCCTGAGGAGTGGGGAAAAGGTTTACCCCCAGTGGAACTAAATCAAGTCTGTTGACAGTGGCTCTATTAGGTTATCCTAGGTTACTAACTCCGGGTTAATAATCCGAATAAAATCTACAATGATGAACAGATGGGGTTTTATCACAGTTTCTACTTTCAGATGCGTCTGTTCGTGGTGGTGATTTCTTCTCTGGTCGTGACTGTCTTCTCGTCTGCCAACTCTCAAGACACAGATGACGGGTCTGTTTCGCTCAACGATTTCTCGGAATTTTCTCATACACCTCAGGGGCAAGTATTTACAAATATTGCTTGTAATAATTATTCCCTATTAATGCTTCGGTGTAAAAAAAATATCAGAATTTACTTAAAGATAGAGGGGAGTCAGCAGATTTTCTTTTCTAAATGATTCTTCACATTTAAATACGTGTCTGTGTCATGTATTTATTGATAAACAATATTTGTCGCTCAGCTTGTATGCATATTCACTTGCCGTAATTGATTGATTAATTCCAGCTTTATTAACCCTCGAGTATTTTATAGATCCTAAACTTAACTATATACTACTCATAACATTCATTTACAATATACTATTAATTTAAAGCTTCAGTATTTTGCCAATAAGTTATAAACATGATAACTTTTTTATTATAAAAATTGTCATTGATCTACATAAATTTTTACCAGGTGAGGCCAAGAAATATGTTTACCCAATGCACCAAATTAATACATATGTATAAACTAAAACTTCACATTATCACAAAAAACTATGAAAATGAAGATGCACACGGGGCTACATATCTCATACACTTGGATTCAAGAATTCAAGGCAGAGTAAGTTTGTAATGTGCCTTAATATTAGTGTTGAAAATTTGAAGCGAATTGAAAGAGTCATTTACAAGGCATCATATGGACACTAATATCTGACTGTATTCAATAAAAATGGTAATTTAGGACATATACAGCCCAGATTTAATTCAGACTTTTCAGATATACCAAGAAGACCAGCATCCATCTAAACTACACCAACACATTAATCTTGAAGCTGCTAAGAAGTTGCTCTATCAAGTTATCAGCATGTAAGGGTTGAAGCTAATCAGATGCAGTACTCAGAAATTATCTCATGAAAAGCAGTATTTCAGTTTCTCTAATTCCTAAAATAAGAAAAAAAACAATTGGTTTAAAAAATAGGGAATGGGTTGAAGGACAAGGGGAGGGAGATGAAAGGAGGTTTGTATCCTGGGGGATGCAAGCCACTTTCCCTCAATAAGGGTGCCCTAATGTTGATGGTAAGGGTACGTCATGTACAGTACTACACTAAGGATCTTTATTATTGGAAAGTTTTGCCTGTGCTGCAGGTCATGAACTTCAGAGATGAATTACAGTCCTGGAGACAGCAGACGAAGTGGAGAGGTAGTTTGAGGTAATCAGTCTCTCAGCCTTGAAGGAAGATAATCAATCTCTTAGCTTTAAGCACATACATGAGGCCAGAAACATATATTGGAAAGTGATGTGTAGCAGCTGTGACATGAGGCCACAGGTTATGTTCAACAGTTGTTTGCAATATAGTTGTTGAATATATCCCCTGTATCAAGATGCTATGGTGTTGCAGAGTCAGAATCATATTATAAATGGTATACATTACTGACAAGTTGATGAGTAAGACATGCCTGGTAATTGTGGGGATGAGATAGACAATGATAATTTACTTCAGAATGGTCACAGAAGATCCAGTGCCAGTGCTCCTGCTGCCACACATTCCTGGCAGGTTGCATCCTTAGTCAGCCCAAGCTCCACTGTTCCATAACCTTTATTCTAAGAGTCACCACCTTGCCATTGCTATTAGCTTGCCATGATCTCTTTTTAATTTCTTTCTGGCAAAGATAATTTGGTTGTTTTTGATGGCAAATATTGCTTACTAACTCTCGCACCTAAGCTCCTCTTGTTCTTGCTTCTTGCTTGCATTCAGAAGACTTTCAGCCTCAAAATACATACACTTTATAATCTCTGCCCTTTGCACCCAACTTTGATATTGTTAAATATATCCATGATATACACATGTAAGTGTGTATGTATATCAACACTTCATTAAACAAGTGTGATCACATACTTCCTGACAGATCACATGGTCATGAGGAGGCCTGGTCTGAGACCAGGCTGCTAGGGTGATGATTTCAGGAGTCGTCAAAAAATAGGCTAGCAACAGGTATACATAATTATGATTCTCTGTCCGCTGGTTCTATACCTGCCTGTGATATGGTTTATACATAATGATATAGGTTTTTCACGCAAAACACCTCTAGGTGTTTCATGTGAATGTGGTAGGTGCCAGTGTGGCAGCATGTGAGATGCCCTTTACTACCCCCCTGACTCAGAATACATATTATAGAACTTAGAAATTTCATAGCTTTTTAATTTCAGGTTGTATGATCTTGACTCCTCTTCTAATGACATAAAGGTTAGTGGCATATTATGTATTTATTATTATTATTATTATTATTATATACGTACAGTGGACCCCCGAGTTTCGGTCATAATTCATTCCAGAAGGCTGCTCAAGTGCCATTACCGAACGAATTTACTCCCTTAAGGAATAATGTCAAGTAGGTTAGTCCATTTCAAACCCCCAAAATTACACTTACAAAAGCACTTACAATATTACACTTACATAATTGTACGATTTCTGAGGTGACCGAAACTTGGGGGTCAACTGTAGTACTATATGAAGGTGAGAAATGATGCAGGTATTATAGATCGGCAAGTTTGCCCAGTACATATATGTATATGAAGTTTTTAAATGTTCTCGTGCTGAGTATTGTGGGTAGGTGTTGAGACTAATTTAATCACTAGGGTCTTAGCAACCAAGACAGTATGTATCTAAGTATAAATTTTCTTTTCACCTCTCTTTCTTCCCTAAATATGGTGGTGATGATGTTTTGTTCATCAGAGAACAGGGCACCTAGTGTCTCCTGATATGGGTCTTTGTCAGAATATGGCTTCTCATGTGTCTAAACATCTGCAAAGCTACCTGGCCGGGGTTTCAAATTAGTATTTAAATTCAATGGCTCATCACATATAATGGCAAAAGTAGCAAAATTAATCTATAATATTTATTTTCTATTTTTTTCTGTAAACTTTTTTTATCCCAGCTTAATTAAAGCATAAAATGCCTTCTTCCATTCCCACTTAAGAAGTCTTGTTTCAGTATACATGGTGAAGAAGTCCAGTATAACACATGTAACTTATGATATTCCTTCTTTAATATATTTTATAAAAAAATTTTTATAAGAAATTGTTCATATTTAAAGCTTTTAGTTTTTAAGTTCATTTTTCACATTTTCTAAAATATATACACAGTGGTGTATTAATCTTTTAAAATATGATTCTCTGTTGTTCACATCAACCATTACTTGCTACAGTAATGTTATGTTGCTTATTTCTTTCCTGCAGGAGGTGATCCTGGCCTCCACTTCTCCCAGCACCCATCCTGATGATTCTCCCCTCCAACAGCCACCACTACCTCAGGTAAAAAAGAAAAAGGTCATGTATAGGAGGGACCTGCTTAACAGTGCTTCTTTACAGCATTTTGTTAATGCAGCGGTTTTCAGTTATACCCATTCATCATTTATTCAGACTTCATACGATAAATATATTCACCACTCACTAAGCCAAGGGTGAAAAATTTTTAAGGTAAGTAATGTGTGTACTGTATATTCATTTTTTAGGCCTAGCTCTGTTGCTCACTTAATATATGATTGTGTAAACGTGTTATCAGGCTTTTGAAAGTAAAATAAAAGCTATGTTTCACTTTACAGTGATTTTTGCTTTACAGCAGTAGTAGCCCAGAACTTAATAATAATAATAGTTTATTGTGACATGATACAAAGTTTTACATGGGGGTTGTAATAATGGGGTGTACATGCCAAAAGCCCCTTGTATGCAGAGCATTATGGGCAAACTTAATCTGCTGTATAAGTGGGGCCCTTCTGCATCAATTTTCTCTAATCAGAAATTCTTTTGATTTCTAGTAGCAATAGTTGACTAAACAGACATTATTTCATCAGTAATGTTATCCTTATTAGTAATTTTAGATTGATGAATTCTTACTGATGAATCTTGCTGGTAAACATAGGCATTGTGAAAACTTCAAGAAGTTGCTGTTCATAATGTTGAACACATTTCTTGTGACTGATTAAGGGTGGCTTAGGATTTTTTAGTGCACTAGTACACAGAGTGATTGACTTAGTACATCAGCACACAGACTGATTGACTTAATACACCAGCACACAGACTGACTCACTTCATGCACAAGCACACAGACAATCTTCATCCACCAATATACAGACCAAAAAAAAGTCATGAATACCCTTACATCACAGCTTATGCCAGTCTCTTATCATCACTGCAAAACCTCTTATACTATATTCTACCTGACTGCAGATGTTTTAAAGGTGAAATCTAGATAATCGCTTTCACTCTGACTTTCTTACTTTAACTCACATGATATCCCATCTAACAGGCTACAGATCATGCTGAGGATGTCTCCAAACTGCCTGATGCTGCCCCTGATCATACTGGGGGCCACTTATCTGAACCAGAGAACTATTTCTTTGAGAACCATTCTACCGAGGATGAGGAGGAAGTGCTGGAGAACATGCCTCCTGTCATGCAGGAGAGACAGGATTTTTCTCCCCCATTCCACCATCCACCTCTAACGTCAAGCAGACGACCTCACTTGGGACATGTTCCTGGCTTTCCGTTGCGTCAAGGTTTCAGGGGACAAGCCCCGAGTCTCCAGGTGCAACTTCATGGGGAACAGGAAATTCGGAGGCAGCTGAGGGAACAGCTTCGAACACAGCTGCAGCAACAGCAGCAGGAACCCCGTCAGCAGCACACACCACCCACACACCCAGATATTAGTCTTATTCCTCTACAGTCACTTGAGGTGAGTATATATGATTACATATAGACTAACTACAGGAGCAGATCTTTGCTTGTATTTCCCCTTCTTTAGTGTTTCTAGTGGTTGACATCATCTCCTGGGCCCCACCTCTCAAACATTAATCACTTAATATGAAGTATTCCTAATTCCATGGGGTTGTTACATTTGCATTTAAATTCATATCAGGTGTCTGCCTTCTCTAGTCATTTTCACTTGTTCACCTTCACACTCAAGGGGTTAATTCATTTATTGACTGAGTAAGGATCTTTGGACTTTGGGATCATTTTATGGATCAGACCAGCAAGAATGCACAGTGCTTGTTGCTAACTCTTTGATCAATCCAACAAAAATGTGCAAACCATAGGGTCAGTTCTTGAATCACTTCAGCAAAAATACATGAACCATGGAGTCAGTTCATCTATTGACTCTCAGGCCCATGATGCTTATACACATGTACTTAATAAGTTTCATTATATTATTCTGATCCTGTTGGTTAGCTTTCTTTATCATTGGCAGTTTTTTTATCCAGATAGTGTATGACCCCTATGGGGGTTACTACTTCCACATAGTTGTTATAATAATAATGTCATTTCTTTGACTCGACTTAAACTTTTATCGTGTTCTGGTTTTAAAGTTTCCAGCTCTGCAAGGGAGATAAATTAATTTTATTGTATTGAATCTGTTTCCACCATTGCCATATTCAAGTCATTCCACTTTTCAACTACCCAAATTCAAATAAATAGTCTGTTCCTATCAGCCCTGTCAATTCCTCTTAAGATTTTGTATGTAGTAACTGTCTCCCCTTGTTCTTCTCTCTAAGGTCACCAGGTTTATTTAATTCAACCTCTCCTCATAATGCATTACCCTCAGTTCTGGTACTAGCCTGGTTGCAAACCTTTGGATTCTTTCTAGTTTCCTCACATGCTTGACTTGTAGTTGGTTCCATGCAGGAGCTGCATACTCAGTGATTGGTTGACATATGTCCTGTATAAAATTCTGAATGATTTTTTTTCCAAGTTCTTGAATACTATTTTGAGGACTGCTAAACTTGCTTATTCTGCTTTATGTGTAATTCTGGAGATATGCTAGGTGTTATATTCACCTCCAGGCCTTTTTTATTCTTAGATATTTGCAGCTTCTGTGTGCATGTGTGTGAGTGTTCCTATTTGTGTGCATGGATGTGTGTGCCCTTTACTCTTCCCTACTACCATCAGCAGAATGACTTTTCACCTACACTTTATTTTTTCCAGGACGATGGTTCTGTAGGTAACACCATCATGAAGGAGAGGTTCCCTCCCTACTCAGATGAGTTTCCTCCCTTCCCTCCACATCTCTTCCCTCCTTCCACCCCTTCTCTCCTCCCAACACCCCTCCCTTCCCCAACTCCACATGGCCGCCAGTTTTCCCAGACGGCACCAGGACCACAAATTCCGCAAGTTCTGCCACCACCCCAGTTTTCTCAAGTTTTACCAGGACACCAGATTTCTCAAACTCTACCAGGGCACCAGAATAATCATGCCTTGCCAGGAATCCAGATTCCTCAACCTCTCCCGGGACCTCAATCTCTTCGTGCTCTACTGACACCCCAGATTCCTCAGTCTCTTCCAGGCCGCCAGAATTCTCAAACTCTACAAAGACCCCAAGTTTCACAAGCACGACCAGACCTGCAAGTTTCCCAAGCTTTTCTGAGATCACAAGCTCTTCGGGTGATCCCGGCTCCAGACATTTCCCAGGAACCTAACTTGCCTCATGCTAGTCAGTCTGTACAAGCTTCCCATATTACACTTGTCCCGGAATTATTCCAGGTTACCTCAACCTCACAGATATCTCAGAGCCACACAGTTCCACAGGTGTCCCAAAGTCATCCAATTCCACAGGTGTCTGTCACTCTCCCAGTTTCACAGGGGTCCCAAAGTTCTCCAATTCCACCAGCCCCACAATTTTCACAGATTCCACCAGCCTCATCAGTACCCCATCAGGTGCCCCCATTTGTTTTGGGCACACCAGTCTCTGGGTTGATTCAGGGTACCCAAGTGGTTAGAAGCCACCCACCCCAGAGCAATGTGGGCATTAGGGCAGGCAGGAGACCCACCCACCAGGCCCTGCACCTAACACCTCCTCCACCACCACAGGTAAGAAGCTGCTCTTGTCTTGTGTGATTAACCACTTTCTGATTTTGTGTCCTTTCAAGGGGGTGCCAGGATGCTCTTGAAGGGCTCTTGATCCAAAGAATTTAAGCTACTCCCTTCTCTTCCTTGGATAAAATCTGAAAAACTTCCACTAAACACAAATATAAATAATTTATTTCTTGTTTGTAGTAAACAGGTAATGTAGTTTACATATAATAAAATATTGTGAGGCACAAAAGAAAGCCACTATAAAACCCTGATGGGTTAAGTACTTCTCTGTGACTATTATACTGATGGAGAAGTGTTCCATATGAATTTAATAATAATGATAACAACACTCTTGTGATAATACAAATGTCTTAAGGAGTGAACTCGCCTAGTTGTGGATGTGGGGTTTAACATTTGGCTCCTGTGTTTTTAATGTTTCTTGCTGTTTCAGTGCACTGGACGGTAACCATACACTTAAGGAATATACATAACATTTTGGCCATACTGTATTAGCACTACAACCACTAAAATTTTTATAAAAATTATATGCTTTAAATTCAGAGGATAGGATACCATGAGCATTGCTTTGACCTATAGCTACAAATAGGTAATAACAAATGGATAATCACAGATAAGTGATCACAAATAGATAACCACAAATATGTTATTGCTCTCACATAAGATTATATAATAACCTGCTTTCTCCTTCCTTTCAGGCACGATCCTCCCAAGGTGGTTCTCACACTGTGATCCCTCCACCACCACCCAGGCTAGGGTTGCGACAGGCAAGAGGACATCCTAACATGCACCATACTCGCCGTGCCCCTCGCAGTCACTCCCGCATCTCGCCCCTCTCCCCAGGTGAGGTACTAACCCATAGGGCACGCAGGAGTCGTGTGGAAGTTCAGGGCACTGAAACTTCATCCTCATCTTCAGAATTCACTTTACATTCAAATTTCACAAAGGATTTTTTCAATGGATCTGTTCTTGAGTCACAGAAGGATAGCAAGACGAGCGCAACACATTCTTCTGGGAGACGTACAAGAGGTAGGCAGCGTCCTGGTGTGGTCGAGGTGCTGACTAAGAAGCTGCAGCAGCCACAGGAGAAGGTGCGGAAGGTGGGGGAGAAGGTGCAGCAAAGGCTAAGGAAGCTGGTAGGAAGCGCTGCCAGCCAGGTATCACTAGTGGGCCAGGTGGCAGGGGAGGTGCTGGGTGCTGGTGTGGTCGCTGCTGGCCATGCCGGGGATGCTCTCCTCCAGGTGAGATAGGACTCTGCATCCTGGCATGTCCTCTAGCTAAAATATCTTGCTTACTACCAAGTCCTCTCTAGCTGAAATATCTTGCTTACTATCAAGTATTCTAGCTGAAATATCTTGCTTACTATCAAGTCCTCTAGCTGAAATATCTTGCTTACTATCAAGTCCTCTAGCTGAAATATCTTGCTTACTACCAAGTCCTCTCTAGCTGAAATATCTTGCTTACTATCAAGTATTCTAGCTGAAATATCTTGCTTACTATCAAGTCCTCTAGCTGAAATATCTTGCTTACTATCAAGTCCTCTAGCTGAAATATCTTGCTTACTATCAAGTCCTCTAGCTGAAATATCTTGCTTACTACCAAGTCCTCTCTAGCTGAAATATCGTGCTTACTATCAAGTCCTCTAGCTGAAATATCTTGTTTACTATCAAGTCCTCTAGCTGAAATATCTTGCTTACTATCAAGTCCTCTAGCTGAAATATCTTGCTTTTTACCAAATCCATTTCCTTAAATATCTCACTTGCTACCATATCCTTGTAAATATCTTTCAATGCTTCCTTCACTGCTATGTTCTTACATATTATTATTATTATTTTTGTTTTTTAACACGTTGGCCGTTTCCCACCAAGGCAGGGTGACCCAAAAGAAAGAAAAAAAAACTTTCATCATCATTCAACACTTTCGCCATCACTCATACATAATCACTGTCTTTGCAGAGGTGCTCAGATACAACAGTTTAAAAGTCCCTCAAACTGCCAATATTCCAAATCCCTCCTTTAAAGTGCAGGCATTGTACTTCCTATTTCCAGGACTCAAGTCCGGCTAACCAGTTTTCCTGAATCCCTTCACAAAATATTACCCTGCTCACACTCCAACAGCTCATCAGGTCCCAAAAACCATTTGTCTCCATTCACTCCTATCTAACACACTCATGCATGCTTGCTGGAAGTCCAAGCCCCTCGCCCACAAAACCTCCTTTACCCCCTCCCTCCAACCTTTTCAGGGATGACCCCTATCCCACCTTCCTTCCCCTACAGATTTATACACTCTCCAGGTCATTCTACTCTGTGCGATTCTCTCTAAATGACCAAACCACCTCAACAGCCCCTCTTCAGCCCTCTGACTAATACTTTTAGTAACTCCACACCTCCTCCTAATTTCCACACTATGAATTCTCTGCATAATATTTACACCACACATTGCCCTTATATATGACATCTCCACTGCCTCCAGCTGCCTCCTCGCTGCAGCATTTATAACCCAAGCTTCACACCCATATAAGAGTGCTGGTACCACTATACTCTCTTACATTTCCTTGTTTTCCTCCATGGATAACATTCTTTGTCTTCACAGATACCTCAATGCACCACTCACCTTTTTTCCTTCATCAATTCTATGGTTAACCTCATCCTTCATAAACCCATCCACTGACAAGTCAACTCCCAAATACAGTGGACCCCTGAGTAACGAGCACCCCGGAAATCGTACAATTATGTAAGTATAATATTGTAAGTGCTTTTGTAAGTGTATTTTTAGGGGTCTGAAATGGACTAACCTACTTGACATTATTTCTTAAGGGAGTAAATTCGTTCGGTAATGGCACTTGAGCAGGCTTCTGGAATGAATTTTGCTCGTTACTCGGGGGTCCACTGTATCTGAAAACATTCACTTCTTCCATACTCCCTCCTTCCAGTGTGATATCCAGTTTTTCTTTATCTAAATCATTTGATACCCTCATCACCTTACTCTTATCTATGTTCACTTTCAACTTTCTACCTTTAATTATTATTATAATTATTATTTAACACGCTGACCATCTCCCACCGAGGCAGGGTGACCCGAAAAAAATGAAACACTTTTACCATCGACCTAATGATGTTTCTTTACTGTAATGTAGTGCTGCAATAATAATACTGTAATAAAAATAATAATATTTTTTGACATTGACATACATGACATCACTTGCTATCCTTCTAGTACAGTATTTTTGAAGAATTCTTCCATTATTTTCTTACAACTCAGTGTCATTCTATTTTGCTTAAACAAATACAACTGGCTAAATATCCTTCACAAAATGACAATGTTAAGCTTAAGCTTACAGTGGCCCTCTTGAGTTATTCATCAAAGTGTAGTATTTATGCTGCTTATATAAAAAAAATCTTTTAGGTTTTTAAATATGGCCCATTGGCTTACTGAAAAAAAATCAACCCTCCTTAAATTTGTCACCACTCCTAAAATATATGCGAGGCCAGGAACAACTCTCATACATTTAGCTAGAACTAAGTGTGATCTAACCTAATTATGTATCAATAAATTAACCTAATTGTATACAATAACCTAACTGTTAAATTATTCCTAATTTATAACCTAACCTAATCCTACATAAACTAACCTAATCCTGCATAAATCTAATCCTATATAAACTAACCTAATCCTTTCTAAGTACTGACATAACCTAACCTAATTGTTCATGATAACCAACCTAACAAAGAAGTATAAAAGCTATCTCATTTTAATATAATAAAATCTAATCCAATGCTAATATGGATCTGTATGAGGTGTGTGTGTGTGTGTAGTAACTAGCTACTAACCCCTTGTGGGTGGATGCTGCAGGCGGTGACTAGCTCAGGGGGTCAGCTTTCCTCATACCAGACCCGCACCTTCGCCAGTGGTCTCCAGCTCACCGTCCCTCATGAGGACCACGTCACGCACCACAGGGTAGGTCCTTACTCCTCACCAGGACCACTAGGTAGTTCCTTACTCTTCACCATGGCCAGAGGGTAGGTCCTTACTCACCAAGACTACTGGATTGTTTCTCACTTCACCATGACCACAGGGAAGATTCTTACTCACCAGAACTACTTGGTAGTTACTCACTCTTCACCATGACCACAGGGTAGGTCTTTACTCAACAGGATCATATGTCATGTACCATCTATCTTTAAAGGAATTTTGATTTAGCATTCATTTTTTATGTTGTGAACTGTTAGTTCTTCTGAAATGCTGGGATCAAAGGATCTTCTGAAGTATTTCACAATAGTTACTGTCTACCTGGAGTCTACCTGGAGAGAATTCCAGGGGTCAACGCCCCCGCGGCCCGGTCCGTGACCAGGCCTCTTGTTGGACCAGAGCCTGATCAACCAGGCTGTTACTGCTGGCCGCACGCAGTCCAACGTACGAACCACAGCCCGGCTGATCAGGTACCGACTTGAGGTGCCTGTCCAGTGCCTGCTTGAAGACAGCCAGGGGCTTGTTGGTAATCCCCCTGATGTATGCTGGGAGGCAGTTGAACAATCTTGGGCCCCTCACACTTATTGTGTTGTCCCTCAACGTGCTAGTGGCACCCCTGCTCTTCATTGGGGGAATGTTACATCGCCTGTCGAGTCTTTTGCTTTCGTAGGGAGTGATTTTTGTGTGCAAGTTTGGTACTAAGCCCTCGAGAATTTTCCATGTGTATATAATAATGTATCTCTCCTGCCTGCGTTCTAGAGAGTACAGGTTTAGGAACTTCAAGCGTTCCCAGTAGTTGAGGTGGTTTATCGCACTTATGCGTGCCGTGAAGGTTCTCTGCACATTTTCAAGGTCAGCAATTTCACCCGCCTTGAAAGGTGCAGTTAGTGTGCAGCAATATTCCAGCCTAGATAGAACAAGCGATCTGTAAAGTGTCAACATGGGCTTGGCATCCCTGGTTTTGAAGGTTCTCATTATCCATCCTGTCATTTTTCGAGCAGATGCAATTGCTACATTGTTATGGTCCTTGAAGGTGAGATCCTCTGACATGAACACTCCCAGGTCTTTGACATTAGTTTTTCGCTCTATTGTGTGGTTGGAATTAGTTTTGTACTCCGATGAGATTTTAATTTCTTCACGTTTTCCGTATCTGAGTAATTGAAATTTCTCATCATTGAACTTCATATTGTTTTCTGCAGCCCATTTAAAGATTTGGTTTATGTCTGCTTGGAGTCTTGCAGTGTCTTCAACGGTGGACACTGTCATACAGATTCGGTGTCATCTGCAAAGGAAGACACAGCACTGTGGCTTATATCCCTGTCAATGTCTGATATGAGGATGAGGAATAGGATGGGAGCAAGTACTGTGCCTTGTGGAACAGAGCTTTTCACAGTAGCTGCCTCAGACTTTACTCTGTTGACTACTACTCTTTGTGTTCTATGTGTTAGGAAATTATAAATCCATCTACCAACTTTTCCTGTTATTCCTTTATCACGCATTTTGTGTGCTATTACACCATGGTCACACTTGTCAAAGGCTTTTGCAAAATCTGTGTATATAACATCTGCATTCTGTTTATCTTCTAGAGCATCCAGGACCTTGTCGTAGTGGTCCAGTAGTTGGGACAGACAGGAGCGCCTGCTCTAAACCCATGCTGTCCTGGGTTGTGCAATTGATGGGTATCAAGATGGGTGGCGATCTTGCTTCTTAGAACCCTTTCAAAGATTTTTATGATATGGGACGTTAGCGCAATTGGTCTGTAGTTCTTTGCTATTGCTTTACTGCCCCCTTTGTGGAGCGGGGCTATGTCTGTTGTTTTTAGTAGCTGCGGGACGATCCCAGTGTCCATGCTTCCTCTCCATAGGATGTTAAAAGCATGTGTTGAGATAGATTCCTCATTAGATGGTACTTAAAATTTTTTTGTTTTCTTCAACTTACATTTTGAGTCAAATAATATAGCTTCTATTTTGTCCAGGTGCAGTGACAGTTTATCTGTTAACCATTGTCTGCATGACTCCAGTTCCATTGATAATACCTAAACTAGTATATCCTTTGGGCCTTTTCTTGATATGAAAAGAACACTTATCATTTCCATGGTGGTCTGGTGGCTAAAGCTCTCGCTTCACACGGCGAGGGCCTGGGTTCGATTCCCAGCCAGGGCAGAAACATTGGGCGTGTTTCTTTACACCTGTTGTCTATGTTCCCCATCAGTAAAATGGGTACCTTGGTGTTAGTCGACTGGTGTGAGTCGCATCCTAGGACACTGACCTAATCTGCCCGAAATGCTCAGCATAACAAGGGACTTTCTATATAGTAGTATGTCACTGATGTCAGCTAGGCCTGTATATCATGTACATGTACTTGTAGTAAAATAAAGATATTATTATTATTATTATAGAAGGCACTGGACAGGCACCTAAAGTCAGTACCTGACCAACTGGGCTGTGGTTCGTACGTCAGTTTGCATGTGGCCAGGAGTAACAGCCTGGTTGATCAGACCCTGATCCACGACGAGGCCTGGTCTCAGACCGAGCCGCTGGGGCGTTGACCCGAAAGCCCTCTCCAGGTATACTCCAGGTAGTATACTGACATAGTACAAGTGGAGTAGAGGGCCCTAATTATTTCCTTGTGGAACACCACATGTTCTCAGCAAGGATTTTCATTCTAAATTATTAACTTAACAATTTGTTTCCTGTTATTTAGGTAATACAGTAATTCCCCCTTATCTACGGTAAACTCCAGGTAAACTGTGGATAGTAGTGAACCCTACATATGAGTCATTTTACATATACAGTGGACCCTCGCTATTCAAACATTCTTCATCCCAGAATGCTGTTCAAGTGCTGTTACCAAACAAATTTATTCTCATAAGGAATGATGTAAATTAGATTAGTCCATTTCAGACCCCCAAAAATACACTTATAAAAGCACTTACAATAATAAACTTACATAAAAGGGCGAGTTTGGAGTGTTCGAATAGCGAGGGTCCACTGTACATGTACATACATACCTATGATGAAGTTTAATTGATAAATTACATACAATAAGTCGAGAATTATAGCAGTTTTTCATTGATGGGAAGCACTTCACAGCTTCTCTTAGGCTTTGAAGAACTGTCACCATCACTACTTTCATGCTTTGGTGTCATTATTAAAAAAAATTAAGATTAAGAGTTATTTTCAGGCCAGGGTAAACTGTGGATAACTAAAACCGTGGAAACCGAATCTGCGGATGCAGAGGTTTTACTGTATTTAAACCTGCCTACATAGCCTTTCTCTTCAAGAGAGGTGCTGCTGAGGGGCTCTTGATATGAGGATTTGGATCTATCCTCCCTTTCCTTGGCTCAAACCTGATGGGCCTTATGCATTGTATGACTCCTATGTGTTAAGTTCTTTGTCTCTGATTATAATAATACAGACTATGCTGACATCTTGCACTTTTTTTCCATAATATATAAAGGTTTACTGTGTCAAGTCTTTTATAGGTCTAATGTAACCATGCCTGGGAAATTTCCTTTTGTCATTTAGGTTTGTATATAATCCATCTGGATAATTCAGGAATTGTCTGTTAAATGAAGATTCATGAATAGGTACCGTCTAGCAGCAAATAGATACCTTGGTGTTAGTCGACTGGTGTGGGTCGCATCCTGGGGGACAAGATTAAGGACCCCAATGGAAATAAGACAGACAGTCCTCGATGACGCACTGACTTTCTTGGGTTATCCTGGGTGGCTAACCCTCCGGGGTTAAAAATCCGAAGAAATCTTATCTTTTATCTTAAACCTTACAGGTAGCATTATAATGTTATTGCTATTCATATTCTTGATAATAATAATGATAATTTTATTTCCTTGTAAAGCTTACAATGTTTGGTTTACATTACATTTACATTACAAAGATGGCTACTAGCATGCCTAGGCATTCTTAACTGGTTGGTAATTCACTGCTCTCTCTTGGATATAACAAATTACTGTTTACCAACAAACAAACTTTATTTCTTACTGCAGTATTACAAAATGTAGTTTACATGTAATAAAATATTGTTAAGCACAAAAGAAAGCCACTAAGATGCTGTGCATTTTGGACCTAGAGTTGAATTGATTATGTTGGCTCTGTGAGCTTTCATTTCGGAGATTATGTAGTTTAAGATTTTGGCTAGAATGTTGGCAGGTCTTTTTCTTTTGCCTGGTTCAACTAATTTTTTTTTTTTTTACAAATTCATCAGATACACCTGATAGCTGACAAATTAATTGGGGATATTCCTTTAAGTCTCTTGTTAAATTTGTTTAATGCACCTGGTAATTTAATGACTAATAATGCTGAAGTAGCTGTGTAGTTTGAATTGAAATAATTTGTCACTGTGGATGCTTCATGGCATATATGCCTGTTTATAACTACTTAGCACAGTGATAGTATGATTTACCAGTTTGTTGCTATACCTTAGGGCTCTTAGCTGTTGCCAGACATTATTAAATTTATGGGGAAGCACTAAACCTGTAGGGATCACACAGAACCTAGAGGATTGGGAGGCATTCAAGTTTGATCCAAAGAAGGCAAGGGCAGCTCCAATTCCTCGTTGCCAGACAATTTTTTGGAAGGTTTTGGATTCTTCAGTTTTAAAACTATAGTGCCTTGCCTCTGCCCTGTTTAAAGTTAATTTAATATCTATATTATGCACCCCATAAACATCCTGTGGGCGGTAGTCAAAAGATTACAGAGGTACATAATGGGTCCAGGGACTGGACCTTGCTGTTTACAGTTCTCTGCAATTTTACCTTGCAGAATTAGTGGAGTGTTGCAGCATCTTGCCTATTTACATAAAACCTTTTCAACAATTGATCTCTAAATTTAATTTTACATAGTGAGTATTTCACTATGAATGGCTTCTCCAGACCCACAGAGAGAACCATAAGTGGAACTATAATAGCAATAATGAGGTGCAAAAAGGCAGGACTAGTACAGTTGTGAGGCAGTGGGTAGACAGGCTGGGAGGGCATAGGCCAGTAAGCCTGCTGCAGTTCTCCAAATCTCTAACTTTTTGGTGATCCAGGTGTCTTGGTAGTGAAGAATTATCTGGCTAAGATTTCGTAAATAATAAAGCAGAAGATGGAGTGTTAGAGCACTGGTATTCATTCAGAGGATATGCTTTAATGAATGCAACCATTCTGGTGTAATAGTTTTGACAAGTTGCTTTTTCTTGCAGTTTGGGTTGCGCTTCAACTTGTCTGGCCGTCCAGGAGGTCTGCTGCCCGTGGTTGGTTTGGGCATAGACTCTAATGTGGTAGCCCAGGGGCTCCAACCTGGCCAGTACCCTCCACCTGCCTTCCTCGGCCCCTACACCCATTCAGAAACCTACCAACATGAACTGCCTGCATATTCTGGGCCTCCAGTTTTCCATGATGACCAGCGTTATCCATCCCTCCATCACGAGGGCCCACTGTATGGATCTCTATATCATGGTGTCCCATCTCTCCATCATGGGAACCTACCATATCCATCTATTCATCAAGACGAATTTTCAGATCTCTCCGTTTATCACAGAGAACCACCTTATTCATCAGCCCCGCTTGGTTATTCACAGACACACATCCACCTTGGAGGCCTTTCACATATGCCCAGCTATGACAGCCATCTTAGTCATAGTGTTAACAGTGACCTCAGTCCCAGCACTTTCTCCAGCTATGTGCCTATAGAGTCACAACTTTCCCCATTACAAGACAACCATAGCTTTGAGGTAGACGACCCTGACTACCAGTTTTACCACTATAAACCTAGTTCTTTTCCCCACCATCACCACCCTCCACCATCAGTTAGACCATGTGGGAGGCATACAGTAGTTTCTCCTTACCCTGTTGAGCAAGAATTTCGTCCTGGCCCCCAGCCATACATGCCGTGCGGCCCTCAAAAGCCATACTTTTTTCACCATCACCACCAGGGTGTTACTCTGCACCCACCTCTTCACAGCCATAGCATCCAAAAGCAAAATAATGTTCACAGCCCTAAACAAATTAACCAGACCCAAAATAAAAATAATCTCATCTATCCAGAAAATATAGAGGATCTTGCAAAGGACTCCTTATATTCCCCAGACCACTCTGAAGAGTCCTTCAAACCTCCACTTCATGAGAAAAAGTCATTAAGAGAACAGAAACCAAATGAGCCTTCTATAAATAAAACATTTACCTCTATCCTTAAGCCTGAAGGGCTAGACATAGAGTCTGAGCTGAATCCATATGATAGTGTGGACAGCTTCAGGGCAGCCATTACACAGAAAGAAGAGGAACTAAGTGCTCTGGATGCCATTAGTCGTGGTAACCAAGAACTTCATTTTGATGAAGTCGTGATCATTGGCAAAGATGACGTCTATGAAGTGTGAATCTATTAAATGTAAAATGCCACATTCATTGTACAAAATTAATTTTGTTAACCTTTAAAAAAATAAGGTAAATAACATGCTATCAATCTTTAAATGGGCTACAGAAAACAATATGAAGTTCAATGATGAGAAATTTCAATTACTCAGATACGGAAAATGTGAGGAAATTAAAATATCATCGGAGTACAAAACTAATTCCAACCACACAATAGAGCGAAAAACTAATGTCAAAGACCTGGGAGTGATCATGTCAGAGGATCTCACCTTCAAGGACCATAACACCGTAGCAATCGCATCTGCTAGAAAAATGACAGGATGGATAATGAGAACCTTCAAAACCAGGGATGCCAAGCCCATGTTGACACTTTACAGATCGCTTGTTCTATCTAGGCTGGAATATTGCTGCACACTAACTGCACCTTTCAAGGCGGGTGAAATTGCTGACCTTGAAAATGTGCAGAGAACCTTCAAGGCACGCATAACTGCGATAAACCACCTCAATTGCTGGGAACACTTGAAGTTCCTAAACCTGTACTCTCTAGAACGCAGGCGGGAGAGATACATTATTATATACACGTGGAAAATTCTCGAGGGATTAGTACCAAACTTGCACACGAGAATCACTCCCTACGAAAGCAAAAGACTCGGCAGGCGATGTAACATCCCCCAATGAAAAGCAGGGGTGCCACTAGCACGTTGAGGGACAACACAATAAGTGTCAGGGGCCCAAGATTGTTCAACTGCCTCCCAGCATACATAAGGGGGATTACCAACAAACCCCTGGCTGTCTTCAAGCAGGCACTGGACAGGCACCTAAAGTCGGTACGTGACCAGCCAGGCTGTGGTTCGTACGTTGGACTGCGTGCGGCCAGCAGTAACAGCCTGGTTGATCAGGCTCTGGTCCAACATGAGGCCTGGTCACAGACCGGGCCGCAGGGGCGTTGACCCCTGGAATTCTCTCCAGGTAAACTCCAGGTTTACCTGGAGTAACTTCAACTGTCGAGAGAATGACACTCGTCAAGCCGCAGTTAAGCCTGTCGGCAGGCGACTATCAGCCTTGTGTCACAGCTTCAGTGAGCAGCCTGCACAAAGATGATGTCACTTTGTGGCAGCATTTTGAAAATTGGGTGGGGATGTTATATACTTTGATTGGACAGCATTAGAATGTGATGTCTATGCTCTTCTGGAAAGGCAGCATAGGGTATGTGTCATGGTGACCAAGTTTTCTTTGGGTCACAGCCAATAAATGCAAAATAAATAAATATATAGTATATATATGTATGAAGAGAGAGTCACAGTAAATGACTCTATAAATAAACAGAACAAATGGGACTCAAACCATGGTCCTAAAAGGTAGCATGTCCAGTGCTGGACCTGCTATGTCAGTGACTTGTCAAGGCAGGGTAACCCATAGAAGAAAACATTCACCAACACATACTGTCTTACAGGATATGTGATGACATCACAATTAGATTACACTCTAGCTGCAACATCGCCATCCCTTCTTCAGAGTGCAGGTACTGCCCTTGCAACCTGGAGGACTTGAGTCCAGCTGACTAGGTTCCTGAATCCCTTTGTAAAAATTACCCTGCTCACATTCCAACAGCACGCGCCCATTACAAAACATTTATTTTAGTTGAAAATACCAAATATTAGTATTGTAGTTGGTGGGATGTTAGTTTGTAAGTACAGTATACTGGGAGCAGGTCTCTCAGTAACTGATTTATTGTTTGGGTATAAAAACACACTATGCAGAACAATCTTTTGCACAAGTTAGAGCTTTGTCAAATCATAACTTTATAAAGCTCAACCGTGAATGAAATGTAATTCCAATTAAACTGTCTGCATATTATGTTTACACCCATGTCTGTTGGCATTATGCCTCTACATCCTGATTTATTGTTAATAAAGTTTGCTTTAATATTGATTTGTTTAATTTTACTGAATTGTTTATAGTGCACAAAATGTAAGAAGAGTTTTCAGACAAACTTTGTTTTAAGTTTTATTGATCCAGTCATACAAGTGAAAACTCCAGTTGTACAGGTGTTAACTCCAGCCATACAGGTGAAAACTCCAGCCATGCAGGTGGAAACTCCAGCCATACAGGTGAAAACTCCAGCCATACAGGTGAAAACTCCAGCCATGCAGGTGGAAACTCCAGCCATGCAGGTGGAAACTCCAGCCATACAGGTGGAAACTCCAGCCATACAGGTGGAAACTCCAGCCATACAGGTGGAAACTCCAGCCATGCAGGTGGAAACTCCAGCCATACAGGTGGAAACTCCAGCCATACAGGTGGAAACTCCAGCCATACAGGTGGAAACATCACCCATTCAGGTGTACAGGTGTAAACTTCAGTCGTACGGGTGTAAACTCCAGTCGTACAAGTAAGAACATAAGAATGGAGGAACACTGCAGAAGGCCTACTGGCCCATACAAGGCAAGTCCTTATCAAAACCACCACTACAGGTGTAAACTCTAGCCATACAGGAGAAAATTCTAAGCATCAAAGACAGGATGTAATAATTTTGGTATTCATTAGTGACCTTCCATGGACACTACCTGGATGCTGTTGATCATATCTCACTCACCAGGTGCTGTTTGACTCCTGGGTTTAGCACTGTCTATTGAATATAATAGATAAAAATGGTAAACAGTGCTGTCAAGTAGATGATACCAAGCTGTCCAATAGGTTTTTTTTTTAACCCTTTTATCATTTCCCACCATGTATGAGTGTGTTAGGAGTGAATGGAGACGAATGGTTTTTGGGACTTGAAGAGCTGTTGGAGTGTGAGCAGGGTAATATTTTGTGAAGGGATTCAGGAAAACCGGTTAGCTGGACTTGAGTCCTAGAGGTGGGAAGTACAATGCCTGCACTTTAACGGAGGGGTTTGGGATATTGGCTGTTTGGAGTGATATCTAAACTGTCGTATCTGAGTGCCTCTGTAAAGACAGTGATTATGCATGAATGATGGTGAAAGTATTGAATGATGAATGATTTTTCTTTCTTTTTGGGTCATCCTGCCTCTGTGGGAAACGGGCGACGTATGAAAGGGGGTAAAGCAGCTGGAACTGATGGGATCATGACAGAAATGTTAAAAGCAGGGGGGATGATATAGTGTTGGAGTGGTTGGTATTTTTGTTTAATGTATGAAAGAGAGGAAGGTACCTAGGGATTGGCAGAGAGCATGTATAGTTCCTTTGTATAAAGGGAAGGGGGATAAAAGAGAGTGTAAGAATTATAGGGGAATAAGTTTACTGACTATACCAGGTAAAGTGTATGGCAGGGTTATTATTGAAAGAATTAGAGGTAAGACAGAGAGTAGGATTGCAGATGAGCAAGGAGGCTTTAGAGTGGGTAGGGGATGTGTAGATCAAGTGTTTACAGTGAAGCATATATGTGAACAGTATTTAGATAAAGGTAGAGAAGTTTTCATTGCATTTATGGATTTAGAAAAGGCATATGATAGAGTGGATAGGGGAACAACTTGGCAAATGATGCAAGTGTATGGAATAGGTAGTAAGTTACTGAAGGCTGTAAAGAGTTTTTATGAGGATAGTGAGGCTCAGGTTAGGGTGTGTAGGAGAGAGGGTGATTACTTCCTGGTAAAAGTAGGTCTTAGACAGGGATGTGTAATGTCACCATGGTTGTTTAATATATTTATAGATGGGGTTGTAAAAGAAGTAAATGCTAGGATGTTGGGGAGAGGGGTGGGATTAAATTATGGGGAATTAAATGCAAAATGGGAGTTGACACAGTTACTTTTTTGCTGATGATACTGTGCTTATGGGAGATTCAAAAGAAAAGTTGCAAAGGTTAGTGGACGAGTTTGGGAGGGTGTGTAAAGGTAGAAAGTTGAAAGTGAACATAGATAAGAGTAAGGTGATGAGGGTATCAAACGATTTAAATAAAGAAAAAATGGATATCACATTGGAGAGAGAGGGATTATGGAATAAGTAAATGTTTTCAGATATTTGGGAGTTGACATGTCAGCGGATGGGTTTATGAAGGATGAGGTTAACCATAGAATTGATGAAGGAAAGAAGGTGAGTGGTGCGTTGAGGTATCTGTGGAGACAAAAAAACGTTATCCATGGAGGCAAAGAAGGGAATGTACGAAAGTATAGTGGTACCAACACTCTTATATGGGTGTGAAGCATAGGTTGCAAATGCTGCAGCGAGGAGGAGGCTGGAGGCAGTGGAGATGTCTTGTCTAAGGGCAATGTGTGGTGTAAATATTATGCAGAAATTCGGAATGTGGAAATTAGGAGGTGTGGAGTTACTAAAAGTATTTGTCAGAGGGCTGAAGAGGGGTTGTTGAGGTGGTTTGGTCATTTAGAGAGAATGGATCAAAGTAGAATGACTTGGAGAGCGTATAAATCTGTAAGGGAAGGAAGGCGGGGTAGGGGTCGTCCTAGAAAAAGGTTGGAGGGAGGGGGTAAAGGAGGTTTTGTGGGCGAGGGGCTTGGACTTCCAGCAAGCATGTGTGAGCGTGTTAGATAGGAGTGAATGGAGACGAATAGTTTTTGGGACCTGACGAGCTGTTGGAGTGTGAGCAGGGTAACATTTTGTGAAGGGATTCAGGGAACCCAGTTAATTGATTTAGTTGGACTTGAGTCCTGGAAATGGGAAGTACAATGCCTGCACTTTAAAGGAGGGGTCTGGGATAGTGACAGCTGGGAGGGCTATTCTCAGCTGTCGTATCTGAGCGCCTCTGCAAAGACAGTGATTATGTATGAGTGTGTTGAATGATGATGAAAGTATTTTCCTTTTTGGGATTTTCTTTCTTTTTGGGTCACCCTGCCTCGGTGGGAGACGGCCGACTTGTTAAAAAAAAGAAATATATATATATATATATATATATATATATATATATATATATATATATATATATATATATATATATATATATATATATATATATATATGCAAAAGATCACATTAAACAGGTGATATCAAAATATGCAAGAAAACCACTATGAAAAATAGAAGAATTCAAGCGCTTTCGTGACTACTCACATTATCAAGGAACTATGATAATGTGAGTAGTCACAAGCTTGAATTCTTCTATTTTTCATAGTGGTTTTCTTATATATATATATATATATATATATATATATATATATATATATATATATATATATATATATATATATATATATATATATATATATATATATATATTTAAAGGCTATAGTTACACAATATAATGGTACTTTCTATTACTGTAAGTTATGCAATTTATACGGGAGTAGTTACGACTGGCATACTTGATAAAAAGCCCCTTGCTATATAGAACATTATACCCTTTACCTTCCCATATCCCCCCAGGCGATGTGTGGCCCCCCTACGGGTTTAGCGCTTCCCCTCATGAATATAATTGCCAAGCTTGTCCGAAATGCATTTGCATGATAGTGGCTTTTTGTGTCTAGCCATGTTTTATTACATGTAGACTACATATCCTCGTACAGTATAAAACAAATAAAAACAACATTTGAGTTTGAAAATGTATTGTCTTGTGTTGGAAAGTTCATTATAGTTGAAATATTCACTATGACAGACTCGTCTGTATAACCCTTGTGGTTTTAGCGCTTAGTCATGATTGTAATAATAATTGAGACTCGTTAGGTTAGGTAAGGTTGGTCAGGAAACAGGACAAGTGTTTCCTGACGCGGGTCTTAAGTCATGATGACCCACAACTAGAACTTTTGGTCTCCTGACCGAGGCTTCCTTCCATTTGCTTACCCCTTTAAATTATTATTATTATTATAATCAAGGGGGATGCGCTAAACCCGTAGGATTATACAGCGCCTGTGTGGGGATGTGGAAGGTATTCAAGGAACTGGTGCACAGATCCAATTCCCGAGATCTAGAGCCCCTCACCAGCATCAAGGAACCTCCCTTGAGGGGTTACCCCTTTAAAAATTATAGTCATAATTATAACCATTTTTTGTAAGAGTCGTCATTAACTACAGATACTAGGATAGGTAAGAATTTTCCTCAACTATTCCTACACATTTTATTTACTAAAACTTTAAATAATGGGATAAATAAAGTGAAATGATTGCGTACTGTTGTAAGTTTGAGAGGTGAGAGGTGGTGACACTGGACAGCTGCACTCACAACTTTCATCATATGTAGGTGGTATGATGTCTGTTTTTGAGTGTACAGTGTGAGTAGTTGAGCTTCAACATGAGAAGAAAACCGTGAGCAATCTGAGCAGAGGAAGGCAAATACGGTGATATGAAATGGTGAGTGATATTGTGTTGATGTTCCCAGGTGTGTCTGCCTGCCTTTACTGAGGTGTATGTACCTGTGTATATACACTGTGAGGTGTATGTACCTGTGTATATACACTGTGAGGTGTATGTACCTGTGTATATACACTGTGAGGTGTATGTACCTGTGTATATACACTGTGAGGTGTATGTACCTGTGTATATACACTGTGAGGTGTATGTACCTATGTATATACACTGTGAGGTGTATGTACCTGTGTATATACACTGTGAGGTGTATGTACCTGTGTATATACACTGTGAGGTGTATGTACCTTGTATATACACTGTGAGGTGTATGTACCTGTGTATATACACTGTGAGGTGTATGTACCTTGTATATACACTGTGAGGTGTATGTACCTGTGTATATACACTGTGAGGTGTATGTACCTTGTATATACACTGTGAGGTGTATGTACCTGTGTATATACACTGTGAGGTGTATGTACCTGTGTATATACACTGTGAGGTGTATGTACCTGTGTATATACACTGTGAGGTGTATGTACCTGTGTATATACACTGTGAGGTGTATGTACCTGTGTATATACACTGTGAGTGTATGTACCTGTGTATATACACTGTGAGGTGTATGTACATGTGTATATACACTGTGAGGTGTATGTACCTGTGTATATACACTGAGGTGTATGTACCTGTGTATATACACTGTGAGGTGTATGTACCTGTGTATATACACTGTGAGGTGTATTACCTAGTGTATATACACTGTGAGGTGTATGTACCTGTGTATATACACTGTGAGGTGTATGTACCTGTGTATATACACTGTGAGGTGTATGTACCTGTGTATATACACTGTGAGGTGTATGTACCTATGTATATACACTGTGAGGTGTATGTACCTGTGTATATACACTGTGAGGTGTATGTACCTGTGTATACACTGTGAGGTGTATGTACCTGTGTATATACACTGTGAGGTGTATGTACCTATGTATATACACTGTGAGGTGTATGTACCTGTGTATATACACTGTGAGGTGTATGTACATGTGTATATACACTGTGAGGTGTATGTACCTGTGTATATACACTGTGAGGTGTATGTACCTGTGTATATACACTGTGAGGTGTATGTACCTGTGTATATACACTGTGAGGTGTATGTACCTGTGTATATACACTGTGAGGTGTATGTACCTATGTATATACACTGTGAGGTGTATGTACCTGTGTATATACACTGTGAGGTGTATGTACATGTGTATATACACTGAGGTGTATGTACCTGTGTATATACACTGAGGTGTATGTACCTGTGTATATACACTGAGGTGTATGTACCTGTGTATATACACTGTGAGGTGTATGTACCTGTGTATATACACTGTGAGGTGTATGTACCTGTGTATATATACTGAGTTTAATCTTTATTTTAGGGATTACTTTAGTTTGGTGGTAAACAGGTGACATGCAGTCTAAATGACCCTCCAGTAGTTGATAGGCTTTAAACCTTATTATCAAGGTAAGTTCCATGATATTGGTGATGTGCTCTCAATCCAAGGAATTGGACTTGTCCTCCCCTTCCCTGGATCGAACCTAATTACCCCCCATTCCCTAGGCGCTGTTTGACCCCTACCTATTTAGCGCTTCCGCTTATTATCCAAATTTTCACATGCTTTATACTTCTGCTTCCTTGGATCAGACCTGATTGCCTCCCTACGGGTTTTGCGCTTCCCCATGGGAGGCTCAGTGTCTGCACTGAAGGAATGTTGTTAATGTTGCAGCTCAGAGAGTCAGCTGAACTGTCAGCACTGAATGATGTTGCATGTATTCCCGCACGTCATTTCTCTTGGAAATTGTTATTTAGAGAGATAATAGCAAAACTAATATTTATTTTTGGACTTGAAGCACGTCAGGGCCAATCAACGGTTAGTACTGAGGCTCCCGGCCAATCACAGCGGACATAAACAAGACGCGCCAGTCCCATATCTACCGCTGGTGGGGTTAGGTTAATTTAGGTTGAATTTCGCTAGGTTACGTTTGTTACATCTGCACAATAATATCTACAAAATTTGATTCTCAGCGCGGGTAGAACCATTGGGCGTGTTTCTTTACACCGGTTCTCTATGTTTACCCATCAGTAAAATGGGTACCTGGGTGTTAGTGGACTGGTGTGGGTCGCATCCTGGGACAAAACTGACCTAATTTGCCCGAAATGCTCTGCATAACAAGCGGCTTTCTATATAGTAGTATGTCATTGATGTCTGGTAGGCATGTATACCTTGTACATGTAGTAAATAAAGATATTATTATTAGTAGTGGTATTACTGCCAGTCATATATATAACTCGTATGTCTATTTTATGTCAAATACCAATACCTTGTATGCATATATGCCGGTACCTGTATATATTTTTTTAACTATGTAATTCAAATGTATCTCATTATAACACTTAGAAGCGAGTCAGAAACATTATTATTATTTCTCATTTTAGGTATTATAATTCATGTTACGCTCATTCTTGCTCTGTCTGCCATTACACTTATAAATATAACAATAGTAATGTTCAGAATATATATATATAATATATATATATATATATATATATATATATATATATAATTATATATATATATATATATATATATATATATATATATATATATATATATAATATATATATATATATATATATATATATATATATATATATATATATATATATATATATATATATATAATATATATATATATATATATATATATATATATATATATATATATATATATATATATATATATATATATATATATATATATATATATATATAATGGACTGGTTTTCAGCCTTCCACCGTCTATAAGTTTTTATAAATTCCTTTCACCATAACAAATGTAAACGGCACTGCAATACATTTGAGCACAATTATACATACTCTGATTTTTTTTCTTTATATTTTGTACTAGTAATTGAGTATATCTGGAGGGGGCTTCGGGGGTCAGTGCCCCCTCGGCCCGGTCCGTGACCAGGCTCGCGTGAATCAGTGGAGTAGGCCACAGAAATAATCTTAAATTTCCAGCACTGAACTGAAGACATTGTGCCTTGTGTTAAAATATTAGTCCATGGAATATAACTGAAGTGACTCGCGTAGATTCTCTGAAGAATTAGAAACAAGTAACATTAAGATTAGTCTCACCTTCCACTTTTTTATTAGTCATGAATTGCAAGACATTAATAAATGTGAAAGATAAATGTTATAGAGATTGGCAAGAATATAAAAGCACGGGGGAAATTTGTCTGAAGTATTAACTTTATTTTTACCAAATCATTCGTAATATCCATAATTAAAAAATTAGATGCCACAAAAAATATAATTTACTGTAAAACACTTGCATAATTGTCAGCTTAGAAGTTCCTTGATGCCAATAAAGGCTCTTGATTCAAGGCACTAAGTACGCACTCCACCTGGATCAAACCTGAATACTTACTTCTAAGAGTCAGATATATTATTATTAAGGCTGTACTTTGCGGGTAAAATTGGTTTTCATAATTCAGTTAGAAAGCTAGGTTCGAGGCAGTTATAAATGAGCTGTTAATTCTTTTTTACACAGTTCAGCTTACAAATTAAGATTTATTATCCTACCTCAGATCATTTCAAAGTGCCACCTTATCTAAGGTAGACCATCACAGCCCTAGGATGACCTACCTTGACGTTTTAACGTGCAGGACGTCATTTTAACGTTTACAGAAAAATCGACCTACCAAAACGACCTCATTTACTTATCCTCTCAAAGGAGGTTCCTTGATGCTGGCGAGGGGCTCTTGATGCAAGGCGTATTGGTTCTCGCTTATCTTAGTCGATAAGTTTCTCAGTTTTTAGCACGTACTTCATAATGCACGAAATAATGTACTCTAGCGTCAGAAACAGGTGGAGAAATAGAGGGTTCCTTGCTAAGTCTGATGGAAATAGTGGTTTATGTAGCCAGGCTGGTGTTGCTTCTAGTGAGACACCGAATAGTTTTGGCAGCGTCACTACACAGGAGAACTGGGTACATTTTTGTGGTGCTCAGAGTGGTAGTTTGAAGGATAATCTGCACCCCGCGTCTGCAGTCCTGGTTGAAGGAGGGAAAATAACAAATGCAGGCTTGAGTGATGTAGATTCAATCCTCTACAAGAAATTCCAGACTGGAAATGCGGAGAGCCTTTGGTACGAATATAATTGTGAGAATGTTTCGTGCCATCCTTGCTAGTGTGCTCGCGTACTCACATGCAGAGGACGACGCTAAGAAAGGAAAATTCACTCTCAAGTTGCAGAATGAACTTGGATGGCTTAATAGTGTTTCTCCCGTCGAGAAAGGCATAGATATCAAAGAGTATAATGCAGATGACCAAAATATCTAGCAACATACTGCAACCAAGTCACGGTTCTGGGAACAATGGGTAGAATCCTCCGTTCTCGAGGTTTTTCATGAACATATTGGCTAGCACGGCACTAATGGGGTTGCCAATAGACGTGTCAAAGCATTGTTTGAAGCTCTTATATCTGGAGAAGTTAAAACTGATGCAAAACTCGCTCCATTTTATAAGTTCTGGCGAGGAAGTGGAAAGTGCCATTGGTCTTCCACTTTAGTATGTCAATAGCGATGTCGGTGGAGACATTGGTAAACAAAATAAAGTTCTCCAGAAGGTTTCAAATGTGTCGGACTGATGGTACCTAGGAGTAAGTAAGTAAGTAAGTAAGTAAGTTTATTCAGGTATACACAAATACATTTACATACATTATCATACATAGCAGCATATGTGTAGAGAACCTAGGATAACCCAAAAAAGTCAGACAGAGTGACTAATTTCCATTGGAGGAGGCAGAAACTTCGCGAGGTAGTCACTTCAGGCATCGCCTGAAGTGATATTGCACTTAAAAACTGGGTTTATGGGTCTTCAGTAAGCCAGGTTTAGCAGGCTTAAGCTGCCCTGGTGGGAGGTACAAAATTTCTTGCTTTTGTTCATTATTACACTGAATATGACGGGCTTTCTGTAGGAAGGTTAGTGGTGTCCAACACTTGTTCTACCAATTAAACACACACCTCAGAACACCTTTAATTCACCACTGGCATCCACAAGAAACATCGTATACTGGACCTCGTTACCAGGAATCTTCACTTTGGAGAGTCCAACTTCCACAAAGGTTATTTTATATTAATGGTTTATAAAACCGAGAAGGATATGAATAAGAAAGTTCAGTCTATCAGTCTGGTTGAATTTGATAGATTAAACACTTCTTAACAAGGCTGAGGAGCTAATCACCTCAAATTGCTTTGTCTTCCACCGTCTCCTGTATTGGATTGATAGTCACAGTATGGTGAGAGTTTCCACAGTATGTACATGGTAAAGTATTGCACGTATATAATTCTTCCACAAAGAGCATCACTGCCGCTGCCGTGTCGGAATCCTGCAGACCCGTTATCCTCAGGAGGTACATCCACGTATTTAGACGATTCTAAAACAACGATGACATCAGTGTCGATAAGGTAGGAGTAGTGATGCTTAACACCTAGGACTATAACAAGAAAAAGAAGTCAACCTCCTTGGCGACACCAACACGTACCTCACTATTACTCCTGGAGGCAGTGGCGACGAGTTTGAAAGTAATGTGTGCTGTGAATATTATACAAAGAATTCAGAGCATAGAAATTAGAAGATGGTATGGGATTAGGAAAGATATAATTCAGAGAGCAAAGGAAGGGTGCGTTGGACATTTAGAGAGGCTGGAGAAGAATTGAATAACCCAGAGGGTAAATGAATCTGGAGTGGAAGGAAGGAATGGTAAGGGTCATCGAAGGAATAGTTGGACCACCACATAAACACCCTGCCCACTGCTAGTGAATCATGTAGTATGACAGACAGAGCTCCTAATGTTTACATATTACTTCAGAGGAAAATTAGGGGCTTCAGTTTCTCCTGACATTTTGATGAAATCAAGATGGTCGTCATTTCATATGCATACCTCATCTTCAGATCAGCTTAGCTTTACCGTCCTGTTTATAATCTATGGAAATTCTTCACACTATCAGAGTTTATCCAGGAACAGTAGATTAACACTATCGTAAAATCTGCATATGACACCCGACGTGATACATCCACAAACCATACCACCGGGGGAGGGGGGAGTTAAAACCCGCGATCAGAGAGTCATAGAACTCCAGACCGACGCGTCAGCCACTGGGCCAGCTACTCTCTGGAGTTTACCTGGAGAGAGTTCCGGGGGTTAACGCCCCCCTGTGACCAGGCCTCATGGTGGATCAGAGCCTGATCAACCGTCCTGTTACTGCTGGCCGCACGCAGTCTGACGTACGAACCACAGCCCGGCTGGTCAGGTACCGACTTTAAATGCTCAACGACTCTTGATTCAGGACTCTTGCTCTAGTCCCATAGCAGGGACCCTGAGCTCTCCATTCATTTTAATATTACCGTATACTTTTTTTGTCTTGAAGGGATACTGTATCTCATTTATTAAGACATTAGGAGGAAGATAAGTAAGACGCGCAACAGTTAAGAATCTATATTCTGAAAAGTCTCGCCTACACATTAGGCTTCTTCAGTCGAGTACAGAATAAAGATACCTAACTGTTGTACATGTGTCTTATCAACCTGTCGTTATTGTATACCATTATTATATTCACAAGGAAGAATTAAGCATTAACTTTTCTTACCTGCTTCACCTATTAATTCTTGCAATAAGAGAATTTGAAATTTCTGAAGGATCTTAAATTTTTAAGGATTTAATTTGATTGCTTATTGATCCTAGAGTGAGCTTAGAAAAGTGTACATATTTATTTCATGGCGACGGTGACAGATTACGTTACTACGTCATGTTTCATGGCTGCTTCTCATGCATTATACACTTTATATTCATTGATAAACTCCATTCCGGAAATTGAAATATTTCTCTACAGTGAGTACGTATTTAAGTCTGTGCGATTACATGAATATTTTAATGCCCAGACAAATTTAATTATGGTTTTTCGATAACTATTAGTTTCATTATTATTTTATTCGAAAATCATGCGTTAAACCCGTATGGGTAATTTCTATATAAGCCTTTTTTTTTTATCTATTTGCATTATTCAGCTGGTGAATAAAGTAGAAATTGAGATTATTAAGCTTTGTAAAACTTACTTATTTACATGTAATCAGGAAAGCACAGTGTGTTCTTTTCGTGAATGTTATATGATATATATACAGATGTCTCTCTCAGCTTTTATATAATGAGTTAACTTTAATCCCAATTTTAGGGATTCAAATATTCATGAACGGTGATGAGCAGGTGACATACAGCCTAAATGACCCCTCGTGCAGTCGACAGGCTTTAAACTAGGGGTGTGTCAAAGTTCTGGTACTGGTATCTGCGGGTATCGGATGATATCGGTATCGATAAAGCACGTGGTATCGTCCTATCCCTACTTTAAGACCCATTAACTAACCATCAGAAGTGCTGTCAGCTTAACAAGTGTCAGTTAAAGGCATGATGGGCCTACTTGCCCACCCACACACTGCTGGAGAAGACAATGGCTGAATTCCTTCACCTCTACGTAGCGGACCAAAAAAATTAAGAATGTAGCCATGTGTTTTCCTGCAGCAATCATGACGTAGGTGTGGATGCACAAGGCTGGACACAAGGTTAACCGCCTTCCTATATATGTTTTTTGTTTAGGAGGAAGAACAGAAAAGGATGGAGAGAGAGAGACAGGAGAAAATGCAGCAAATGACTGATACCTTGAACATTAAAACTGTTCAAAAGAAACGATTATTCCTAACTACGATGAACAAAATAGCTGTAAACCCAGTGAAGGCATTCCAAGGTGAAAATATATACCTATAATTTTTAAAGGGGGTGGAGAGTATTAAGTAGTGATGGGGTGAGCCAGTGGAAGGCCTTGGTCAAATGACCAAAAGCTCCAGCTGTGGGTCATCATATGACTAAGACCCGCGTCAGGAAACACTTGTCCTGTTTCCTGACAAACCTTACCTAACCCAGCA
The DNA here is from genome assembly GCA_009830355.1 of Cherax destructor. Taxonomy (NCBI): domain Eukaryota; kingdom Metazoa; phylum Arthropoda; class Malacostraca; order Decapoda; family Parastacidae; genus Cherax; species Cherax destructor. The sequence continues at coordinate 404,080 of WNWK01000371.1, read as the reverse complement.
TTTCATCCAAGACATTGAGGCTGCTCTTCACTTCATTCTTAATGGTAAGTAATAATAATAATAGTGAGGAGTTAACTGGAATTGTAAACATTTTGCTCCTATTTCTTCTGCCTCCTCATATTTTGTTCTTTCTCTTCCTCTCACTGTTTTGTGTTGCTTTCTCCGTTGTTTTCACTTTTCTCGTTGCTTTCACTGTTGCTTTCCGGACTTTCCAAACGGACGAGAGTCCCACCGACCTATTTATAAACGGTCTAGTGACACTATCGGCCGTCGGTAAAGCCCTGTTAGTCTGTTGTGGCTGACTTCCGTTAACGCGAGCATGGGGTCTTGTTCTCTGAAATATATTTTACTGTTGTTGATGATATGCTTTTTAAAACAGTGGGTGCTGATTACCATCACTTATCCTGAAAGTACCAACGTAAAACCCATGGGCGATGGGTAGTGCCTATTCTGACAGAGAGAAAGAGAAAGACTAAGACTGACTAGACAAAGAGGAGACAGGTAGGCCAGCCAAACAGAATAACACACACACACACACACACACCTGCCACACCTATGCAAGGGCACACAAGCAGGTGTTAGCAACTCAGGTTTCTGGGTCCAGTGTTGGCCGGGCTGGGCTGGAAGCGGCCAGACACACGAGACACGTTCAACACCTTCTACGTCATACCAGCGAGAATTTCCTGTTTGTTGAACATTCCCATTGCTGTTGAAGCCATCCTTCTCTATGTCGGAAAAGAGATCCGCGTCTTCAGGCAGTCAAACAGTGTAATATAGCCATGCAAAATAGCCTGTCCTTTTTTTTTGGGGGGGGGGTGTCAGGGTGTAAAAACCAGCCGATCATCACGCAAGACAGGAAAAAAAAAAAAAAACTTACTGACCCATGAAACAGCCTTACGGCAAACTTTTGATTATTATTTTTTAAAAGGATCGTACAATATATTTTTATTTTTTTTAAAGGATTGTACATTAAATTTAGTTTATTTTTCACATATATAAAACGAGAAAACATAGGTCGTCAGGGTTGTAAATGGTAAGGTGATACCGACAAACTGTGGTAAGGGACAGGGACACGTGTACAGTTCAGGACATGTATTGAAGGAAACGTTTCGCCACCTGTGACTGTCGTGTCCTAATCAGTTCATTACCACTGTAACTTATTCAGTTATCTAAACTTTGCGACCCAGTCCCTGCACCCATTATGTACCTCTGTAATCTTTTGACTACCACCCACGGGATGGGTCTTGGGTACATAAAGATAATAATAATAATAATAGTTTATTGTGACAGTCCTAACTAATCAGTTAGGACTGATGAAGCCAGTCAGGGCGAAACGTTTTCTTTAATGAATGTCCTGAACAGTACACAAGTCTTCTTTTCCACATACATAGCTAGTCACAGATTTGGTAGGCAATATTTCTGCTATTATTATTCCATAATATGGCCTTGGCTGTCTGGAGTGACCTACATCGTGTATGGATAGGTTTAGATCATATAAGAACATAATGAAAAAAACGCTGGAGTAGGCCTATTTGCCCATGTTCAACTCACTCACCCATACCCGTCCAGCCTATATTTAAAGCCACTCAAAATTCTTGCCTCAGTGACACTACCTGGGAATATTTTCTACTTATATACAACTTTATTGCCCGACCAGTACAAAAAATCTTTCTAAATTTAAATTTGTCCGACGTGAATCTATTGTTGGGAATTCTGTCTTGGTTAGACACTTTAAACACGTTAGTTAATGTTGTAAATGGTATACAATACGACAAGTTGATACTTAAGACACGTGAGCAACACATATCATTTTATTTTTGAAAGGTTTCGCCTACACAGTAGGCTTCTTCAGTCAAATACGAAGGCAACAGATGTAGCAGTGAAATGAGGATGATGCAATTTTTGGAGAAAAAGTACAGAGGTGGTCAGTCCCTGATCACCTCTGTATTTTTTCTTCAAGGTTGATGGACTGATTACCTCATCTTCATTTCAGTACTACACCTGCCGCCTCTGTATTTGACTGAAGAAGCCTACCGTGTAGGCGAAACGTTTCAAAAAAGATACCTAACTGTTGCTCATGTGTCTTAACGATCACGTTATTTAATCATCTGTTGTTAAAATTTTAGTACAACGACCTAACATCCCTCGATATTATTAAAGCTTGATCTAGTAAGCTCTTTCAAAGCTTTTATATATAGTGTGATTTTTTTTATTGTAAATTCGATTGAAAAAGTATATTGAAAATTAAATAGTGCTTACTAGAAAGGCCTTTCCACAGGCCATTTAATTTAGAATGCACCTTTTTAACCCCATTAAAAAATCGCAGTACGTAGAAGAGTTTTATGAGAGAGTTGACCAGTTTTAGTGTATTTGCATTAATATTCAGTCATGTTGAAAATGCATTATATAATACATAATTCTGTTTTTCATTTCTTTATCCTTGTTTTATTTCAAATTACTCTACTTTCGGTTTAGTTTTAAGTTCTCGGTTTAAAAGAATTTTGTTATGCATTTAAAGAGCAAAGTATTATAAATGTCTATTTTAATTTTAGCGCTGTCATTTACATGTAAATAAACAATGAGAAATTATAAAAGATGTTTATTATAAAGCTTTTTCTACTACAAAATACTTAGCTTGAGTTAGTTTGACTCGACAATCATGTAGGCTCTGAGGCAGAGACCCAGTTTTAATGAATTTTCAGTAAACTTGCAATCCTCTAGACATATGTCTGTGTTATGATAATGAAGCTGGCGGGTATATACAGAGGAATATCTCATTGAATATACACTAATTTTACTTAACTCCCTATTTTAGGAACTAAAATATTCTTGATGTCAGTGCACACAGGTGAATTTCAGCCATTATAAATGATCCACGTGGAGTTGATGGTTTAATCTAATACACTAAGGATTCAGTCAGGAAAGAAGTTAGGAGAGCTGGAATGTTGAATATAATTGCCACATCAGTTTCTGTGGTAGATGTTGCAAGGACTTACTGGTATATCTAGTCAGCCTCAGTAAAGTGATGCAACAGTTTTAGCTATGATGGGTATTATAAGTAAAATGGATTTCAAAATCTGTATAACATTTAGACATTTCTGAAACTCTGGGCAGTAATAAATGGCTTATAATATATTGGCCTTAAAAACCTCCCCTGTGAGTAAATTGAGCGGTAATCATGTGCCAGATATCAGATACTAAATACACTTTCCCGTGTCTATGTTAAATGTCAGTTGTTTTCTGCAGGACGATGATTTTTTTTTCTTGTTTTGATTTTACCAATGTAATTTAGCTGTTTAGCTATAAAAGTTAGTCAGCCAGTATTATGAAGCAATACTTTGTATCAGTAATATAATAGTCTAAGTATATTTTTCATAAACAAAAAATATTTAATAGGATGCTGCAAAGCAGTTTTTTTTAGGCTAAATTAGATAGACCTGTGTTTACCTGTCCTGCCATTGCCTTGACCACCAGGTCTGCTGTACATCCATGATGTGTTGTGTCCTCCATGCATAATTAGGCGATCACTCCATTCAGTGGATTGCCTTGATGCTAGTGAAGTTCTTTTGATCTAGGGAATTGGAGCTACCATCCCCTTCGTCAGATCAAGCCTGATTATCTGAAAATTCCCCAGGGGTTGTATGACCACGACGGTTTTCGCGCTTCTCTAGGCATATCACAATCTAGTCTTATCAGGCTAATATCTTGTATGAGGTAGACGTGTGTGCAAAGTTAAGGATTTCAATCTGGGAGGGTCTTAAAAATCCTAAGATGCCTTGAAAAGCATAATTTTTTAGTATGTATGTGAAATTCTTCATCTATCTTCGTCTTTGCAGTCACTAGTCAATATGATAGTGAATAGTTAGCCATTAAGTGAAGAAAATAAATGTAAAGTATTTGCATATGGGGCTTTTACCCCCTCCCTCTATTGTGTGATACAGGCTATATTATGTATCTTGTGTGATACAGGCTATTATGTACCTTGTGTGATACAGGCTATTATGTACGTTGTGTGATACAGGCTATTATGTACGTTGTGTGATACAGGCAATATTATGTACCTTGTGTGATACAGGCTATTATGTATCTTGTGTGATACAGGCTATTATGTACCTTGTGTGATACAGGCTATATTATGTATCTTGTGTGATACAGGCTATATATGTACCTTGTGTGATACAGGCTATTATGTACGTTGTGTGATACAGGCTATTATGTACGTTGTGTGATACAGGCTATTGTGTACGTTGTGTGATACAGGCTATTATGTACGTTGTGTGATACAGGCTATTATGTACGTTGTGTGATACAGGCTATTATGTACGTTGTGTGATACAGGCTATTATGTACGTTGTGTGATACAGGCTATTATGTACGTTGTGTGATACAGGCTATTATGTACGTTGTGTGATACAGGCTATTATGTACGTTGTGTGATACAGGCTATTATGTACGTTGTGTGATACAGGCTATTATGTACGTTGTGTGATACAGGCTATTATGTACGTTGTGTGATACAGGCTATTATGTACGTTGTGTGATACAGGCTATTATGTACGTTGTGTGATACAGGCTATTATGTACGTTGTGTGATACAGGCTATTATGTACGTTGTGTGATACAGGCTATTATGTACGTTGTGTGATACAGGCTATTATGTACGTTGTGTGATACAGGCTATTATGTACGTTGTGTGATACAGGCTATTATGTACGTTGTGTGATACAGGCTATTATGTACGTTGTGTGATACAGGCTATTATGTACGTTGTGTGATACAGGCTATTATGTACGTTGTGATGATACAGGCTATTATGTACGTTGTGTGATACAGGCTATTATGTACGTTGTGTGATACAGGCTATTATGTACGTTGTGTGATACAGGCTATTATGTACGTTGTGTGATACAGGCTATTATGTACGTTGTGTGATACAGGCTATTATGTACGTTGTGTGATACAGGCTATTATGTACGTTGTGTGATACAGGCTATTATGTACGTTGTGTGATACAGGCTATTATGTACGTTGTGTGATACAGGCTATTATGTACGTTGTGTGATACAGGCTATTGTGTACGTAAGTAAGTAAGTTTATTCAGGTATACATAAATACAGTTACATAGATTATCATACAGAGCAGCATAAGTCAGAAATAAGTCAGTGTGACTTATTTCCATTGGGGTCCTTTGCATAAAAAATGATTTATTTGTCATTTTTTGGAGTATGAAGTACATTTATATTAAATGTATTTCGAGTAGTGAAGCAATCATCCTGTAGCTTCATCTCTGTAGTGTGGAACAATTGCTGTAGCTTCATCTGTAGTGTGGGACATATACTGTAGCTTTATCTGTAGTGTGGGACAAATAATGTAGCTTCATCTGTAGGCCTGTATGACGAGAATAATCTTGTATCAGCAGCAAAGCCTATACAGTGCACTAATCATTAGGAGCCCATAGTCTGTTTATTACCCACAGCATGTATGGTTGAGGTATATCAGCAATATAACCTGTAGTTAAAACTGTCATTGAGATAGTTTATACTAGGTGCTATATTACTGACATCAAGATAACAACACCTCAAGCTTGTGCTTGATAATAATCACGTCATTATATTGATAGCTTAGACTCGGTCATAACTATATATCTATCTATCTATTATATCTATCTATATATATATATATATATATATATATATATATATATATATATATATATATATATATATATATATATATTGTGTGCCGAATAGGTAAAAATTTCAATTAGCAAGGACTCATTTAAAATTAAGTCCCGTCTAAAATTTTCTCTTATACGTTTAAAGATATATTTTTTCATTTATGTTAATGTAAAAATTAATAATTTTGTACCAAAAGAACCTTAGAAAACTTACCTAACCTTATTATAACAAGCGTAATTTAATTTAGCCTAATCCAACTAAATATATTTTAGATAAGTTTACAATAATTTAATAAATAACAATGAAATATATTTTTTTCGTAAGGTTCAGAATGATTTTTGCGAAATTATTGCATACGCAAATTTTCGCTTGCCTTATTCGGAAAGAAGAGGATTGCTATTTAAGCCAAAAGAGCAAGTTTTACCTATTCGGCACGACATATATATATATATATATATATATATATATATATATATATATATATATATATATATATATATATATTTTTTTTTTTTTGTGTATGCATGTATTATTCCCTCAGCAAGGTTGCATTGACGCCGGTGAGGGACTCTTGATCCAAGGAATTGAACATATCTTCTCCGTTGATCGAATCTGATTGCCTTTCATTCTGATGCTCTATGACCTTTGAGGGTTTATTGCTTTCACACACACGTACGTATGTACGTACCTGTACATACGTTTATATGCGCGGTAAATATGGTAAGATCCCACTGCGTATATAAGTCTTATTAGAAAAAGACAGTTGTGTACACAAGAGCAAGGGCAGCGGCCATTGTGTAATTGATACACAATACTTGTACACCCCCGAGGCTCAACAGCCTTCATTCATGATGATGGTGGTGGTGATAGTCTCAACGATGATGAGGATGAATAGTGATGGTATAGATGGTAGTAGTGGTGGCGGTGTTTGAAAGGGAATAGTGGAGTAGGAGGGGATGGTGATGATTGAGGAGTAGGAGGGGATGTTGATGATTGAGGAGTAGGAGGGGATGATGATTGAGGAGTAGGAGGGGATGTTGATGATTGAGGAGTAGGAGGGGATGGTGATGATTGAGTAGGAGGGGATGTTGATGATTGAGGAGTAGGAGGGGATGGTGATGATTGAGGAGTAGGAGAGGGATGAGGACAGGCTGGATCATGCAAGTGGTAACGAGTGGTGAGGAAGGTTGGAGAACTGCCTGGTCCCTGGCTTCCGCTAGTCTTAATCGCCATTTGACAACTATTCCCAAAATTAAAAATGGAATCTAAATGTCATTTCGGTTCAGCCTGCACCATTATCAAGTTCAGGAAGTAAGAAGCGCTCAGTTTAGTTTGTAACATTGGGTTGTGAGTTATTTCAGCAACGGTTTGTGGGCTGACTGAATTATTGAAGCCACAGAATTGTGGCATCGGAGCTATCCTCCCATTTCTTGGATCAGGCCTTAGCCCCCTTCCCTAGGCGTTGTATGACATCAGAAGAGAAGAATGGAGGACCACTGCAGCAGACTACTGGCTCATGCTTGGCAGGGTCAACTCACACCCACTCATCTACCTGTCCAACATTGTTAAACTACCCAAAGCTCTCGCGACTTAGCGCTGTCCCATGAATATTACTAATTTATCTCTTGATATTTTCTCTCTCGTTCTCTTATAGATTTACACTTGTTAGGTTTAACGCTTGTGAATATTTATGGGGAAGCGCTAAACCGTATGGGTCATTAGCACCTGGGGAATAGGTAATCAAGTTTGATCTGAGAAAGGGTAAAGTAGCTGGAATTCCTTGAATCAGGAGCCCTTCAGGAGAACCAAAGAACACTCCTTGAAGTGTAGTGAACTTTGAGCTAGGTGATATCTTGCAGAAGGGGTGGAGAGGATGAAGGGTAGAGGGGGGTAGGTAAGTAATGAACAGGTGGTTGTAGTTTAGGCTGGAGGGAGGGAGGTAGGCTATGTGAATGACAGTCCGGCTAAGCTAGCATAGCAACAGTGTCCTCAATAACCCCAACCCAGCTAAGCTATCATAGCAACAGTGTTCAATATAACCCCACCTCAGCTAAGCTATCATAGCAACAGTGTCCTCAATAACCCCACCCCAGCTAAGCTATCATAGCAACTGTGTTCTCAATAACTCCAACCCAGCTAGGCTATCATAGCAACAGTGTTCTCAATACCCCCTGGCTATCACAACAGTTCTTAATACCCCCCCCCCAAAAAAAAAAAAAGCTAGGCTATCACCAACAATGTTCTTAATACCCTTTCCCCATTAGGGTATCATAGCAACATACACCTTACTACGACTCCAGTTAGACTATCAGGCTACCATAGCAATAATGTTCTCGGCATCCCCAGCTAGGCCATCATAGGAACAATATTCTCAGTCCCTAGCTAGACTATAATAGCAACAGTGTTCTTCCTTTAAGCACGCACAAACTCAACACATCACATATACATCTTTAAATGAAGAAATATCGTTCTAAGCTTGTTCTAGTATCAGCAAAAGCAGACATAGAAATATCTACACGCACACTAAATCGTGTTCAGAATGTGATATGCCTTCCTGCTACCGTGTATGCTCGTGTGTACACCTGTACGCGTACATACATGCGTTTACACGTGTGTACACGTGCGTACATGGTGTAAACGTGTCGGAAGTGGTCTGGGCTACAGTTTAATTAATCGTTCAGGTAAGCAAAGTCTCGGTGATTTTCCTTATATACTTAACAATTTTCAATATGCTTCGTCAGCGCCTTCACTTTTTTGTTTTTTTTTACAACTTTATCTCTCGTTACATCTTAATGCTGGACCTGATATACTTTCAAAATATCGAATAATCTCGATTCTGTTTTATTTTTGTCAGAATTTCATACATTTTTTGGGTACGTCATAGACTTAATAATCATGGTTTGTGATCATTATTATTTTCTTTTATATTATGTATATCTGCAGGATACGTGTCATAAGATGTTATCTTTACTCTTTTTTTTTCACTGGGTAGACGGGTAAGCCTGGGGAAGGCCTCTGTCATATGACCAAACCCTGCAATTAAAGTCATGCATGACTCAGACCCGTAGCAGGAAATATTTGTCCTGTTTCCTGGAGAATAATATACCTCCACCACTACCTGCAGGATATATAAAAGAAGGCAGATGTATCAAGAATCACAGGTCGGTATACTGTCATGCATTAAAGTAACCTTAATGAATTGCAGCCTAATGATCCGTATGCAATTGCATGACTAACAAACTAACCACGAGACGTGTTTCTCAGCCAATATCACATTGGTATTCAATACCGACAAGTTGATAAGACATGGGCAACAGTTAGGTATCTACATTCCGAAACGTTTCGCCTACACAATAGGCTTCTTCAGTGGAAAACAGAGGAGGCAGCAGCAGTAGCAGTAGAGATGTAAAGACGATGTATCAGTCCATCTTCGTTGACGTAGTTTTGAGATGGTCAGTCCCTTACCCCGGAGAATAGTTTTGCTCCATAGTCTGGAGACTATAGAGCAAAACTACGTCTTCAAGGGAGATGGACTGATACATCGTCTTTACATGTCTACTGCTTCTGCTGCCTCTCCTGTATTCCACTGAAGAAACCTACTGTGTAGGCTTATCTAACTGTTGCACTTGTTATGCTGCATAACAAGGGGCTTTCTGTATATATTGTAGTATGTCATTGATGTCAGCTAGGCCTTTATACCTTGTACATGTACTTGTAGAAATAAATTATTATTATTATAATGTGAGAAATTATATTTTAACGATTCCACTTTCTATATATTACGACCCCAAATGGGTTATAGGGGGTTCTTTAAAACAAATTGGTTAATTTTGTTGTTGATCAATTTAAATATATTGGGACACTTTAAAATATTTTTATGTATTTAAATGTATAATATGGTCAGCACGCGGGAAGGTTAAAACTAAACTATGAGTGTGATGTCAACTCTTAAAATGGAAATTACTCAGCTCATGTTGGCCTTTTGGCTCCACATTATTTATTGGATAACCCGTAATAGTTTTACTGTAAGGTTTCAAGACTATCTACTATACGAGTGCCGTTAAGGCTGTAGTTCACTGTAAACGAACATTAACAATGTTTTTATTAGTGCTGAAAGTTTGTTAATAATATCAAGAGCCGCCTTGATGACCCAGTCTTCAAGGATGGGAGGGGGAGGGTATCTTGAGGCTGGTGAAGGGCTCTTGTTTCAAGGAACTGGAGCTTCCATTCTGATCAAACCTAATTACCTCTATTACCGAGGTGCTGCATAACCCCCTATGGGTTTAATTCTTGTTCGTGAATAATAATTATAATGGAAATAAGGACCCCAATGGAAGTAAGTCACTTTGACTTTCTTGGGTTTTCCTAGATAATTAGACATGCTGTTATGTATGGTAATTATGTAACTGCATTTGTGTACCTGAATAAACTTACTGTTAACTGATCCAGTAGTATATAAATGCATCAAATATTTATTACCCTCGTGTAACATATGTAACCAGTAAAATTTAATGAATAAACCTACAAAAAAAAAAGGTTCACAATCTTTCGTTCTCAGTTTTTTGTCGTTCATTCATAAGATATTTGAGCGAAAACATAGAGAACGGGAGGTGGTTCAGAGGGTAAACTTTGAATTTTTCACCTGGCCCTCTGTTCATTGGCGCTTTGGCATATTTCTTTAAAATAATACAATTTTTCTAAGAGTAAACTTTAGCAGTGTGGTCTGTCTTTGCAGTGTACTTCTGGTGACAGATAAAACATTTCATATTTACCATAATTTTAATTTAAGCCTGAATTAAGAGTGGTGGGTTAGCCTGGGTAATCTACACATACGCTGCTATGTATGATAATTTATGTAACTGTATTTGTATACCTGTACCTGAATAAACCTGGAAGTTTTGTATAAACATAATATAAAGGGCTATATATATATATATATATATATATATATATATATATATATATATATATATATATATATATATATATATAGCCCTATATATACCAAGAGGTGTCTATGTATTCAATGAGGATGTATATGCACATTGGTATATCAGTATATGTATATACACAGGTGTATATCTGTATATACACTAAGATGACTTATTTGTATTTACAGAAAGTTTTCCTCAATATTTTTTAAAGGATTTAAGTGTTCTTGGTGTTAGCGTACATGTGCATTACTGCCATGATGGTCCTCACGCAGTAGATAGGCTTTACACATAACACTGATTCGTACACATTTAAGAACATAAGAAAGAAGGAACACTGCAGCAGGCCTACTGGCCCATGCGAGGCATGTCCAATTCTCCCACCGGCTTAAGCCAATGCCCCGACCCAGCCAGGTCAGGTTACATTCACTTAAAGAAGGATCACTTATGTCATCTGATATTAAGTGTTTGGATTCAATTGCTTGAAGACAAGTCATGTTATTTATTAATTAAAAACTCACCTCAGCCGTCCAAGTCAGTCACCTCTCTGTCAAGCTTCCAGGAATCTCGGGTATTTTTTAGTTTCTTTTCTAACAAGTTAACCACAACACCGTAATTGCGAGCAATGGTCACCACACAACACAAGGAGTCACTGATGCGAGCAAGAGGAGCCGGCCGCTTATATGCTAGTGATGGGGACAGTGCAAGCACTGGCGGAGACAGGTTCAGGTCCTGAAGACCAGAAACCTGTTGCAGGGTGCCCTCACCTCCGGCACTATCGGATTGGCACTGCCCTCAGCAAACTGGTGTCATGCAGGGCTGGTATTAGGTGCCACTTCTGTTAATTCGCTCACGTCTTAACTGAAATTTAATTTCACTGTGAGTGTAAGTCGGGGAGGAGGTAGAGTATTGATGAGGTTTGGATTGGCTATGGAGGAGAGGGAGGGAGGGACTATACAACTGGTGATCTCAACAGTGCTGGAGGTAGCTTAAAACTGAGCGAGGCGCGCGCGTCGAGCCTTTCCGTTCCCTGGTGGTGGTGGGGATGGTTGTGGTGGTGGGGGTGTCATGGGAGTGGTGGTGGTGATGCCACCTGGCACGCCCCCCACCACCACCACTACCACCCTCGCTCAAACACCCACATCCACTCCCTCGCCCCAGGTACATTCCTGGACTGAGTACCCAGCATTTAACTACATCCTGACTGATTGACTGACCTGTGTGACCTGTATATTCCATCGATGAAGGTTACTAGTGTGGAAAAAGTCACTTATATACAGTTGAGGACTGAAGTGTACATAAGTATGTTTTTCCGCATGTCGTCAGTATGACCGTATCATTCCTAGGAGGTTCCTGAAGGTGCACTTGTGTCTTACTGCTCAAATTATCGCCATTGTAGACCAGTTTTATGATGTGTGATCTGTGCTTTGTGAACTTAGCATCATATTACTAGAAATAAAGAATTTGAATTTATATTTTCTCCACTTTCCCTGACTTTTAGATTTTCATGGAGCAGATCTTCATATATGAATTGTGTAGTGCACAAATATTACCAAGACCAATATTACCACCGCTACCAAGACCACTAACATTACCACCACCACCATTACCACCAACACCATTACCACCACCACCATTACCACCACCACCATTACCACCACCAACACCATTACCACCACCAACACCATTACCACCACTATTACCACCACCATTACCACCACCATTACCACCACCACCTACAACAAAAACGAGTACTATTGGCTTGAGCCAGTAAGTGGATGGGTGACCGCGTGTCACAACCTTGCCCTTGGCTAAGTGACCTTGATACCCCCATCACTCCCTCTCCCCTTCCTCCCCCTCCCCCTCCCACACACTCACAGGTATACCACATGATCTATATTTTTCTCTCACCCCTCTCACCGCCCTCTTCCTCTCTCTTCCTCACTTTTCCTTATCTCTTCTGCTTCCTCTCCTCTCCTCCTCCACCTTCTTCCTCCTCCACATGTGTACTCTCCCTCCACATATGTACGCTCCCTCCACATATGTACTCTCCCTCTACATGTGTACTCTTCCTCCACATGTGTACTCTTCCTCCACATGTGTACTCTTCCTCCACATGTGTACTCTTCCTCATATGTACTCTCCCTCCACATATGTACTCTCCCTCCACATATGTACTCTCCCTCCACATGTGTACTCTCCCTCCGCATGTGTACTCTCCCTCCACATGTGTACTCTTCCTCCACATGTATACTCTTCCTTCACATGTGTACTCTTCCTCCACATATGTACTCTCCCTCTACATGTGTACTCTTCCTCCACATGTGTACTCTTCCTCATATGTACTCTCCCTCCACATATGTACTCTTCCACATGTGTACTCTTCCTCCACATGTGTACTCTTCCTCCACATGTGTACTCTTCCTCCACATGTGTACTCTTCCTCCACATGTGTACTCTTCCTCATATGTACTCTCCCTCCACATATGTACTCTTCCTCCACATGTGTACTCTCCCTCCACATGTGTACTCTCCCTCCACATATGTACTCTTCCTCCACATGTATACTCTTCCTTCACATGTGTACTCTTCCTCCACATGTGTACTCTCCCTCCACATATGTACTCTTCCTCCACATGTATACTCTTCCTCCACATGTATACTCTTCCTCCACATGTATACTCTTCCTCCACATGTGTATTCTTCCTCCACATGTGTACTCTCCCTCCACATATGTACTCTTCCTCCACATGTGTACTCTTCCTCCACATGTGTACTCTTCCTCCACATGTGTACTCTTCCTCCACATGTGTACTCTTCCTCCACATGTGTATTCTTCCTCCACATGTGTACTCTCCCTCCACATGTGTATTCTTCCTCCACATGTGTACTCTCCCTCCACATATGTACTCTTCCTCCACATGTATACTCTTCCTTCACATGTGTACTCTTCCTCCACATATGTACTCTTCCTCCACATGTGTACTCTTCCTCCACATGTGTACTCTCCCTCCACATGTGTACTCTTCCTCCACATGTATACTCTTCCTCCACATGTGTACTCTTCCTCCACATGTGTACTCTTCCTCCACATGTGTACTCTTCCTCCACATGTGTACTCTTCCTCCACATGTGTACTTCCTCCACATGTGTATCTCTCCACATGTACTCTCCCCCCACATGTGTACTCTCCCTCCACATGTGTACTCTCCCTCCACATGTGTACTCTTCCTCCACATGTGTACTCTTCCTCCACATGTGTATTCTTCCTCCACATGTGTACTCTTCCTCCACATGTGTATTCTTCCTCCACATGTGTACTCTTCCTCCACATGTGTATTCTTCCTCCACATGTGTACTCTTCCTCCACATGTGTATTCTTCCTCCACATGTGTACTCTTCCTCCACATGTGTATTCTTCCTCCACATGTGTACTCTTCCTCCACATGTGTATTCTTCCTCCACATGTGTACTCTTCCTCCACATATGTACTCTTCCAGGTGTAATGTGGTGGGTATATACCTCAGGGAGGAGTCAGAGATGAGCGAGTCAAACGGATGTTAGGAAGAACTTCTTCAGCCTCAGCAATGGACGTGGTGCTTGTTGAAGGAAACAAGTCCCACGAGGCACAAGACTCGTGCAGCCAGTCGTATGACAGAGTCGTGGGCAGGAAGCAAGAGTCGACCCCCGTAACCACAAATAGGTGAGTACAAATAGCTAAGAACGCACGCACGCACGCACGCACGCAGATGAGTCAGAGGTATGTGAGGAAATGCTTCTCCAAACTGAGGGGTCAGGAAATGGAATGACCTCGACGAGGTACTGTAGCAGTGGAGTTAAGGTTTTTAACGTGTTTATTATGCACCCTCATGTCCATCCTGTGGGTGGTGGTCGAAAGATTAGTTACAAAATGGGTCCAGCGACTGTACCTCAACATTACAGAGGTACGTAATGGGTCCAGGGAATGTACCTCAACATTACAGAGGCACATAATAGGTCAAGGGACTGTACCTCAACATTACAGAGGTACATAATGGGTCCAGGAACTGTATTTCAACATTACAGAGGCACATAATGGGTCCAGGGACTGCACCTTAACATTATAGAGGCACATAATGGGTCCAGGGACTGCACCTTAACATTATAGAGGCACACAATGGGTCCAGGGACTGCACCTTAACATTATAGACACATAATGGGTCCAGGGACTGCACCTTAACATTATAGAGGCACATAATGGGTCCAGGGACTGCACCTTAACATTATAGACACATAATGGGTCCAGGGACTGCAACTTAACATTATAGAGGCACATAATGGGTCCAGGGACTGCACCTTAACATTATAGACACATAATGGGTCCAGGGACTGCACCTTAACATTACAGAGGCACATAATGGGTCCAGGGACTGCACCTTAACATTATAGAGGCACATAATGGGTCCAGGGACTGCACCTTAACTTTACAGAGGCACATAATGGGTCCAGGGACTGCACCTTAACATTATAGAGGCACATAATGGGTCCAGGGACTGCACCTTAACATTACAGAGGCACATAATGGGTCCAGGGACTGCACCTTAACATTACAGAGGCACATAATGGGTCCAGGGACTGCACCTTAACATTACAGAGGCACATAATGGGTCCAGGGACTGCACCTTAACTTTACAGAGGCACATAATGGGTCCAGGGACTGCACCTTAACATTATAGAGGCACATAATGGGTCCAGGGACTGCACCTTAACTTTACAGAGGCACATAATGGGTCCAAGGACTGCACCTTAACTTTACAGAGGTACATAATGGGTCCAGGGACTGCACCTTAACATTATAGAGGCACATAATGGGTCCAAGGACTGCACCTTAACTTTACAGAGGCACATAATGGGTCCAAGGATTGCACCTTAACATTACAGAGGCACATAATGGGTCCAAGGACTGCACCTTAACATTACAGAGGCACATAATGGGTCCAGGGACTGCACCTTAACATTACAGAGGCACATAATGGGACCAAGGACTGCACCTTAACTTTACAGAGGCACATAATGGGTCCAAGGACTGCACCTTAACATTACAGAGGCACATAATGGGTCCAAGGACTGCACCTTAACATTATAGAGGCACATAATGGGTCCAGGGACTGCACCTTAACATTATAGAGGCACATAATGGGTCCAAGGACTGCACCTTAACTTTACAGAGGCACATAATGGGTCCAAGGACTGCACCTTAACTTTACAGAGGCACATAATGGGTCCAAGGACTGCACCTTAACATTACAGAGGCACATAATGGGTCCAGGGACTGCACCTTAACATTACAGAGGCACATAATGGGTCCAAGGACTGCACCTTAACTTTACAGAGGCACATAATGGGTCCAAGGACTGCACCTTAACATTATAGAGGCACAATGGGTCCAAGGACTGCACCTTAACATTACAGAGGCACATAATGGGTCCAGGGACTGCACCTTAACATTACAGAGGCACATAATGGGTCCAGGGACTGCACCTTAACATTATAGAGGCACATAATGGGTCCAAGGACTGCACCTTAACATTACAGAGGCACATAATGGGTCCAGGGACTGCACCTTAACATTATAGAGGCACATAATGGGTCCAGGGAGTGCGCCACAAAGTTCTCTGAACAGGTCACAGTTGGTAATGAACTATTTACATGTTTATATCTGGTTACAATCGTAATGAGTTATTTATGCAGACATGAATTAGGTCTCTCTCTCTCTCTCTCTCTCTCTCTCTCTCTCTCTCTCTCTCTCTCTCTCTCTCTCTCTCTCTCTCTCTCTCTCTCTCTACACACACACACACAGCGATCAGTGAAGAGGCGGGGCCAGGAGCTGAGTGTCGACCCCTGCAAGCACAACTAGGTGAGTACACACAGGAATGCATACATATCTCACCATTGAGTGTTGTTGCGTCATTATGACGTCACAAAGAGCGTCTAGAGAGAGCAGAACGAGAGCTTTCTATACGGATGCCAACGTCTCCCCCTCCCATCCTTCCCCTCACCCCTCCCCTCATGCCTTCCCCTCGCCCCTCAGTGTTCCTCGTTCACCTTGACGACGGAAGTTAGGGAGAGGGATGGATGCTGGGGTGTAAGAGGGGGTGAAGGGCACAGATAAAGATGGGGAGAGATAGATGGGTGAGGGTGGCGGGAGAGTAGAGAAAGAGCGTGTGTTGCTTTCTCCAGGTGAGAGGACGTCTTCTTCACCTCTAACTTTCTTCCAGCTACACTCTCACCACTATTATCACCCCATCACTATCACCACCCCCATCACTATCATCACCCTCATCACTATCACCACCCCCATCACTATCATCACCCCCATCACTATCATCACCCCCATCACTGTCACCACCCCTCACTTCCACCACACCATCGTCAAGACTTTCAACGCAGGTGCAAGTAGTGATCTGTGTATGCTAGTACACGCTTATACCTGCTGCTACTGCTGCTGCCACTGCTGCTGGCTCTGCCACTGCTGCTGTCACTGCTGCTGGCTCTGCCACTGCTGCTGTCACTGCTGCTGGCTCTGCTACTGGCTCTGCTACTGTTGCTGCCACTGCTGCTGGCTCTGCCACTGCTGCTGCCACTGCTGCTGGCTCTGCTACTGCTGCTGCCACTGCTGCTGGTTCTACTGCTGCTGCTGGCTTTATTTCTGCTGTTGCCACTGCTGCTGCTGGCTCTGCTACTGTTGCTGCTGACATTCCACCTCCTACAACTGGGACGTTACACGTCGATAGTGTTAGGGGAAAGAGAGAGACTTGCCTGAATATTCGTAAGATATTTGGAGAGCATCTACTAGGGGAGGAGAACGTACATGTGTGTGTGTGATGCCAGACTCTTAAGGAGAATGTGAACACCAGCTGACTGTCTTACTAATGAGAACAAATGAACAAGAATAGACAGCATGGAACCCTCAGCACCAACATAGAGCCATCAACACCAACATAGAGCCCTCAGCACCAACATGGAGCCCTCAACACCAACATAGAGCCCTCAACACCAACATAGAGCCCTCAGCACCGACATGGAGCCCTCAACACCAACATAGAGCCCTCAACACCAACAGAGCCCTCAGCACCAACATGGAGCCCTCAGCACCAACATGGAGCCCTCAGCACCAACATGGAGCCCTCAGCACCAACATGGAGCCCTCAGCACCAACATGGAACCCTCAACACCAACATAGAGCCCACAACACCAACATAGAGCCTCAGCACCAACATGGAGCCCTCAACACCAACATAGAGCCCTCAACACCAGCATGGAGTCCTTAGCACCAGCATGGAGTCCTGAGCACCAGCATGGAGCTCTCAGCACCAGCATGGGCTGGGTCACACTGTGTCAGTCTACTGGTATGGGTGGCACCCTGGGCTGGCTGTCGGAAGTTTACCTGGGGCCGCCGTAAGCTTACCTAGGGCCGCCGGAAGCTTACCTGGGGCCGCCGTAAGCTTACCTGGGGCTGTCGGAAGCTTACCTGGGGCCGCCGGAAACTTACCTGGGGTCGCAATGAGAAAGCTCTTGAGGTGAATATAAAAAAAGCAAATTCTTACAGAGAAACCCAACCTGGTGGAGGAGGAGAGAGAGAGAGAGAGAGAGAGAGAGAGAGAGAGAGAGAGAGAGAGAGAGAGAGAGAGAGAGAAATCGCTTAGAAGGAAAGCGTGGAGAATAGGTTGCAGGCACAGGTAGACTAGGAGAAAGATGGACAGAAGGAAGGAAGGAGGAAAATAGATGGAGGGAAGAAGGAAGGCGTTAAGTGTAGAGGGCCATGGAGTGGGTGTCACAAATGTCACGGGATGGTTCTTGCATGCCTATAAGTATTATCGTGTCCCTGTAATACCTTATGGCTATAATCTAGATATGACCTTCATCCTATCTCTATCATCTAGAAGTGACATTTATCCTTTATCTAGACATGAGCTCTAGACTCCAACAGTGTAGTAGCACTTCCGTAGGATGGTTATTAAAGGCTGGTTCTTTTACTGGGTCTTAACTATCGACTACACGAGGCTCATCAATTCCGCACGTCGCCTGTACACCACTGGTCAAGAATACTTAGTACCCAATATACAGACTAGAGTAATATCTTAGTGTATACATTCTGGCATATACACCGCTTCAAGTGTATATACACCGTTGTTTTCGGTGCACACACACTGGGAGATATTCTCATGAGAATGTTTACGAAGTATCGTCAGTATCGTCCAACATGAGGCCTGGTCACAGACCGGGCCGCGGGGGCGTTGACCCCTGGAATTCTCTCCAGGTAAACTCCAGGTAAGTAAAGTGTTCACAGTGCACTACTGCATCACTGACAACACAGTATCAGGATCTCTGGAAGAGTGGCAGGATATAAGGGAGGTAATCGAGTGTTGTCGCAACATTTACATCCCCTCCAGGTTGCTCGCTGAAGGGTCAAAAAAGTTTTCCTTTTAGGTCCCAGAGTTACCCTGTCCTTCCTGTGATCAAGCCAGTTACCCTGCCCTTCTTGTGATCAAGCCAGTTACCCTGTCCTTCCTGTGATCAAGCCAGCTACCCTGCCCTTCTTGTGATCAAGCCAGTTACCCTGTCCTTCCTGTGATCAAGCCAGCTACCCTGTCCTTCCTGTGATCAAGCCAGCTACCCTGTCCTTCCTGTAATCAAGCCAGCTACCCTGTCCTTCCTGTGGTCAAGCCAGCTACCCTGCCCTTCCTCTGGTCAAGCCAGCTACCCTGCCCTTCCTTTGGTCAAGCCAGCTACCCTGCCCTTCCTCTGGTCAAGCCAGCTACCCTGCCCTTCCTCTTGTCAAGCCAGCTACCCTGCCCTTCCTCTGGTCAAGCCAGCTACCCTGCCCTTCCTCTGGTCAAGCCAGCTACCCTGCCCTTCCTCTGGTCAAGCCAGCTACCCTGCCCTTCCTCTGGTCAAGCCAGCTACCCTGCCCTTCCTCTGGTCAAGCCAGCTACCTGCCCTTCCTCTGGTCAAGCCAGCTACCCTGCCCTTCCTCTGGTCAAGCCAGCTACCCTGCCCTTCCTCTGGTCAAGCCAGCTACCCTGCCCTTCCTCTGGTCAAGCCAGCTACCCTGCCCTTCCTCTGGTCAACCAGCTACCCTGCCCTTCCTCTGGTCAAGCCAGCTACCCTGCCCTTCCTCTGGTCAAGCCAGCTACCCTGCCCTTCCTCTGGTCAAGCCAGCTACCCTGCCCTTCCTCTGGTCAAGCCAGCTACCCTGCCCTTCCTCTGGTCAAGCCAGCTACCCTGCCCTTCTCGGATTAACCTTGATTACTTCCCCATGAGTTGTATTATATTTACAGGGTGAGCGCTGACCACATATACACAGCCCAGAAGGTGGGCTTAAAGCAGGACACTCCTCCCTTCTAGACCATTACACAGTTTCGTATACAGTGGAAGGCAAGCAAAGTGACGGTAACATGCAAAGCCTTTGAAAAGTACCAGTATGTAATATTATTATAAATGCTTGCAAAAGGAATGACTGGAAAAGTGGGTAGATGGATGCTCAACTTTCTAACAAACCGGAGCTACGAAGTAACAGCGAAGTAAAATCAGAGGTTTCCGCAGTGAAAAGCTCTCTTGCTCAAGGCGCAGTATTCACCCCAGTGTTTTCTTTTATCTGACACACACACACACACATACATACATACACATACACACAAGTAATCACACTTTATCATCTTTGGTACAGAGTACTTTAATGTGTAGGAACTATAGCCTTGGAGGACACTATCCCTCCAACCGTTGTACACGAATGGTATGTGACACAGACAATGTGAGGAATTAGACACGTGTGCAACATCTGGGTATCTATATTTATAGACGTTTCGCCCTCCAGTAGCTTTATCAATACAAGGACATAACGTGAAGAAAGTAGAACTGTACACAAAAGATGAGGTAATCAGTTCCCCAGTTGATGAAGATCACCGTAGTCTTCATAATACTATGCTGTGCAGTCTTGAGACTACGGTGCTCTTCGCCAAGTCCAAGGCTGAAGGACTAATTACCTCACCTTTTGTATATAATTCTACAGTCTTCCCATTATGTTCTTGTATTAATAAAGCCACTGGAGGGCGGAACGTCTACAAACAAAGATACTTAGATATTGCACATGTGTGTAATTCTTCAGCTCCAAACGTGACAATTGCTGAAGCCATGACCCACGAATCATGTCTTGGAGTCATGGCTTCGACACATCTGTACTATGATGTCCAACAAGTACAAATTTCCCCAACTCCTCTCAGGAAAATGTAAGAAATTAGAGGAGAGTACAAAACACACTTCAACCATTTATTATATAGCGCTATAAATGTATAGATGGAGGGGTAGACATGTTTAAAGGAATCTGCTTTCAAGAGCACGTTTGCCAGGGAAGGTTGCTCTTGCTCCATCAAGAAACACCTGTTGATAATAAGGTATATTTGTGTTCTTGAGACTGAAGTATTGTTGTATATGTATATATACTACAGACAAGATGAAGAATTAGACGCATGTGCAACATCTGGGTATCTTTGTAGACTTTCGCCCTCCAGTGGCTTTATCAATGCAAGGGCAAAACATGAGGTTCTTAAGTACTGTGTCAACCTAGAAGGTAGAGGCTTTTCAACACCCACCTTAAAAATAGGTAAATTTAATTAGATAGTTAAATGTGTTCAGGAGAAAATACGGTAATATTTTTAAAGCAAGTAAGTGAAAACTTGAGATGTTCTGTCCGATGGTTCTTGATGAGCGGGACTGTGGTACCTGCATGATGCCAGCACCAACACTCTGAATGACCAGATCGTCACGTAGCGGCAAGGTGAGAGGATTTCAGAAACCATTAACAACACTGAAGGTAGACTACTGTACCAGGTCTCCCTTGTTACTTCCCTCAACCCCACCAGGTGTATATCCCTCTACCCTCTCTCTCCCTCTCCCCTCTCCCTTATCACCCCCCCCCTCTCTCTCTCTCCCCTATCTCCCCTCTCTCTCTCCCTCTCCCCTCTCTCCCTCTCCCCTCTCTCCCTCTCCCCTTTCTTCGCCTACCCAGTAGGCTTCTTCAGTCAAATCAAGAGGCATCAGGTGTAGTGGTGAAATGAAGACGTAATCAGTGCATCAACCTTGGAGATACGAGGTGGTCAGTCCCTCAGCCTGGAGAAGAGTTCAGCTCCATTCCCCTCTCCCTCTCCATTCCCCTCTCCTCCACACATCCTGCCCTCCTTAAACTACCTTGGTCGTGATAAGAGAGAAAGTGTTGACTTATAAATAGCGAGCATGACACAGCAGTCTGAGAGGAGCCTACCAGTCACTCTGACATACTAGTCAGGCCTACCAGTTACTGACATACCAGCCAAGCCTACCAGTCACTCTGACATACTAGTCAGGCCTACCAGTCACTGACATACTAGTCAGGCCTACCAGTTACTGACATACCAGCCAAGCCTACCCGTCACTCTGACATACCAGCCAGGCCTACCAGTCACTTTGACATACCAGTCAGTTTTACGTGTCAGGAAGTTCAGTGCGCAGCTTCAAGTTGAAGTACGACAAGCTCAGGCACTCAGTTAATGAACTGTTTCTGAAGCAGTCGCCTTAATTGTGGAATTCTGTTACTGATGCGTTCTCTCTCACTCTCTGGCTCTCTCTCACTGGCTCTCACTGGCTCTCTCACACTGGCTCTCTCTCACTCTGGCTCTTTCACTCTGGCTCTCTCACTCTGGCTCTTTCACTCTGGCTCTCTCACTCTGGCTCTCTCACTCAGGCTCTCTTTCACGCTGGCTCTCTCTCACTCTCTGGCTCTTTCTCACTCTGGATCTTTTTCACTCTTTGGCTCCTTCTCACTCTGGCTCTTTCTCACTCTCTGGCTCTTTTTCACTCTCTGGCTCTTTCTCACTCTCTGGCTCTTTCTCACTCTGACTCTTTCTCACACTGGCTCTCTCACACTGGCGCTCTCTCTCACACTGGCTCTCTCTCACACTGGCTCTCTCTCACTGGCTCTCTCACTCTGGCTCTCTCACACTGGCTCTCACACTGGCTCTCTCTCACACTGGCTCTCTCACAATGGCTCTCACACTGGCTCTCTCTCACACTGGCTCTCTCTCACACTGGCTCTCTCTCACACTGGCTCTCACACTGGCTCTCACACTGGCTCTCTCTCACTGGCTCTCTCTCACACTGGCTCTCTCACACTGGCTCTCTCTCACTGGCTCTCTCTCACACTGGCTCTCTCTCACACTGGCTCTCTCTCACACTGGCTCTCTCTCACACTGGCTCTCTCACACTGGCTCTCTCTCACACTGGCTCTCTCTCACACTGGCTCTCTCTCACACTGGTTCTCTCTCACACTGGCTCTCTCTCACACTGGCTCTCTCTCACACTGGCTCTCTCACACTGGCTCTCTCTCACACTGGCTCTCTCACACTGGCTCTCTCTCTCACTGGCTCTCTCTCACTGGCTCTCCTCACACTGGTTCTTCAACTGGTCTCTCTCTCACATTGGCTCTCTCACACTGGCTCTCTCCACACTGGCTCTCTCCACACTGGCTCTCTCACACTGCTCTCTTCACACTGGCTCTCTCACACTGGCTCTCTCCACACTCAGCAACTCTCTCCAAGGACTCCTACACTGTACTCTCCAGCACTCAGCAGTACTCTCCAGCACTCAGCAGTACTCTCCAGCACTCAGCAGTACTCTCCAGCACTCAGCAGTACTCTCCAGCTCTCAACAGCACCACACTGGAGGAGAGAGACTCCCACGCTGGACTTTCGTAGAGTCCACCCGGAACTCCGCTCGAATTCCAGTCGACCTTCAGACCAAAGTGACTCTAGACCAGCAGTCTTTCATGCTGTGTTACGTTCAATATGCAGCTCCGCACGCTACTTCGAGCACTCACGTGCTGCTCGCTCCAGCACTCAGCAGTACTGCTGCGCCCTATTGATGCTACCATTCGCTACTGCTGTCGCCCCTATGGATAGTCCGTCTCGACCGCTGTCTTGTATGTGTTGTTACGGGTAATATCAGCTGGCTATGTTAGTGCTATGTCGCTACAGTGGTATGCTCAACTGGTGCATGTCTCGGGTTATTGTGTGTGTTACGTAATATCAGTGAGTATTGTGTGTGCACGTCTCGGTATGGTACGGCTCCAGGAGTTAGGGGTTCAGTCAGATGTCTTGTGCTCAGGGTCATGTAGTGGTGTCCAGTCTTCAGTGTTGTAGCTACAACAGTAGTGGTGTCCAGTCTTCAGTGTTGTAGCTACAACAGTAGTGGTGTCCAGTCTTCAGTGTTGTAGCTACAACAGTAGTGGTGTCCAGTCTTCAGTGTTGTAGCTACAACAGTAGTGGTGTCCAGTCTTCAGTGTTGTAGCTACAACAGTAGTAGTGTCCAGTCTTCAGTGTTGTAGCTACAACAGTAGTGGTGTTCAGTCTTCAGTGTTGTAGCTACAACAGTAGTGGCGTCCAGTCTTCAGTGTTGTAGCTACAACAGTAGTGGTGTCCAGTCTTCAGTGTTGTAGCTACAACAGTAGTGGTGTCTAGTCTTCAGTGTTGTAGCTACAGCAACAGTGGTGGTGTCCAGTCTTCAGTGTTGTAGCTACAACAGTAGTGGCGTCCAGTCTTCAGTGTTGTAGCTACAACAGTGGTGGTGTCCAGTCTTCAGTGTTGTAGCTACAACAGTAGTGGTGTTTAGTCTTCAGTGTTGTAGTTACAGCAACAGTAGTGGTGTTTAGTCTTCAGTGTTGTAGCTACAACAACAGTGGTGGTGTTTAGTCTTCAGTGTTGTAGCTACAACAACAGTGGTGGTGTTTAGTCTTCAGTGTTGTAGCTACAGCAACAGTAGTGGTGTCCAGTCTTCAGTGTTGTAGCTACAACAACAGAGGTGGTGTCAGTCTTCAGTGTTGTAGCTACAACAACAGTGGTGGTGTCCAGTCTTCAGTGTTGTAGCTACAACAACAGTGGTGGTGTTCAGTCTTCAGTGTTGTAGCTACAACACAGTGGTGTGTCAGTCTTCAGTGTTGTAGCTACAACAACGTGGTGGTGTCCAGTCTTCAGTGTTGTAGCTACAACAACAGTGGTGGTGTCAGTCTTCAGTGTTGTAGCTACAACAACAGTGGTGGTGTCCAGTCTTCAGTGTTGTAGCTACAACAACAGTGGTGGTGTCCAGTCTTCAGTGTTGTAGCTACAACAACAGTGGTGGTGTCCAGTCTTCAGTGTTGTAGCTACAACAACAGTGGTGGTGTCCAGTCTTCAGTGTTGTAGCTACAACAACAGTGGTGGTGTCCAGTCTTCAGTGTTGTAGCTACAACAACAGTGGTGGTGTCCAGTCTTCAGTGTTGTAGCTACAACAACAGTGGTGGTGTCCAGTCTTCAGTGTTGTAGCTACAACAACAGTGGTGGTGTTTAGTCTTCAGTGTTGTAGCTATAGCAACAGTGGTGGTGTCCAGTCTTCAGTGTTGTAGCTACAACAATAGTGGTGGTGTCCAGTCTTCAGTGTTGTAGCTACAACAACAGTGGTGGTGTCCAGTCTTCAGTGTTGTAGCTACAACAACAGTGGTGGTGTCCAGTCTTCAGTGTTGTAGCTACAACAACAGTGGTGGTGTCCAGTCTTCAGTGTTGTAGCTACAACAACAGTGGTGGTGTCCAGTCTTCAGTGTTGTAGCTACAACAACAGTGGTGGTGTCCAGTCTTCAGTGTTGTAGCTACAACAACAGTGGTGGTGTCCAGTCTTCAGTGTTGTAGCTACAACAACAGTGGTGGTGTCCAGTCTTCAGTGTTGTAGCTACAACAACAGTGGTGGTGTCCAGTCTTCAGTGTTGTAGCTACAACAACAGTGCAGTTATCCAAGAAATTGCTTCTCCCACTTCATAAAATTCATTACCTCTCATCCTCCAGGCACTGTATTACCTCTCATCCTCCAGGCACTGTATTACCTCTCATCCTCCAGGCACTGTATTACCTCTCATCCTCCAGGCACTGTATTACTCCCTACGGATTTACTGTATCTCCATTGCTTGGTTAAACGTGTATATATTACTTGTAATATTCTTATATAGTTGCCACGAGGAAGTGAGTATTCTTCTGTTGAAGAATGTCTGTTACTGTTGTCTTCCGTTACCTTTGTGTGTCTCGTGTTGCCATTGTGTAATAACCTAAGACTGTCTCATCCCCATCTTTCAACTGTTGTGTCTGTTAGGTCTTGTTATTGACGAGGCAGAATGGCAAACGGCATGCCAGGCAGGCTGGCAGACGGCATGGCAGGCAGGCTGGCAGACGGCATGGCAGGACTAGGCTGATGCAGACCATGGCAGGAGGCTGGTGACAACGATGGAGAGGCTGGCAGACTGAGATGGTGGAGGCTGCAAGCATGGCATGAGGAGGCTGGCAGACGGCATGGCAGGGAGGCTGGCACCGACGGCATGGTAGGGAGGCTAGACGCATGAAGGCTGCAGACGGCATGGTGAGGCTGGCAGACGGCATGAGGGAGGCTGGCAGACGCATGGCAGGAGGCTGGCAGACGGCATGGTAGGGAGGCTGGCAGCGGCATGGCAGGAGGCTGGCAGACGGCATGGAGGAGGCTGGCAGCGGCATGGCAGGAGGCTGGCAGACGGCATGGAGGGAGGCTGGCAGACGGCATGGTAGGGAGGCTGGCAGACGGCATGGCAGGGAGCGGCAGACGGCATGGCAGGAGAGCTGGCAGACGGCATGGTAGGGAGGCTGGCAGACGGCATGGAGGAAGCTGGCAGACGGCATGGCAGGAGCTGCAGACGGCATGGCAGGAGGCTGGCAGACAGGCATGGTAGGGAGGCTGGCAGACGGCATGGCAGGGAGGCTGACAGACGGCATGAAGGGAGGCTGGCAGACGGCAATGTACAGGAGTGAGACGGCTGAAGAGGAGCTGGCCGATGTAGGGAGGCTGGCAGACGGCATGGCAGGAGGCTGGCAGACTGGCTGGCAGGAGGCTGCAGACGGCATGGAGGAGGCTGGCAGACGGCATGGAGGAGGCTGGCAGACGGCATGGAGGGAGGCTGGCAGACGGCATGGTAGGGAGGCTGCAGACGGCATGGTAGAGGCTGGCAGACGGCATGGCAGGGAGGCTGGCAGACGGCATGAGGGAGGCTGGCAGACGGCATGGTAGGAGGCTGGCAGACGGCATGGAGGAGGCTGCAGACGGCATGGGGAGGCTGGACAGACGGCATGGCAGGAGGCTGGCAGACGGCATGGTAGGGAGGCTGGCAGACGGCATGGTAGGGAGGCTGGCAGACGGCATGGCGAGGAGGCTGGCAGACGGCATGGCAGGGAGGCTGCAGACGGCATGGCAGGGAGGCTGCAGACGGCATGGAGGAGGCTGACAGACGGCATGGAGGGAGGCTGCAGACGGCATGGAGGGAGGCTGCAGACGGCATGGAGGGAGGCTGGCAGACGGCATGGCAGGGAGGCTGGCAGACGGCATGGCAGGGAGGCTGACAGACGGCATGGCAGGAGGCTGCAGAGCATGGCAGGAGGCTGCAGACGGCTGGAGGAGGCTGACAGACGGCATGGCAGGGAGGCTGGCAGACGGCATGGCAGGGAGGCTGACAGACGGCATGGCAGGGAGGCTGGCAGACGGCATGGTAGGGAGGCTGACAGACGGCATGGTAGGGAGGCTGACAGACGGCATGGCAGGGAGGCTGGCAGACGGCATGGCAGGGAGGCTGACAGACGGCATGGTAGGGAGGCTGGCAGACGGCATGGCAGGGAGGCTGACAGACGGCATGGCAGGGAGGCTGGCAGACGGCATGGCAGGGAGGCTGACAGACGGCATGGCAGGGAGGCTGACAGACGGCATGGCAGGGAGGCTGACAGACGGCATGGCAGGGAGGCTGGCAGACGGCATGGCAGGGAGGCTGACAGACGGCATGGCAGGGAGGCTGACAGACGGCATGGCAGGGAGGCTGACAGACGGCATGGCAGGGAGGCTGGCAGACGGCATGACGAGGGAGGCTGACAGACGGCATGGCAGGGAGGCTGACAGACGGCATGGCAGGGAGGCTGACAGACGGCATGGCAGGGAGGCTGACAGACGGCATGACAGGGAGGCTGACAGACGGCATGGCAGGGAGGCTGACAGACGGCATGGCAGGGAGGCTGACAGACGGCATGGCAGGGAGGCTGGCAGACGGCATGGCAGGAGGCTGGCAGACGGCATGGCAGGGAGGCTGACAGACGGCATGGCAGGGAGGCTGACAGACGGCATGACACGAGGAGGCTGGCAGACGGCATGGCAGGGAGGCTGACAGACGGCATGGCAGGGAGGCTGACAGACGGCATGGCAGGGAGGCTGACAGACGGCATGACAGGGAGGCTGACAGACGGCATGACAGGGAGGCTGACAGACGGCATGACAGGGAGGCTGACAGACGGCATGACAGGGAGGCTGACAGACGGCATGACAGGGAGGCTGACAGACGGCATGGCAGGGAGGCTGACAGACGGCATGGCAGGGAGGCTGACAGACGGCATGGCAGGGAGGCTGGCAGACGGCATGGCAGGAGGCTGGCAGACGGCATGGCAGGGAGGCTGACAGACGGCATGGCAGGGAGGCTGACAGACGGCATGACAGGGAGGCTGACAGACGGCATGACGGGGAGGCTGACAGACGGCATGGACAGGGAGGCTGACAGACGGCATGGCAGGGAGGCTGACAGACGGCATGGCAGGGAGGCTGACAGACGGCATGACAGGGAGGCTGACAGACGGCATGGCAGGGAGGCTGACAGACGGCATGACAGGGAGGCTGACAGACGGCATGGCAGGGAGGCTGACAGACGGCATGGCAGGGAGGCTGACAGACGGCATGGCAGGGAGGCTGACAGACGGGCATGGCAGGGAGGCTGACAGACGGCATGACAGGGAGGCTGACAGACGGCATGGCAGGGAGGCTGACAGACGGCATGGCAGGGAGGCTGACAGACGGCATGGCAGGGAGGCTGACAGACGGCATGGCAGGGAGGCTGACAGACGGCATGACAGGGAGGCTGACAGACGGCATGGCAGGGAGGCTGACAGACGGCATGGCAGGGAGGCTGACAGACGGCATGGCAGGGAGGCTGACAGACGGCATGGCAGGGAGGCTGACAGACGGCATGCAGGAGGCTGACAGACGGCATGGCAGGGAGGCTGACAGACGGCATGGCAGGAGGCTGACAGACGGCATGGCAGGGAGGCTGACAGACGGCATGGCAGGGAGGCTGGCAGACGGCATGGCTAGGGAGGCTGACAGACGGCATGGCAGGGAGGCTGGCAGACGACATGGAGGAGGCTGACAGACGGCATGGCAGGGAGGCTGACAGACGGCATGGCAGGAGGCTGGCAGACGACATGGTAGGGAGGCTGACAGACGGCATGGCAGGGAGGCTGGCAGACGGCATGGAGGGAGGCTGACAGACGGCATGGCAGGGAGGCTGGCAGACGACATGGAGGAGGCTGACAGACGGCATGGCAGGGAGGCTGACAGACGGCATGGCAGGGAGGCTGACAGACGGCATGGCAGGGAGGCTGACAGACGGCATGGCAGGGAGGCTGGCAGACGACATGGTAGGGAGGCTGACAGACGGCATGGCAGGGAGGCTGACAGACGGCATGGCAGGGAGGCTGACAGACGGCATGGCAGGGAGGCTGACAGACGGCATGACAGGGAGGCTGACAGACGGCATGGCAGGGAGGCTGACAGACGGCATGGCAGGAGGCTGACAGACGGCATGGCAGGGAGGCTGACAGACGGCATGGCAGGGAGGCTGGCAGACGACATGGTAGGGAGGCTGACAGACGGCATGGCAGGGAGGCTGACAGACGGCATGGCAGGGAGGCTGACAGACGGCATGGCAGGGAGGCTGGCAGACGACATGGCAGGGAGGCTGACAGACGGCATGGCAGGGAGGCTGACAGACGGCATGGCAGGGAGGCTGACAGACGGCATGACAGGGAGGCTGACAGACGGCATGACAGGGAGGCTGACAGACGGCATGGCAGGAGGCTGACAGACGGCATGGCAGGGAGGCTGACGAGACGGCATGGCAGGGAGGCTGACAGACGGCATGGCAGGATGATAGAAGAAGTCGGGTACAAGCAGCATTACAGAAGAAACCTGAACTCCGGAACTGACTTTCCACTCTTCCATCCTCCATCCTCCATCTTCATCTCATCTCCATCTTCCCATCCTCCCACCTCCCATCCTCACTTCCTCCTATCTTCATCCTCCTTCCCATCCTCCATCTTCCATCCCCATCCTCCCATCTTTCCCATCCCTCCCATCTTTCCCATCCCTCCCATCCCTCCCATCTTTCCCATCCCTCCCATCTTTCCCATCCCTCCATCCTCCATCTTCCCATCCTCCCATCTCTTCCATCCTCCATCCTCCATCTTCCCATCCCTCCCATCCCATCCTCCATCCCTCTCCTCCCATCCACTCCCATCTTTCCCATCCTCCATCCCTCCATCTTTCCCATCCTCCCATCTATCCCTCCCTCCATCTCCCACCCTCCATCCTCCCATCTTCCATCTCCACTCCATCCCTCCCATCTTTCCTCCCATCTCCATCTCATTCCCATCCTCCATCCTCCATCTCCCACCCCTTCCCTCTATCCTCCCATCCTCCCATCTCCTTCCCATCCTCCATCCCATCCTCCATCCTCCCATCCCATCTCATCCCATCCCTATCTCTCCTCCCATCCTCCTCTCCACCCTCATCTCCATCCTCCCATCCCCCCTATCCCATCCTCCATCCTCCACCCTCCTCCTCTCCATCCCCATCCCATCCCACTCCATCCTCATCCCATCCTCCATCCTCCATCCTCCCCCATCCCTCCATCCTCCATCCCTCCCCCCATCCTCTCCCATCCCTCCTCCTCCCTCCTCTCCATCCCCTCCCCACTCCATCCTCCCATCCTCTCCCCTCTCCATCCCTCTCCATCCTCCTCCACTTCTCCCCTCTCCTCCCATCCCTCCCATCCTCCATCTTCCCATCCCTCCCTCCCTCCATCTCTCCCATCCCTCCCATCTCTCCCTCCCTCACTCCTCTCGCTCTCACTCCATCCTCATCCCTCTCCACTCTCTCTCCCTCTCCCTCCCACTCCTCTCCACTCCCTCACTCCCATCCTCCATCCCTCCCATCTCTTCTCCATCCCTGCCATCCTCTCCCATCCTCTCCCATCCTTCTCTCCATCCCTCCATCTCCTCATCTCTCCCTCTTCCATCTCCCTCTCTCCTGCTCCTCCTCTGCTCTCATGCTCTCTGCATCTCTCCCATCCCTCCCATGCTCTCCATGCCTCTGCTGCTCTTCTCTGCTGCTGCCATCTGCTGCTCCTCTGCTGATCCTGCTTGCTCCTGCTCCTCGCTCTGCTCTCCTCCCACTCTCGCTACTGCTTTCCTCCGCCTGCTGCTCATCTCCCACGCTGCTCTGCTGCTCCCGCTGCTCTCTGCCTCTGCTGCTGCCTCTGCTGCTCTCTGCTCTGCCTGCTGCCTGCGCTCCATGCTGCTTTCCCTGCTGCTGCTCTCTGCTCGCTGCGCGCTGCTACTTGCCCATCTCTGCCCATGCGCGCTGCTGCACATGCTCTGCTGCTCTGCACTGCTGCTGCTGCTCTGCTGCTGCTCCTGCTCTGCTGCCACTCTGCTCATGCTCTGCCACTGCTGCTCCACTCTGCTGCTCACATGCTGTCGCTCGCTCCGCTCGCTGCATGTCTGCGCTGCTCGCCCATCCTCCCTGCTCGCCATCCGCTGCCACTGCTCCTGCTCTTTGCCTGCTCTCTGCTGCTCTCTGCTCTGCCGCATGCCTCATGCTGTTCCTGCCCTCCCTCGCTGCTCGCTGCCTCCCACTCTCTGCCCTCCCTGCTGCTACTGCTCTGCTCACTGCTGCCTGCTGCTGCTGCTCTGCTGCTGCTGCTGCTCTGCTGCTACGCTGCTGCTGCTGCTGCTCTGCTGCTGCTACTGCTCCTGCTGCTGCTGCTGCTCTGCTGCTGCTACTGCTGCTGCTGCTCTCTGCTGCTGCCTGCTGCAGCTGCTCCTGCTGCTGCTGCGCACTGCTGCTGCTGCGCACGCTGCTCTGCCTGCTGCTGCTGCTGCTCGCTGCCGCGCTGCTGCTGCTCTGCTGCTGCTGCTGCTGCTGCTACGCACTGCCTGCTGCTCTGCTGCTGCTGCTACTGCTACTGCTTGCTGCTGCTGCTGCTGCTCTGCTGCTGCTACTGCTGCTCCGCTGCTGCTCTGCTGCTGCTGCTGCTCTGCTGCTGCTGCTGCTCTGCTGCTCGCTGCTGCTGCTGCTGCTGCCTGCTGCTGCTGCTCGCTGCTGCTGCTGCTCTGTCTGTCTGCTGCTCTGCTGCTGCTGCTGTTTGCTGCTGCTACTGCTGCTGCTGCCTGCTGCTGCTGCTGCTGCTGCTGCTGCTGCTACTGCTGCTGCTGCTGCTGCTGCTGCTACTGCTGCTGCTGCTGCTGCTGCTACTGCTGCTGCTGCTGCTGCTGCTGCTGCTACTGCTGCTGCTGCTGCTGCTGCTGCTGCTGCTGCTGCTGCTGCTGCCTGCTGCTGCTGCTGCTGCTCCTGCTGCTGCTGCTGCTACTGCCTGCTGTCTGCTGCTTAGACTGCTGTGCTGCACGCTGCTGCTGCTGCTACTGCTGCTGCTCTGCTGCTGCTACTGCTGGACTGCTGCTCGCCGTTTGCTCACTTGCTCTGGCTGCTGCGCTACTGCTGCTGCTCTGCTGCTGCTGCGTGCTGCTGCTACTGTCTCCCTGCTGCTGTCTGCTGCTGCTGCTGCTGCTGTGCTACTGCTGCTGCTGCTCTGCTGCCTGCTGCACTGCTGCTGCTGCTGCTGCTGCTGCTGCTGCTACTGCTGCTGCTGCTGCTGCACTGTACTGCTGCTGCTGCTCACCTGCTTGCTGCTGCTGCTGCTGCTGCTGCTCTCCCTGCTTGCTGCTGCACTGCTTGCTGCTGCTGTCTGCTGCTCCTGCTGCTGTTGCTGCTTGCTCGACTGCTGCTGCTACTGCTGCTGCTGCTACTGCTGCTGCTCCTGCTCTGCTACTGCTGCTGCTGTACTGCTGCTGCATGCTGCTGCTGCTGCTCGTGCTAGCTGCTGCTACTGCTGCTGCTTGCTGCTGCTGCTGCTTGCTGCTGCTGCTGCTGCTGCTGCTGCTGCTGCTGTCTGACTGCTGCTGCTCTGCTGCTGCTTACTGCTGCTGCTCTGCTGCCTTGCTGCTGCTGCTCTGCTGCTCTGCTGCTTGCCTGCTGCTGCTGCTGCTGCTCTGCCTGATGCTGCTGCTGCTGCTGCTATGCGCTGCTGCTGCTGCTCTGCTGCTCCGCTGCTACTGCTGCTCTGCTGCTACTGCTGCTAGCTCTGCTGCTGCTACTGCTACTGCTGCTGCTGCTGCTGCTTCTGCTGCTACTGCTGCTGCTACTGCTACTGCTGCTGCTGCTGCTACTGCTTCTACTGCTGCTGCTGCTGCTACTGCTGCTACTGCTGCTACTGCTGCTACTGCTGGCTGCTTCAGTTATAACAGTTATAGTTCCTGGATGGGTCTAGTAACGTGCTAGAGTAGTTATAATTACATACAAAAATAAGCCCCAAACCCAGGTGGGTCATACAGCACTGCGGTGAGGTGTGGTGATAGGTAAGGTCAGGGGTGAGGTGTGGTGATAGGTAAGGTCATGGGTGAGGTGTGGTGATAGGTAAGGTCAGGGGTGAGGTGTGGTGATAGGTAAGGTCAGGGGTGAGGTGTGGTGATAGGTAAGGTCAGGGGTGAGGTGTGGTGATAGGTAAGGTCAGGGGTGAGGTGTGGTGATAGGTAAGGTCAGGGTGAGGTGTGGTGATAGGTAAGGCCAGGGGTGAGGTGTGGTGATAGGTAAGGTCAGGGGTGAGGTGTGGTGATAGGTAAGGTCAGGGGTGAGGTGTGGTGATAGGTAAGGTCAGGGGTGAGGTGTGGTGATAGGTAAGGTCAGGGGTGAGGTGTGGTGATAGGTAAGGTCAGGGGTGAGGTGTGGTGATAGGTAAGGTCATGGGTGAGGTGTGGTGATAGGTAAGGCAGGGGTGAGGTGTGGTGATAGGTAAGGTCAGGGGTGAGGTGTGGTGATAGGTAAGGTCAGGGGTGAGGTGTGGTGATAGGTAAGGTCAGGGGTGAGGTGTGGTGATAGGTAAGTTCAGGGGTGAGGTGTGGTGATAGGTAAGGCCAGGGGTGAGGTGTGGTGATAGGTAAGGTCAGGGGTGAGGTGTGGTGATAGGTAAGGTCAGGGGTGAGGTGTGGTGATAGGTAAGGTCAGGGGTGAGGTGTGGTGATAGGTAAGGTCAGGGGTGAGGTGTGGTGATAGGTAAGGTCAGGGGTGAGGTGTGGTGATAGGTAAGGTCATGGGTGAGGTGTGGTGATAGGTAAGGCCAGGGTGAGGTGTGGTGATAGGTAAGGTCAGGGGTGAGGTGTGGTGATAGGTAAGGTCAGGGGTGAGGTGTGGTGATAGGTAAGGTCAGGGGTGAGGTGTGGTGATAGGTAAGGTCAGGGGTGAGGTGTGGTGATAGGTAAGGCCAGGGGTGAGGTGTGGTGATAGGTAAGGTCAGGGTGAGGTGGGTGATAGGTAAGGTCAGGGGTGAGGTGTGGTGATAGGTAAGGTCAGGGGTGAGGTGTGGTGATAGGTAAGGTCAGGGGTGAGGTGTGGTGATAGGTAAGGTCAGGGGTGAGGTGGTGATAGGTAGGTCAGGGTGAGGTGGTGATAGGTAGGTCAGGGGTGAGGTGTGGTGATAGGTAAGGTCAGGGGTGAGGTGTGGTGATAGGTAAGGTCAGGGGTGAGGTGTGGTGATAGGTAAGGTCAGGGGTGAGGTGTGGTGATAGGTAAGGTCAGGGGTGAGGTGTGGTGATAGGTAAGGTCAGGGGTGAGGTGTGGTGATAGGTAAGGTCAGGGGTGAGGTGTGGTGATAGGTAAGGTCAGGGGTGAGGTGTGGTGATAGGTAAGGTCAGGGGTGAGGTGTGGTGATAGGTAAGGTCAGGGGTGAGGTGTGGTGATAGGTAAGGCCAGGGGTGAGGTGTGGTGATAGGTAAGGTCAGCGGTGAGGTGTGGTGATAGGTAAGGTCAGGGGTGAGGTGTGGTGATAGGTAAGGTCAGGGGTGAGGTGTGGTGATAGGTAAGGTCAGGGGTGAGGTGTGGTGATAGGTAAGGTCAGGGGTGAGGTGTGGTGATAGGTAAGGCCAGGGGTGAGGTGTGGTGATAGGTAAGACTAGGGGTTAGTTAAGGGTTAGTGTGGATGCAAATTAAATGTTGGTGCAATAGGTTAGTTTTTCTTAAAAATGCAGAGAGCGAGCCTGAAGGAGGGACTTCTGGTGAGGTTAGAGCGAGCCTGAAGGAGGGACTTCTGGTGAGGTTAGAGTGAGCCTGAAGGAGGGACTTCTGGTGAGGTTAGAGTGAGCCTGAAGGAGGGACTTCTGGTGAGGTTAGAGTGAGGGGTCAGGGTATTGCAGATGTCAGAGGTGAATTCCGCACGCTCTTTGATAGAACACTATTAAGATATGGTAAATCAATAGCTTGTTCTGGCAGTGCTTGCAGTGAAGTGTTGGTTATCTTTATATATGGTGTGAGTATACAGGTTGTGTGTCCCACTCGTACTCATACGAGAGGGCCAGCTTTGCATCATTTCCACACTCGGCAATGATGCAAAGATGGCCACAACCCGTATTTTGCAACACCAAGATGGTATCTCTAGAACTGACTTAAGGTTTGGCAAAACTGCCTGTTTAGGCAAGAGCACTAACTGTGCCGTCATAATTTTAGCTATTAATTGCGACTAGGAAACTGAGCAGCATGCCAAAAGTCATATACCTTCAATTTCCACCCCTGGATCAGCGGGCAACCTCCAGTAGCACCATGGTCATCAGAGGTCCTGTCAGAGGATCACCTGATGTCTCACCACAGAGGGTCACCTGACACGCCCTGAGATGATTCGGTTTCCATAATGTAGAGTAACACGAGCAAAACACCACAACAACAGGGATTACACTACTAATAGAAGTAACACATCGACCACAACACTGGAGTATACCTGCAGAGGGTTTCGGGGGTCAACGCTCCTGTCTGTGACCAGGCCTCGCGGTGGAGTAACGCAACGTTAGAACAGGGATGATGGTGATTCCTTTTCCTTGTGTATAGTATCTGAATTTTGCAAAAGGGGAAATATCCCAGTAACGAGGCCAGAGAGGGAGAGCTGGGTGAATTTCGATATCCGAGGAAAGGGAGTAGAGCTCTGATTCCTTAAATCAAGCTCCCCCTCGTCATTATTATTATTATTATTATTATTATTATTATTATTATTATTATTATTATTATTATTATAAGCTGAACCTTTGAGTTCTTGCTGTCACAGGCGGCCATGATGGTTATGGTAGCGTGTTGTGATTCTCATGAGAGCGCCAGAGAAAGCTCCATTAGATATCCAGGATGACCCAAGAGAAAGCCTAGGAACTTTTCATCACTTTAAGACTTTCGAGAATGAAAGCGTGTGCTTGAGGGGCGGGGTCAGTGTCAGCAAGCATGTGTACAGGAACTAAGGAAAATTATAAGTTATCGTTCATCTGACCGCTTCGTAGAAAGTCTGCTGCTCATTTACACTCTTTATTAATTTTTAATTATCAGTCCGGTAAATGGCAGAGACGGCTTATATTTACTGAATTCTAGTTAAAGGGGAAGAATTCTGTTATAACTTTAGCAGGTTCGGCTCACCACCGAAGTACCCGGATTCAGTATCGGGCGAGTTGCGACGTATGGGCAGCTCTCCTTACCTGGGTATTATGCACAAATAACCCGCACATAGAAGAGAGAAGCTTACCACCATTTACAAATGGTTCAAGTCGAACTGAAACGTCGTCGTAAGTTCCTCTCTTCTGTGTGTGGGTTATTTGTGTATTGTTCCAGTCACGGTATTGTGCCTTTTTGTTCTCTACCTGGGTATTAGTCGTGGGTCGCATCCGGGGCAAGAAGACCAAAGTACTCCAATGGCAATAAGAAACACTGATTTTGCGTTTTTGTCTTTCGTGGGTTAACCTTGTATTATGAGTGTTGAGATGCAGGGAGAGGACTGCACAGCAACCTCACATTCTGATGTAACAACTACGTAAACTCAGAGTGAACTTATCATGGAATGGTAGTGAGTCTCCAGCGTCTATATCCCTACAAGAAACGAATGAACCCTATACGTTCGAACCAATAAACTTCGACAAGAGAGACGAAAGCTAATGTACCAGGCCATTTGGCCGGACAGAGCTGTATGACCCTTAATTATAATAATAATAATAATAATAATTATTGTTGTTGTTGTCCCTACAGAAGGGTGCCATGATGCTGGACGAGAACTCTTGATTTAAGGAATTGAAATTACCCTCCCCCTACATCAACCTTCTACCTTCAAGCACTATGACACCTACAGTTTAGTGCTTCCCCGTAATAAATAACCCAGTCTGTCTACGTTTACATGTGAACTTCTTTTTTTTTTAGAAGCCGCAATAATTTTTATGGTTTGAAGAATGAGAGAATTATTCACTGCAGCGTCAGGGGGCGTTGACCCCTGGTAGATAGTACTTGAGAGGGGTAAGAATTCCACCCACAAACGCAGGGTTAACACAAGAAAAAAAACTTGATATCACTCGCATCTTGGCTGCTTTTTTTTTTTTATAAGTGCACAAGCCACACGATGCGCTGACCCACCAGACAGCAACAGCAACCAGCCGCCTTTCAGAGTGCAGGTTAGCCTGAACCCACGTCAGGCTAACCAGTTTCACCGTATCCATTCCAAATTATTACATTGCTCACACTCCAGTAGCATGTCAAATCCCAAAAATCACTTGCTTCCACTCACTCTGATTTTTTTTTTGCGTTATCCTAGGTAATCAACACATATGCTGCTATGTATGATAATTTATGTAACTGTATTTATGTATATCTGAACCACCTTAATAAACTTAAATTCCAACTTGACATGCACGTGCCTGCTGGAGGCTCCAGACTGTTACACTCGTGCCTGCTGGAGGCTCCAGACTGTTACACTCGTGCCTGCTGGAGGCTCCAGACTGTTACACTCGTGCCTGCTGGAGGCTCCAGACTGTTACACTCGTGCCTGCTGGAGGCTCCAGACTGTTACACTCGTGCCTGCTGGAGGCTCCAGACTGTTACACTCGTGCCTGCTGGAGGCTCCAGACTGTTACACTCGTGCCTGCTGGAGGCTCCAGACTGTTACACTCGTGCCTGCTGGAGGCTTCCACTGTTACACTCGTGCCTGCTGGAGGCTCCAGACTGTTACACTCGTGCCTGCTGGAGTCTCCAGACTGTTACACTCGTGCCTGCTGGAGGCTTCAGACTGTTACACTCGTGCCTGCTGGAGGCTCCAGACTGTTACACTCGTGCCTGCTGGAGGCTCAAGACTGTTACACTCGTGCCTGCTGGAGGCTCCAGACTGTTACACTCGTGCCTGCTAGAGGCTTCAGACTGTTACACTCGTGCCTGCTACAGGCTTCAGACTGTTACACTCGTGCCTGCTGGAGGCTCCAGACTGTTACACTCGTGCCTCCTAGAGGCTTCAGACTGTTACACTCGTGCCTGCTAGAGGCTTCACACTGTTACACTCGTGCCTCCTAGAGGCTTCAGACTGTTACACTCGTGCCTGCTGGAGGCTCCAGACTGTTACACTCGTGCCTCCTAGAGGCTTCAGACTGTTACACTCGTGCCTGCTAGAGGCTTTACACTGTTACACTCGTGCCTGCTGGAGGCTCCAGACTGTTACACTCGTGCCTGCTGGAGGCTCCAGACTGTTACACTCGTGCCTCCTAGAGGCTTCAGACTGTTACACTCGTGCCTGCTGGAGGCTCCAGACTGCTACACTCGTGCCTCCTAGAGGCTTCAGACTGTTACACTCGTGCCTGCTAGAGGCTTCACACTGTTACACTCGTGCCTCCTAGAGGCTTCAGACTGTTACACTCGTGCCTGCTGGAGGCTCCAGACTGTTACACTCGTGCCTCCTAGAGGCTTCAGACTGTTACACTCGTGCCTGCTAGAGGCTTCACACTGTTACACTCGTGCCTGCTGGAGGCTTCACACTGTTACACTCGTGCCTGCTGGAGGCTCCAGACTGTTACACTCGTGCCTGCTAGAGGCTTCAGACTGTTACACTCGTGCCTGCTAGAGGCTTCACACTGTTACACTCGTGCCTGCTACAGGCTTCAGACTGTTACACTCGTGCCTGCTAGAGGCTTCACACTGTTACACTCGTGCCTCCTAGAGGCTTCAGACTGTTACACTCGTGCCTGCTGGAGGCTCCAGACTGTTACACTCGTGCCTCCTAGAGGCTTCAGACTGTTACACTCGTGCCTGCTAGAGGCTTCACACTGTTACACTCGTGCCTGCTGGAGGCTTCACACTGTTACACTCGTGCCTGCTGGAGGCTCCAGACTGTTACACTCGTGCCTGCTAGAGGCTTCAGACTGTTACACTCGTGCCTGCTAGAGGCTTCACACTGTTACACTCGTGCCTGCTACAGGCTTCAGACTGTTACACTCGTGCCTGCTAGAGGCTTCACACTGTTACACTCGTGCCTGCTAGAGGCTTCTCACTGTTACACTCGTGCCTGCTAGAGGCTTCACACTGTTACACTCGTGCCTGCTAGAGGCTTCACGACTGTTACACTCGTGCCTGCTAGAGGCTTCACACTGTTACACTCGTGCCTGCTAGAGGCTTCAGACTGTTACACTCGTGCCTGCTAGAGGCTTCAGACTGTTACACTCGTGCCTGCTAGAGGCTTCACACTGTTACACTCGTGCCTGCTAGAGGCTTCACACACTGTTACACTCGTGCCTGCTAGAGGCTTCAGACTGTTACATTCGTGCCTGCTAGAGGCTTCAGACTGTTACATCTCGTGCCTGCTAGAGGCTTCAGACTATGTTACACTCGTGCCTGCTAGAGGCTTCAGACTTTACACTCGTGCCTGCTAGAGGCTTCAGACTGTTACACTCGTGCCTGCTAGAGGCTTCAGACTGTTACACTCGTGCCTGCTAGAGGCTTCAGACTGTTACACTCGTGCCTGCTAGAGGCTTCAGACTGTTACACTCGTGCCTGCTAGAGGCTTCTGACTGTTACACTCGTGCCTGCTAAAGGCTTCAGACTGTTACACTCGTGCCTGCTAGAGGCTTCACACTGTTACACTCGTGCCTGCTAGAGGCTTCACCTGTTACACTCGTGCCTGCTAGAGCTTCACACTGTTACACTCGTGCCTGCTAGAGGCTTCACCACTGTTACACTCGTGCCTGCTAGAGGCTTCACCCCTGTTACACTCGTGCCTGCTAGAGGCTTCACACACTGTTACACTCGTGCCTGCTAGAGGCTTCACACACTGTACACTCGTGCTGCTAGAGGCTTCACACTGTTACACTCGTGCCTGCTAGAGGCTTCACACACTGTTACACTCGTGCCTGCTAGAGGCTTCACACACTGTTACACTCGTGCCTGCTAGAGGCTTCACACACTGTTACACTCGTGCCTGCTAGAGGCTTCACACACTGTTACACTCGTGCCTGCTAGAGGCTTCACACACTGTTACACTCGTGCCTGCTAGAGGCTTCACACTGTTACACTCGTGCCTGCTAGAGGCTTCACACACTTGTTACATTCGTGCCTGCTAGAGGCTTCACACACTGTTACACTCGTGCCTGCTAGAGGCTTCACACTGTTACACTCGTGCCTGCTAGAGGCTTCACACTGTTACACTCGTGCCTGCTAGAGGCTTCACACACTGTTACATCGTGCCTGCTAGAGGCTTCACACTGTTACACTCGTGCCTGCTAGAGGCTTCACACTGTTACACTCGTGCCTGCTAGAGGCTTCACACTGTTACACTCGTGCCTGCTAGAGGCTTCACACACTGTTACACTCGTGCTTGCTAGAGGCTTCACACACTGTTACACTCGTGCCTGCTAGAGGCTTCACACTGTTACACTCGTGCCTGCTAGAGGCTTCACACACTGTTACACTCGTGCCTGCTAGAGGCTTCACACTCCTTCACACCTGCATTCCATCACTTCCTGCCTAGCCGCCCTACACCACTTGTTATTCAACCTTTCCCCACAACACAGTGCAGTAATATCACAACTTTCACAACACAGTGCAGTAATATCACAACTTTCACAACACAGTGCAGTAATATCACAACTTTCACAACACAGTGCAGTAATATCACAACTTTCACAACACAGTGCAGTAATATCACAACTTTCACAACACAGTGCAGTAATATCACAACTTTCACAACACAGTGCAGTAATATCACAACTTTCACAACACAGTGCAGTAATATCACAACTTTCACAACACAGTGCAGTAATATCACAACTTTCACAACACAGTGCAGTAATATCACAACTTTCACAACACAGTGCAGTAATATCACAACTTTCACAACACAGTGCAGTAATATCACAACACTCACAACATGAATAGACTCCGAAGTGTCCCTGTTTGCAGATGATGTGAAGTTGATGAGAAGAATTCAATCGGAAGAGGACCAGGCAGAACTACAAAGGGATCTGGACAGGCTGCAAGCCTGGTCCAGCAATTGGCTCCTGGAGTTCAACCCAACCAAGTGCAAAGTCATGAAGATTGGGGAAGGGCAAAGAAGACCGCAGACGGAGTACAGTCTAGGGGGCCAGAGACTACAAACCTCAATCAAGGAAAAAGATCTTGGGGTGAGTATAACACCAGGCACATCTCCTGAGGCGCACATCAACCAAATAACTGCTGCAACATACGGGCGCCTAGCAAACCTAAGAACAGCATTCCGACATCTTAATAAAGAATCGTTCAGGACCCTGTACACTGTGTACGTTAGACCCATACTGGAGTATGCAGCACCAGTTTGGAACCCACATTTATTCAAGCACGTAAAGAAGCTAGAGAAAGTGCAAAGGTTTGCAACATAACTAGTCCCGGAGCTAAGGGGTATGTCCTACGAGGAGAGGTTAAGGGAAATCGTCCTGACGACACTGGAGGACAGGAGAGATAGGGGGGACATGATAACGACATATAAAATACTGAGAGGAATTGACAAGGTTGACAGAGACAGAATGTTCCAGAGATGGGACACAGCAACAAGGGGACACAGTTGGAAGTTGAAGACTCAGATGAATCACAGGGATGTTAGGAAATATTTCTTCAGTCACAGAGTAGTCGGGAAGTGGAATAGCTTGGGAAGCGATGTAGTGGAGGCAGGTTCCATACACAGCTTTAAGAAGAGGTATGATAAAGCTCATGGCGCAGGGAGAGTGACCCAGTAGCGGCCAGTGAAGAGGCGGGGCCAGGAGCTATGTCTCGACCCCTGCAACCACAACTAGGTGAGTACAGTGCAGTAATATCACAACTCTCACAACACTCTTCCAGGTAAATTAATTTAAAGCCTTTGACGCGTTGGTTAACCTATACTTTATTAATTGAAGGAGATTCATTCTCTTAATTTATTATGCTACGAATAAAACTGATAAATCAATTTGAAAATTGACCTGTTCACTGAGTGGTGGTCTTGCTTGTGACCCAGTGAGAAACATCTGGGTGTGTGGCGCACTACATCACCTTTCATCCATCCTACACCTATACTCCTCATTTTTTTCTCGTACGAAACCTAGTTACCTCTCATTCCTCAGGTGCTGTATGACCCCTTCCCATACAGAGGTTCCCCCATGAACATAATATTCACCCTCGTGACGCTTGGCTCTCTTCATCTGTTGTGTAATTCACCACACCTTTCATAGACCCATCTGCTGATACACAAACTCCCAAATATCTAAACACATTCCCTTCCTCTTCATATCTTGCTACCAATCTGACCTTCAGTCTCTGGGCTTATTACTCTCATCATCTTTTTTGTCTGTTTATTTTTAAACTTCCATCTTATACATATCTTTCTAACCTCTTCCATCTTGATGACTAACACACATGTTCAACACTTGGGTGTCCATTGCCGGAACGTTTCGCCTGCGCAATAGACTTCTTCAGTCGAATACAGGTGAAGAGAACAGTGGAGACGGCAATAGTTATGACGTGATCAGTCACCCTTGATAGGTGGTGGTCAATCTGTGACCCTTGGTAGGAGGTGGTCAATCTGTGACCCTTGGTAGGAGGTGGTCAATCTGTGACCCTTGGTAGGAGGTGGTCAATCTGTGACCCTTGGTAGGAGGTGGTCAATCTGTGACCCTTGGTAGGAGGTGGTCAATCTGTGACCCTTGGTAGGAGGTGGTCAATCTGTGACCCTTGGTAGGAGGTGGTCAATCTGTGACCCTTGGTAGGAGGTGGTCAATCTGTGACCCTTGGTAGGAGGTGGTCAATCTGTGACCCTTGGTAGGAGGTGGTCAATCTGTGACCCTTGGTAGGAGGTGGTCAATCTGTGACCCTTGGTAGGAGGTGGTCAATCTGTGACCCTTGGTAGGAGGTGGTCAATCTGTGACCCTTGGTAGGAGGTGGTCAATCTGTGACCCTTGGTAGGAGGTGGTCAATCTGTGACCCTTTGCAGGAGGTGGTAAATCCGTGACCCTTGGTAGGTGGTGGTCAGTGCGTGACCCTTGGTAGGAGGTCAATCGTATGACCACTAGTCATAGAAGTCATACAGCAGCGCCTGTAGAATGAAAAGTAATTAGAAATAATGATAGAATTACCAACAGAATGTTAGGTATATGGGCACAGATGCATCTAATGACAAAGCTCCTGGAGAGCGAAACGTTGCCACAATAAAATGTCACATTAGTGTCATATATGTCCATTTGCCTAACAAGTTAATTACTTGGATCAAGAGCCTTACATTAGGCTAGGTGAGGGTATGTAACTAGATTGTTTGGTCTAGAATCATTATGCAGTTAGTGAAAGATATGCGCTAGCATTGTCAACGGCAGCTTTAGGATGAAGGAAGTAGGAAATGAGGGAGAGAAAAGTAGTTATGTAACGACGGACCCTCCATCCAGCACTGTAACCAGGGGACAAGAGTCTTGATTATACTATATGGGAAACGGTCCAGGACCAGTCTTTCAACAGTTTTGTTCCGGCAACTAGGAAGAGAAATTGAGGTAAACGCGTTTTGTTTACTAGGTTTAGAGATGGAGGATGACTGAGTGTTGCAAGCAGACGTACTTGCAAGGACGTGCGCCACCAAGCCGGAACCTGCCACCTGGTTAGGTCAGTCGCGCGCCAAAACTTTCTTTTCGCTCGCGCGCCAGACAGACATTTTCCCGCCATTTCCCGCCTTCTCCGCCCGTACTTTCTCCAGGATTCGCAAAGGCTTCTCTATTTTTACATTATTCTTGGCTTTACGTGCATGAGGAATCGAAGCCGGTTGTCACTAGGTGTGTGTAAAGCCTGTTGTACAGTATGCATATATTCTCGCCTAGATGGGTTAAGGGATAGCCAGTCTCTCCAGTTTTTGTATATATTTATACTCGAGTAACTCTATGGAGGTCGTTAGATTTATTACTGAAGCATTAAGGAGTATAAAGCGAGGAAGCTCGCTGGTACGAGTCAGTCTGGCTAACACTCTCCCT
This sequence comes from Cherax destructor, assembly GCA_009830355.1. Classification (NCBI taxonomy): domain Eukaryota; kingdom Metazoa; phylum Arthropoda; class Malacostraca; order Decapoda; family Parastacidae; genus Cherax; species Cherax destructor. Next base: position 359,929 of record WNWK01000371.1, on the reverse strand, counting down.
TTCTACCAGGATGTGAGGGGTTCACCAAGGTCCAGTGGACGGATGGCGACCACGATAAAGGTACAAGTGAATGGATGGGCAGAAGAAAATATGGATATTTGGGAGAAAGTGAGAGTTAATCTGATCAGATCAAGAGTTCGATCAATAGTGGACCAGGGCGGAGGTAGGTGGGAGAGAGAGAGATGTGGAACACGTGGATCATTAGGAGGAACATAGAATGGAATTCACGCTTTGGTAACTTCATTATCCCATACTCACCCAGTGGGTGGTGGTCGCCCCATACCCATCGTGTCAGGGGTAGTCAATAGATTACAGAGGCACATAAATGTGTCTAAGGACCAAAGGTTAGTTTCCTTGCAGGAGAGTAGTAAATGGATGTTGGAAAATATAAATTCAAATATTTATTTCATTGCAAGTTTGCATAGGTGTTGTAATTACAATCATAAACTGAAGTGCAAGGAGAGCCACTGACATGCCATGGCATTAAGGGCAGCTTAATCTAATGGCTTATAGACTATGAACATAATGTGTCATTGGGGAACTCTGGCTCCAGATATTGTGTTGGGTGATTCCTGGGATGCTGTAGGGAGGTGCTTGGTGTTCTTCGTGTACGACTGTGCTGTAGGTGAAGGCGGGCTGGGTGAGTAGTGGGCAGTAGAAAGCTGATACACCCCCTCTCTCCTTCCCTCTCCCTCCCTTTCTCCATCTCTCGTTCCCTCCCAATAGGTCCGGGTTCGTCGAACTAGGGAGACAGTCGCTCCCTCATCACTACGGCTACACTTTCTAACTCTCATCTCTTCTCTAGCATGTCTTTCCTCATTATCTTCCTCTCCCTCTTTTTTCCTTCCTTCCTGCCCGGTCTGTCGTCTCCCTCCATCTTCCCTATTCCCTCCTTCCCTTTCTGCATTAGTGTTGAACTGCTTTTTTCACATCTTTGCTTTCCTCTTATTCGGTTTCCACCTTTTCCCTTTTGGTTCTGTTTTTTTTTATTATTCTATTGCTTCTGCTTATGTTTTTTCTCCTTTTGTTTTTTAGCGGATGTTACTCGTTTTTTTTTCCTACCAGTGTTGTTTTTTCGTTGTTGTTACTCAATTTTCCGTCACCTCTTGTTTTGCTTGATGCTGTTCTTGATAGTTTTCTTAATTATTCGTATTATAGGAGTGTAAGTTTTATCATTATTTTCATAATAGGTGTTCGCCGCTAGGCTACACGCCAAAGATTTGATCAGTTTTTATTTCGACACTTGGAATCCGGACGATGTCTTGAGTGCCTCTTCTCGGTGACTTGGAAATCTTCATCGCTTTTCTGTTTTTTTTTTTTTATATAAAACGAAGCTTATACAATTGATTTTGGACAGTGTAGACGGTTTACGGCCGTTTTGGGAACTAATAGTTCACTTCTCTAAGGTAACCATCCTAACCTCGCTACACATAGTGTCGGTTGGGTGATACTGATGGCTGTTTTCCATGAGCTTGAGAAATTTTATGCATATACCACCCCTGGAGAGAGGTTCCTTGAACTAAGCCTAAATGCCTTTCATTCCCCCTCCCACAGGCTCTGTATAATTCCTACGGGTTTAGCGCTCCCCAAGATTATTTATTAAATAAAGTATGCATATACCTAGGTCATGTTATGTAACTTTAGCAGCTGACTACAGTATATGCAATATGTAAATGTTAAATCGAAATAAAAGTTGCTCGTGTGCACTACAATAGGGCTTGGGTTCGATTCCCAGCCAGGGCAGAAACATTGGGCGTGTTTCTTTACACCTGTTGTCTATGTTCCCCATCAGTAAAATGGGTACCTGGGTGTTAGTCGACTGGTGTGAGTCGCATCCTGGGACACTGACCTAATCTGCCCGAAATGCTCAGCATAACAAGGGACTTTCTATATAGTAGTATGTCACTGATGTCAGCTAGGCCTGTATACCATGTACATGTACTTGTAGTAAATAAAAGATATATGTATATAGCATACATAAACATAGTTGACCTAACCTGCCCCTTTTGTTCTCGTGTCATCAGTGTATGTGGTAGCGACCTTGCCTGGCTACCATTCTTGCCAACCAATGACTTTCTCTGCGGTAGTAGTCCCCGGATGTGCCTTGTCTGTTGGTCACTCACCAGGGCCGAGTCGAGTCAGGGTGTAGTAACCGCTGGCTCTTAGCCGGCACATGCCTCCCTACATTCGCCAAAATGTTTTTACTTATTTTTCATAAAACTATCAAAAGTTTTTATAGTCGCCTATACGACAAAGGAGTTTGCTTCTGGTTCTCGATCTGGAGTCACTTTTCGTTAGAGCTTAAATGGAAATAGATGAAAGTAAGAGAAACTTTGAGTGGACCAGGATGTTGCCTCCTCTGGACCACTCTTCCTTTCAGCCATAGGCGGATTAAAGCGGGGGCAAAGGAGGCATTTGCCCCCGGCCTCCCAAAAATTGAGTAAATAATGACAAATTGTAGTGGCGAACATTCTGCGCCATGTCAAGAGCTGTGTTCAACCATGGGACAGCAACGAATATAAAATCTCAATTTTCAGCACTGCACACGAAAGGTTGTGCTTTCTACGATAAGTACATCCCGGTGCGTACATCCTCCATATAGCGTGAGGGAATGTACATTCCATCACGCTATATTACATACCCTCATGTGGTGTGGGGAAATTTACATCTCCAAGGTGTCGTGGGAGATGTTCGTACCACTCGGTGTTATTTTGTATATTCCCTTATTGTTCATTACACATTGTTTCATGATTTTTAGGAGTGTACCGAGTTTTCCAAAAGTAAAATGATCCATAATTATGTTAGTTTAATAGTTATATGCCCTACAGAGGATTACTGTAGAAGGCATGAATACTTATGTGAGAGAAACTGTATTAGAGGGTGTAGCAGGTAAGTTTTTAAAGTCCCAAGAGTAAATGCTAATGGGCGTCCTCTAATTGAGCTATGTATACAAAGAGGCTTGGTAATAGGTAATACATGTATCATTCAGTACTGCTTTCATTATTCAGTGACAAGTACTAAACCTTGCGACATACCTCCGGCTTGCACAGAATTTGGGAAAGGCTATAATTAACTCGAATACTGAAGTATGTTTCCAATAGAAAATTTGGGTGGATTTGTATACCGGCAGATTATTATTATGGGGAGTGCTAAACCCATAGGGATTATAGTGCCTGTGGGGGGGGGGTGGAAGGCATTCAGACTTAATTCAGGGCACTGGAGCACTGATCCAGTTCAATAGATCAAGAGCCCCTCACCACCATGAAGGAACCTCCCTTGAGAGGACCAGCAGGTTTGCTTAACAATATATATGGCGTAATGTGCATACTCTCGCTTGTTTAAAAGTTAAGAACAATCTATGGTGTAGCTGTAACTGCAGCAGCAGCAGCATCATACAGTTCGCTTCAAGCAGATTGCTTGGTTGCAACTGGGAGACCAGAAAACACCGTTCTGAAAATATTTTTCCATGGTTGGGGGAACAGAAGGTGTAGCTAAAGTACTGAAGTGACAGCAGTCAAGCTCCAAGCTATCTTTCATCGCTGTTCAGCGTGGGAAATTACACGCTCAAAGAGGGAGCCTGTATCAAAGGTGGTGCTGCCTCTTCCCCATATTATTATAATAAAAATTAAGCGACAAACCAATAAGGGCCATACAGCGCTGTACCTCTTACCCATAGACATCATGGGCACTGTTGTGAAAACAGTCAATGTGGTGCCTGTTGGGAGCTTGAACAGTTGAAATATGACTTTGACATCAGATACACGTGGGTACTCGTTGCAGTGGGTACTCGTTTTGTGTTTGCACAGCAGACCTTATCGCCTTTCATCTTATTATCAGAACTAAACACTAAACCCACAAGGGCCATACAGCGTTGCAACTTTTATCTTGTATTTATACTTTTTTTCCATTGTAACCTAACTTAGAACTGTACTGTAAAGCTTATGTGAAAAATTGACATAGTTATTAAGAGGATGGGTTGGATACAGAGATAGACTATTCAAGACAGACAATGGGTACACAAGAACACAAATGAATGACAGGGATGTCAAAAAAATATTAGATATGCTCAAGGTGATTAGGGAATGGAATGGCTTGGATAAAAAAAAATGATGGAGGCAGCCTCCAAGCATAGCTTTAATAAGTATAATACAACCAATGAGGTAAGGAGGGAGTGAACCTGGTTATGGTTAGTTAAAAAAGGCAAGACCAGAAATGGAGACTTGATCCCTACAACCAAGTGCTAAATCAGAAAGGGTCAGACAGTGCTGTAGGGTGGTATGTGGTAAAGAAGGAATATGCAGAGGTAAGAGACCAGTGTGTGGTAGGAGTGTGCAAGGGGTAGATTTAGCAGGGGTAGTGGAGAGTGCAACAAGTTAGTTTCTGTTAAAAAGCCAGAGGGTGTCTGCATCAAAGGTGGGACTTTCTAGCGAGGTCAGGTAGAATAAACGTGTCGGGGCGATGAGACATCAGAAGAGATTTCTGCGTGCCCATTGATAGATAAGACAATCTATTAAAAGATAGTGAACTGACAACATAACTTGGCAATCCTCAGAGAGGTGCCGAGCATATTTCCATAAGATACCCATGAGTGAGACTCGTGTGGTAAGGTGATGGCCAGAAACCCAAACATGGTTTGACAGAATGCAATATTTTGTGGAGCAACTCAGACCACTGTTTTTGCCAACAGTTGTGAAATTGTAGAGAAATTGCTGCAAAATAGTCTGGGAAAGGAACACCTATGCGAAATAAGGGGGCATGATTATTATTACAAATGAAGCGTTAAACCTACAGGGTCATACAGTGCCGCAGGGTAGGGTCTAAACTGTGTAGTATGTTTGATCTGAAACTAGAAAGGGTGGAGAGTATAACAAGAGGTAGAGTTTGTAAGGACAGTGAGGAGTGCTAAAGAATGTATAATCAAAGGTTGTGTAATAAATTTGTTGCTGTCAAAGTCAAAGAGGGAGTCTGTGTCAAAGGTGAGGCTGTCAGCTACTAGGGAAGATAAATTAAGTGTTAGAGCAGTGACAACAAGGTCATGAACTTCAAACCAAGTGGTGGAGTCTGCCTGTTAGGCAGCAGAAAACAGTCTTTATTTACTAGAAATGCGGTATAACAAAAGCCATATACGTAGGATGATGGAAATCAACTACAAATGACAAAGTAGGCATTGATGCAATACATAAGATGTCCATGAGAATTGCATACATCTCAACTGTGAAAATACTGGCTAAGTCTAGTAAGTGACCTCATATAATTCTGTCCAGAAAAACTGCTGCATACCTGACATCTTTGAAGGACTTAGACCCATGAATGTACACTGTGGTATCATGAGAATGGAATTAGTTAGAGCGAGTGTGAAGCTTTCACCCATGGAAGCAGGGAAGAACAGATATGACTTATCATTATTATTATTATAATCAAAAGAAGCGCTAAACCACAAGGGTTATACAGAATATGACTTATCAGAAGCCATTGGGGGACAAATATTTGGTCAAAACAAAGATCATACAACTTAACGGTATTTTATTGCATAAGCAGTATAACGTGAAATATAGCTAGAACAATTACTGTACTTCAAAAATTCCAAGCAATAATCCTATAATTTGATTGCCACGCAAGATAGTAGACTCCACTAGCACACACAACCTTGTCATACATAAATGGTCAGGTATTCACCAGATAATTTCCATTTGTGCTCATTTTTAAATGTCACACATTTACTTATCCCAGTACGTGTTTTTCAATCTATTAAGTCTCTCTATTATTACATTCATAAAGGACAGGGAGGAGAAATTAATCCTGAGGGGTCATACAGGAACTACAGAAATGAAAGGCAATCAGGTTTGAGCCAAGAAAATGGAGAACAGATTCAAAGCCTTGACTTTAAACAGCACCTCACTGTCATCAAGATGCCTCCATTAAGGGCTTAAATATCTCTAGTATTTCCCAATATTATAGTAGCATTACTTAAAGGAGATTCTTTGTTGGTGAGTGGCTCTTGATTCAGGGAATTGGACTTGTCCTCTGCTTGCATCAAACCTGATTGCTTTCAATTTCTGAGACTGTATGATACCTGTGGGTTTAGTGCTTCTCCTAACTATAATTATAAAAAAATAATGGTATATAAAGAAAATCTTCCACTGTATGATAAAAAAAAATAGAGCTCAGTTATATTTGTGCATCTTTAGTTTCAAGTACAGTAACAGTACTACCATCATTGCACTTTCAAACACACTGGAGTTTGTTTCACATGACATACCATCAGGAAGGGCTAGATAATTTATATAACTTGAGTTTGAAAATTTACACTAAAATATATTTGTACTCTTTTAAATGGAAAGAACATGCAAGGGATGGGGAGGTTAAGTACTTTGCAGTTAATGCCCACAATGTTTTAAATTTTTATTCTGAAAGCCCTAAATATTGTACATCACTTACTATACATTACATATTCATGTGGTATTTCATATCTTCAGATTATTGAACTATGAACTCTAAACCTACCTGAGAATCTCATCTTATAGGAAATGAATACAGAGAAAAATAACAATGGAAAATATTTATTGGTTGATAGGCTATATGAATCTTTTTGGTTTGGCTTTTAACTTGATTATAATAATTGTTGGCATGAAAATTTATCAAATAATTCAACCTTATTTTTAGAATGTAACAAGACATGACTAAACTGTATAAGAAAATATATGAATCAGTCAGTTTTCTCTCAAGTTAATAAAAAAAAATACATCCACTTTCTAAATTATTAAATTTACAGGTAAGTATTAAACAAACATGGATCAGCTAGTGTCTTCACTTTCTAAAAAGCTTATTATTTAATTAATCTAATTCTGGTGGGGTTTGGAATACAATAGACCCTCCACTTATGTTAATGTGTTCCTGAAAATTTCATCGTAATTCAATTGTTTGGAACCTATTTTCTCAGACACCCGTGTGACAATCAGGAATGTGTTCCCAAGCCATAATACCGCCTCTCCTCACTTAATGACAGATTTCTGTTCCTAAGACCACGTCAGTAAACAAATTTGTCGCTAAGTGAGGAGCATACTATAATGGTAGTGGGTTTGTCACCTTTGCACCATTTATAACATTTCTGGTATATTCTTAAGTGTTTATACAGTATATTGTATTAAACAGAATAGAGGAAATCAGCTCTAATATACATTATGTATGCATACTGGTCAGAGAACCTGTCGTAAATCTGGGTTGTCAGTAAATGAATACGTCGCTAAGTGAGGAGAGGCTGTATTGTCAAGTTGATTCGACAATGGTCAAGGACTGACTAAAACGTCATAAGTTTCCTTTCCTAAGTGTGAATTATTGGTGAACTGTATTTTTGAGCAAAGAATATTTACCAATATTTTACATCAGTACTGTATTGTCATTTAAAATAGTAATATTGTTTGTTTATTAAGCAGGCCAACGCTACAATAGAGTATACTGCAGTAACAGCACAGCACAAAGGTGTAGCTGCCGACAGCAACTAGACTGTCCATCTTCTAATTCTTACCTTCACCCTCTCTTGCAGTGTATCTAACTTAAGAACCTTTATGTAAGCTCATACTCTCCCTTAATGGTAAGGGTTTCAGGTGTCTAAGTACAGTGTAAAGTGCAGGAAGTAGTGAAGATAACTGTATGACAGGTTATGGCATGAATTCCTACTGTCATTCAGGGCAGGCAGCAGATGGGGAGTGGGGGGTGAAGTTCTTGCTATTCTGATCATACAGGTCTAATAATAATGCTAATATAATCAAGTAAGTGCTAAGCCTGAAAGTGTCTCATACAGGTCCAGCAGGGAGGCAAGGAAGGCACTGTAAACAAATGTGCTGCCTACAACTCCTGCCACTCGTATTTTTCAACATTAAACACCTATTGTATTAATGTTGGCATAATTACCAACAATATTAGATAAAAGGGCACAAACGCAAATAATGCGGTAATGTTTCCCTCTCCAGGAGCTTTGTCAAGTTGTTACAGCTTGACAAAGCTCCTGGAGAGCTAAACGTTGCCACAATAAAATGTCACATTAGTTGCACTTGTGTCCTTTTACCTAACATTGTATACGTATTTATAAAAATACTTTACCAAATTTGGAATATAACAATAATATTATATTAAGTTCCACAAAATGGAAAGCAAGAAATATCAGAATAGACCAGGAGGCTTACCCTTGCGCTCCCCTCTTCTTATACCAAATCTACAGTTGTTGACCACTCCTGATCAGACAAATGAGAGCTCTCTCTACTTGCATAAAATGAACATGCAAAAAGTACAAATGCATTTGGTAAAAAAAAAAAATTAATTCAACCTTGAGGAAATTGTAATTATTAAATTTCAAGTTATTGACCAATCTCAACCAAACGATTGCAAGCTCGATGCATGCACAAAATGAGCGCACACACACAGTATGAAAACATTTGGTAAACCTGAATTATAAATGTATTTTGTTAAGTATATCTTACACTTGCACTAACACCCACCTCCACTAACCCCTACCCCCTCACTCCTAACCTTTGCACATCCCTCCCCACAGCTCATACTGTTATTATAATTTAAGTAAATTTAACACAGTGTCATGAAAGCAAAACAAAGTCTGAATATCGTAAGCTGAGGACCCATTTTATTTGGTGGCAAGAAATTTCATTGGTCTCGAAGCCTTTTGGAACTATTTTACATGTTCATTTTATTAATACTTACACTGTATATCATCAACCTTAGTAAACTATTGGTATTGCATTAGGTCAATTCAAATGATACACAAAATAAATAGTTTAAGAGATTAAATATTGTATAGTGTAACTGAAAAAAAAACTTATTAATGTTAATCTTGTTTTGACAAGTAGGAAAAGCATATACAGTGGTACTTCGAGCTTAATTCGTTCCAGACGGCTATTCAAGTGCCGATACCGAAGGAATTTTTTCCCATAAGAAATAATGAAAATTAGATTAATCCATTTCAGACCCCCAAAAATACACTTACAAAAGCACCTACAAAAATAGACTTACATAATTGTTCGAGTTGAGAGCTGCTCGTAAGTCGAGGTTCCACTGTATAATAGAGCCAAAATAGATATGCAAAGGTTATAAGCATGAACAAAAGTTGCAAGAGCAACAATTATTCCATAATTTGCTGTTAGGCCAGCTACCTGTAGCTCAGTACTAAAACACATGAATAACAAAAACTAATAACCTTCATGAAAATCAGTAACAAGAAATATGACTATTAAAAAATTTAAGCACACCTCATCCATACCATTACCCATTTTCAGGGGAATGTTTGATGCACTTATGCATTAGTCAAAATGCACTTTATTTAGCAGTTATGCCATGCCAAATTTAAATATATAATAGTACACACAAAACAGACTATTACTGATAAAGATGAGGATGGTGTTCAAACGTACAAAACTGTCTCGGTGGGAGACGGTTGATGTGTTGAAATATATACTGAATTTACTGCAACTTCACAAAATTCAATGACAATTTTAATAATCATTAAAATTCAAGATGCTGTACAATATGCATAGTATGGTAGTATTTCATTGATTACACTGTCATACCCCCAGACATTTTGCATAATACTGTACTGGATTTTATACATGTCACTAATAAAAACATTGCTGTTCTGACAATAAAAAAATTATTTCTTTTCTGCAGTATACAAAATAATGTAGTTTACATGTAATAAAATATGGTGAGTCACAAAAGAAAGTCACTAACATGCAATGCATTTTGATGAAACTTAAAAGACTATACCAAATGAGGGTAAAACTGGCAGTTATTTAATGAAGCCTCTAATTTAGGTATCAGTTTGATCTGCATAGGTAGTGTTAAATTCTAACAAAATACACTATTAAATTAGGGCATCCTTGCACATACATTAATCTGAATGAAACGTATTAATATTAGACACCTGCTGCAAATATTATCCACTGATAATATGGAAACTAATTACAGTACTTTAATATACAGTAAGCTATAGCCAGTTATGTAAATTATAAGGTCAAGTTACACAGTTTGTTTTGGTACCAAATAAAATGTATATAAACATGAATATATATATATTAACCCATAAATTAAAAATATACAAGTTGGTTTGTTTGGCAACTCAGCCTCATATGCACATAATATATATTACCATAACAGAAAAATAGGTACAGATACACTGTAACAAGGTATGGTAAAACTAATTAGTATCCTTCACTAGAATAAACTGAAGTATATTACACAGAATAAAATATTCCCAATTACTTAAAGAAAACCTCCAGTAATATTTTCCACCAGGTGGGGAAGTATGCCCAAACATTCTCCATATAAATGCTTGATCTATGACAACATATACTGCCATGCTCTTACCAATGTAATCAGTGAAAATAAGACCAGAAAAAAAAGTCGATTACTAGACGAGAAAGATACATATGCAACAGTTGGGTATCTTTATTGTGTAAACATCTTGCCTGCTCAGCAGGCTTCAGTCTAATACAGAGGTGATTAAATATTAGAGACAGCATTAGCAGTGAAGTGGCAAATATGAGATGATCAGTCCCTCTGCTCTATAGCCATGATGCAATGATCAAAACTATGGCACTGACTACTTACCAAGGCTGAGGGACTAACCACTTCAAAATTACTTCAAGGCTGGGAAATCACTATTTACCTCTCCACCACTACTGCTGCTTCCAACATTCAAGACACATCTGTATCTGACTGAAGAAGCCTGCTGACAGGCAAAATAATTCATCAATAAGGATACTCAAGTATTGCTCAGGTCTTATTCAATATTGTGTACCATTAATATAATCAGTTACTAATCTTTTCATGCATAGATTTTGGATGGTACATCTTGATCTTTGTCTTGGAGTAAATAATTATGCACAGGTCCACCATATCAGCTAATAAGTATATTACTGTAGTGGAAAACTGAAGAATAATAATAGTGAGCAAATTATCAAGTCCTACCATTCATTTAGCAAAAACCACCATTTCACAGTAATCCTTACTATATTATAGTCTTTTCAACTTGATAGTCATCCAGCAGATATTCACAAAAACCTGGAAAATAAGGATAAAAAAAAAATGTAGTTTACAAAATGAAAATGATTAATGTACAAATACAGAGAAACAGAAGAGGTTGGAGCTAGAGACTACCTTAACATGGTATAGTGGATGATATATGTATGTTGTGTGGTCAGTCAGGTTAACCCTTAAACTGCCGAAGGTTCTAAAATAAATGTTCTCAGTGCCAGCAACTTAAAAAAAAAAGTAATATTTTGAAAAAAAAATCTCTGATTTTAGAAGTGACATAAGACGAGAATGAGTGAAAGCGTGTTATTACTTACGGAAATACGAAGGTTTGAAGGTGATGTTGACGAAAGTTTTATGGCAATTTGTGCCTGCCACGGGAAGAAAGTTGCTGCGTTTTAAAATTTTATGATTTTTTCCAGTTTTCCCAATTTTTTATGGATCATATATTTTATACCTACATCCATGTTTTCATAATTCACTTATATTTATTGTTTAATCACACTGAACAAATGTAAATGGCATTTACTGGCTCCCACAATGCCCTGCATTCAACACACATCATTTCATATTGTGCACATCTATTTTCTCTGACGTAGTCCTAATCAGGCCAATTGGGACCATTTTGCAGGTCCTAGAATTTTTGTGTAAATTTACGTCAGCTGCATTTCCCCAGATGGCACAAATTTACATCATCGGCAGCTTAAGGGTTAAGTATCAGTGGGTCTGGCCTATAGTTAGCTGAGTGACCATGGGGGTTGCCTTGGCTGCAGGTCGTTTGAGGATATACCATAAACCTGTACAAGTCAAAAAGATCTTTAAGAAATCAAATTTTGTCAGGCATTGCTTGAATTATGAATGTCAAAAGTAAAAAGGTTTCAGCAAACCCTCAATAAGATGAACTAATAGGTGGTGTCCATTATACAAGAATGTTAAAAAATAGTAAATAAGTGCACTAAAATACTATACTGTACACTTAACATAATACTGTACACACACTTTACAGATACACTGCAATAAACATTGAAAATAAAGGAGTTAAAAATATCAATAACCAGAGGATTTTGCTTATAATTTTAAAAGTTCATTATATCGAAGGTTTACTGTACATATATCCTACATGCAATTTACAAGAGCCAGAGGAGTAATTAACATGAAGATTGACAAATAGATTAAACCTTTCACTGTCCCTTGCATAGATCTATGTCTCAACTGAGCTCAGCTCACTCAGATAAGGTGAAAGCAGTAAATTTTGGTCTGGATATGAGAGAATGGGTTTGTGCAGCGAGTGTGCACAGTATAAAAAAAATCCTGCTTCATGCAGTGTTTTCTAGAATGTTTTTTATGGGTTTATTGACTGTTTCTTTGTATCATTTGACAGAATGGACAACAAACTACTGAAATAGAGATGATTCTTTTTGGCTCCAAGAATGGAAGTAGCTTGAAATCAGCTTCAAATTAGCAGATATATTTTTTTGCAGATTTTCCTGCAGACAGGTAAGGCCTTCCCTACACCCCTTGGCTGTTTTTACTAGGTCTGATTCAATTATTGACACTGCAAACCATGACCAGTCATTCCTGGTTATATTTTATTATCCAAGAAATAGAGTAAATACATACTGTATTCGTTTTTTGTGTAATGAAGAGTTCAAAATGGAAGGCAAGTGTAATACAGGAAAGGCCTGGGGACACGATTAATGAACAGATGAAATATTTTAGTGCATGGAATGTCTGTGTTTATTTTCAACTCTGTTTTCAATTTAGAATTTTTTTAAATTTTATGTAAAATTGGCCAAATTACCAATTTCTGTGTACTTAAGGTAGTTTTGTTAGTTTAATTTGAGGTTTCTTATGCTCAATTGATAGAATGGGAGGCATATTAGTGAAATGGCTAAGAATTTGGCTGAATTAAGCAATGGAATTGTCTTAAAATAAGACTCAAAGTGGGTGAAATCGCAGATGCGTAAATTGCACCCAGACTGCTAACTTTGTGCCTCTGTAATTCCATAACTTTTTCATCAGTTTTCATACTTTGAGTGTCATTACCTGATGGAAATAAATGGTATAAAATACCATTTCAGAAGAATATTTTTTATTAAATGCAAGCACTTTCAATTCAGGGCTTCAGACAGTGAAAGGGTTAAGAGCCTATATACAAACACGGTGTTGTACAAGAAATTACAGAGATGGATGAAGCGGCAGTGTGAATCACTGATAAGCATGGAGTCTTCAATAACAGTGAGAATTAATAAAATGCCTATGTAAGATAAGTGGGTAGAGATAGTACAGTTCTGTAAAAATATAGCATGAACATTCGTCTCAAGACATGCATTAAGATCACAGTAAACAGGTGATACTACAATATGCAAAATAACCACTATGAAAAAAGTGAATTTCCAAGGGCTTTTGTGATTTCTCACATTATCAAGGAGCTAAGAAATCACAAAAGTGCTTGGAAAGTCACTATTTTTTCACAGTAATTATTTTGCATCTCAAAATGGTTAAAAAAAATTGAAAATAATTGTTCATTTTCTTGTACCATGGTCAAGATACAAACAATTAATATACACCTGTACAGCAGAGTGAACAACTTTTTATTATTAGAAATACTGTACTGCTAAAACTTACTACACACACAATACAAATTTTGCTAGTGCCACATAGCACATGTAAACTTACCTTGACAAGTTTGGGTAGTATATCTGAGAACAATAGTAAATGTCGATACTAGAGTTGTCAAAAATGCGTTGAACATCACTTGGGGAATGGCTGATTTTTTCAATGATGTAGTTGATGACAGTCACTGGATGCTTCATTTTTACCACAGAGCTTAAAATCGAGTCACCCTATTTAAGAAAAAAAATTAATACTTTTTAAGATTCAACAATATAAGGCAGGTACAATGAAAATAGGTACAAATGGGTTTCCAGGGCAGAGCCATACGTTTACAAATGTGTAATGTACTTTCATTTAAGCTACTGAATAAGGTTAGTAAACTGCTAGTAAAACTGTTTCAACAGAAATACAGCAACATCACAACTGATCAGGTATATCTTGCTACTTCTACTTACACTTAAGTCACACTACACATAAATGTACATGCATATATATTAGCATACCCATCTGGGTTTTCTTTTATTTTCTTAATAGTTCTTGTTCCTCTTTATTTCCCCTTATCTCCATGGGGAAGTGGAAAAGAATTCTTCCTCTGTAAGCCATGCGTGTCGTATGAGGTGACTAAAATGCCAGGAGCAAGAGGCTAGTAACCCCTTCTCCTGTATATACGTATTACTAAATTTAAAAAAAAAAAAAAATTTCTTTTTTGGTCACCCTGCCTCAGTGGGATACAGCAGATTCATTGAAAAAACAAAATAAAACTGATGAAAACAGCTACATAGGATGTGCCAAATGTATATCATGCTGTGAGGCAAATGTAGAGCTTACATCAACCAAGAGAATATAAGATACCAGTCATGACAGATGAATGACTAAATTACTAAGGTATGTACAAAATACAGTAGGGCCCCACCCCTCAAGGAAGGTTCCTTGATGCTGGTGAGGGGCTCTTGATCTAGGGAATTGGATCTGTGCTCCAGTTCCCTGAATTGAGCCTGAATACCTTCCATCCCCCCACATGCACTGTATAATTCTATGAGTTTAGCGCTCCCCCATGATTATAATTACAGTAGGGCCCTGCTTTACGCCGTTTTGCCTTACAGTTCCACTAATATGGACATTTTAAATTACGTATGACCAAAACTCGCTATATGGCTCCCCCCACCTGACTTTCTAATACGGTAACTGCACCCCACCCGGTTTGTTTACATTCTCCATGAGCATCGCGTCTCTCCATTATGTCTGGAAACTTTCCAAAATTTAAAGTGGTTTAAAGTTGTTTCATGTTTTATATACTCTGATAATTATACTTGTGTACCTATACCTAAATAAACTTACACACTGTGCAGGTATACATTAAAATCACCAAGAGTGTCTTATTAGTCTTGAGGATGCCATAATAATAATGATAATACACAATAATCACTCTGAGGCGCATTAAATACAGTGGACCCTCAGTTATCAGCCGTACTCCATTCCAGAAGCTCGGCCTAAAACCAAAATGGCCTATAACCAAAATAATATTCCCCATAAGAATTAATGTAAATACAATTAATCCGTTCCAGACAAAAATATTCACAAAAAAATATTTTTTTTTAACAATTAAATCAGTATTACATTCCTTTATTGAAGACTAATGCTGGCTTCTGGAAGATAGGGAGGAGTTAGTGTTTGGAAGAGGAATCCCCCTCCATAAAGACTTCAGGTAACAAGTCCTTATCTGGGATTACTTCCTTTCTTTTTCTTTTAATGCCACTAGGACCAGCTTGAAAGCCACTGAACCTCTGTCTAGAAAAATAACTGTCCAGAGTGCTCTGTTTCTGGCATCTCTTTAAGATTTCCCTGAAGTGGGACAATGTTTTGTCACTAAACATGTTGCTGATATGGCTTGTTTCAGCTTGGTCAGGATGGTATTTTTCAACAAAACTTTGTAACCTATTCCACACATTTCCTTAATCACTGAAGAAGGCACCTCCTTCACTTCACTTTACAAGGAACTTTCTTGGGAGCCATGGTTACTTATTTCGCAGTTGTACTGACAAAAAACAATGGAAAACAAGTGAAATGTTTGGATGAATGAGCAGAAGCTTCCTCACGCACCGAGAGACACAGGCAAACTGAAGCGCAAGCGGCCCCAGCTGGCGGACGGACGCGTCCCATACGGCCAATAACCAAAATACCGGCCGATAACCGGGAGCCGAAAAACCGGCCTATAACCGAGTTGGCCGATAACCGAGGGTCCACTGTATCGTATATTACATTAATATAAACATTTTCATTAATCCATCTATGATATTTTGTTCAAAATTATATAATAAACACCTGACTTCTTACAATAAATACTACTCACTTCTCACTCTACATTAAGACTACAAATATTTTAAGGTAAGTAATGAGTTGTTTTTAATGCCTAGTTCTATTGCTAACTTATTATATGTTAGTGTAAACTTGTTATCTGGCATTTATAAGTGGAAAAAAATGGTGTTCTGCTTTCTAGTAACGTCTGCTTTCCAGTAGCCTGGACCCTAACCTGTGGGGCCCTACTGTAAAGTCAATTCCCTTGAGGTCATGTCCAATTGTTGAAGGGCAAGTGATCCCTAAAACTGTAGCTATTGTTTCCTTCCCCAGATTGAATCTCAATGCCTCCATGCCTCTTGCTACCCAGTAATGAGTCTAGCAGCACTACTGGGTAGTGCCAACTTTAATTTTATTTTACCTCTTGCACTCTCCTCTACCCCCACTAACCCTTACCCTTAATCACTCCTGCCCTCTCACTCACTCCCTACTAACCTCCACATATTCCTTCTTTAACACATCCCTTCCTGTAGCACTATGACCCTTTTGGGTTTAACACTTAATTTTTAAATTAATATTAATAATACAGAGGCTAGTAACCCCTTCTGTATACATTACTAAATTTAAAAATAAAAACTTTCATTTTTCTTTTTTTAGGTTGGTGGGATACGGCTGGTTTGTTGAAAAAAAAAATACATTACCTCATGATTCTTCATGCCCAATGGAGAATAGAATCTGGTTTGGTCAGCATTGCCACACTCATCACATCGTTTAGTGACTCTGTTTATCACTCTATCGCAGCACAAATTTATTCCTTCAAGACGCTCTAGCACTGCTATTAATAACTCTGTGTAGTTCTCTGTCTCTAATTTCTGACATGCCAGAACAATGAAAAGCCTGCAATCACAAAATTTTATGTTATATACGTATATATAATCCTTCAAACTACCTATAATTTCAATACATTAGTCAACAAATAGCCTGAATTAAGATAACACTAATGATCTGTGAATTACAATAATCCATGTCATATTAGAGAAAAAATATTTTGGCTACATATTACAGCACAAGTTCAGGTGTCAAATAAATAATTTCACTGCTGAACTTACGTGTCACCATCCTCATCCTTTTTAACAAGTTCTTCATTTGTTATCCTTGCCATCTGCCTGAAAGACAATATAAATATAAAAATATAATTGTCCAGACTATCAGCAGACATTTAGAGAGGATGGAGCAAAATAGGATGACTTGGAAGGTGTATAAATTTGTAGTAGAGGGAAGGGAGGGGACAGGTTGACCTAAAAAAAAAAACATTGGAGAGAGGAGATAAAAGTTGTGTGTGCAAGGGGCTTGGACATCCAGCAGGTGCAAGTGAGTGCGCTATATAGGAGTGGAGGCAAGTGGTTTCTGGGACTTGAGCTGTTGGAGTGTGAGCAGGGTAACATTTTGTGAAGGGATTCAGTTAAACCAGTTAGCTAGACTTCAGTCCTGGAGGTGGGAAGTAGTGCCTGCACTCTGGAGAAGGGGTGGGGATATTTGCAGTTCGGAGAGGCACCTGAACTGTAGTATCGGCACGCCTCTGGCAAGACAGTGATGAAGTGAGTGATAATGAAAGTGTTTCTTTTTCGAGTCACCCTACCTCAGTGGGAGATAGCCAGTTAAAGTAGCAAATAAAACTTGCAACTGTGGTACAAGTTACACTACTAGCACGATAGCAGCACTCATATTACTATGCATACTACATATAGAGGACAATCAACTCTAATAGTAATCCTGCTCTGAAACTCTTGCTTGGTAGCTGCAAGAGAACTCATAGGAAGAATACCAAACAATAATCTCTGATATTCCACGTGTCTGACCCAACCTATCGCCCTTTCTCCTAATATAGTTGTTTTTATCTTGCCCTGCCTCCATTAATTCATCCACTTTTACTTAACTCTTACCTCACTCATGACATTCTTCTTATATGCCATCTACTTACACTCACTCTAGCTAAATGATGGTAATGCAATTATAATTAATCTGAAAACGTACACAAGGATAGGCTAATAGTATTGAGAAGGTAATTGTTAGAAGTCCATAATTACAAAGCAACATTTTGAGCAGACTTAAAACTTGGTCTTAAATACAAAAGCTGGACAGCTGAAGTTAAAATTCAAATCATGAGTTTAAACCTATACTGTACTACAGTATAATATGAAGAAGCATAATATAACCTAATATCTGCATAGTTACCTTCTAGAAATATGCACATCCAGTCTACCCATCAACCTTTTATCTACTATTAGTCTAGTAAATTGTTGTCATTGAATACTATACCATAACTCAATAAGGTAACTACGCAGATATTAGGTTATATTATGCTTCTTCATATTATATTGTAGTATAGGTTTAAACTCATCATTTGAATTTTAACTTCAGCTGTCCAGCTTTTGTATTTAAGACCAAGTTTTAAGTCTGAGCAAAATTCATTCCAGAAGCCTGCTCAAGTGACATTACCAAACGAATTTACTTCCTTAAGAAATAATGTCACGTAGGTTAGTCTATTTCAGACCCCCAAAAATACACTTCCACAAGCACTTACAATATTATACTTACATAATTGTACGATTTCCGGGGTGCTCGTTAGGCAGGGGTCCACTGTACATTCTAGTCTTCTCCAGATATTTGTCACATACTATCTCAAAATTTTAAGGGGTGATCACTATTATATTTTTGGAAAATGTGTTTTGCACCTAGATTACAGTATTTTTTTCAAACATTGCTTTATGACAAAACAGTTTATAAAAATGGAAGTGTCACTTATGAAATCCATCTTTTCTCTGCAGATCCGGGGCATGGAAACGCTGTTGCATATTTTCGGCTCCAGATTACTATTAGACATAACGTAAATATATTTTCAAATATACACTGTACATTGGAGGTAATAATAAAGACACTGCAAGAAAAGTCTACAAATATTACTTTACCTGCGAGCTTCTCTGAGACGTCTTGGGTCAGGAACCATCTTCCACTCTGTGTCAGGCATTTCTCGAAGTACAAGACCTTGGGAATGCTGAGAAAAGTAAAATAAACATTCACTAACAGAATGTCTACTACTGTACATCAAATAAGGAAAATCTTTTTTTTCTGAATCTCTTCATGAATGCTACCTTGCTCTCATTCCAACAGCACATGATCACAAAAACCACTTCCCTCCACTCTTAATGTAGTCATGTGGATCACTGACTACAAGGAGTACTGGAGGCTTGATCCTCTGCTAATTGCATGATGGATACACTACCTATTTATATCCACCTAGATGTCATAATTAGAAGACTGTTGAAAGGGAAGCCAGAAGCAAGAAAAATTTAGAGAATGTTAAAAAAATATAAAATTGAGGGTAGCTCACAGATGGAATTCTCTATAAATAAGTCTGAGGCTACTATGAAAGAAAAAACATCACACCAAACAAGGAACAGAAGAAAAACTGTGCTATAGTATTATAGGTTTCCAAGACAAATAAAAAATGGCAATCTGTACACATCTTGTATATCGATGTAAACATCTTGTATGTAGATATGTGGGCTAACCTTAAAACAGATTAAAATTGAGAAAAAAAGAAAAAGAGTTCAATATCAAAGGTCTAACGAAAAAGCAGGTACTGTATTAAAGGTACCGTTTGAAAAACTACAGCACTCAGAATGAAGAAATGAAGGAAGGAAGAGTGGGGAGAAATAGTAATACTGTAGTGAAGAATCCTTCTGAAGCATTCTTAATCCAAGGAAATATAGCTATCCTCCCATTCTTTTTTTTTTTTTTTCAACAAGTCGGCCGTCTCCCACCGAGGCAGGGTGACCCAAAAAGAAAGAAAATCCCCAAAAGAAAATACTTTCATCATTATTCAACACTTTCACCACACTCATACATAATCACTGTCTTTGCAGAGGCGCTCAGATACGACAGCTGAGAATAAGTCCCTCCCAACTGTCACTATCCCAGACCCCACCTTTAAAGTGCAGGCATTGTACTTCCCATTTCCAGGACTCAATTCCAACTAAATCAATTAACTGGTTTCCCTGAATCCCTTCACAAAATGTTACCCTGCTCACACCCCAACAGCTCGTCAGGTCCCAAAAACCATTCGTCTCCATTCACTCCTATCTAACACGCTCACACATGCTTGCTGGAAGTCCTTTACCCCCTCCCTCCAACTTTTTCGAGGATGACCCCTACCCCGCCTTCCTTCCCCTACAGATTTATACGCTCTCCAAGTCATTCTATTTTGATCCATTCTCTCTAAATGACCAAACCACCTCAACAACCCCTCTTCAGCCCTTTGACAAATACTTTTAGTAACTCCACACCTTCTCCTAATTTCCACACTCCGAATTTTCTGCATAATATTTACACCACACATTGCCCTTACACAGGACATCTCCACTGCCTCCAGCCGCCTCCTCGCTGCAGCATTTGCAACCCATGCTTCACACCCATATAAGTGTGTTGGTACCACTATACTTTCGTACATTCCCTTCTCTGCCTCCATGGATAACGTTTTTTGTCTCCACAGATACCTCAACGCACCACTCACCTTTTTTCCTTCATCAATTCTATGGTTAACCTCATCCTTCATAAACCCATCCGCTGACACGTCAACTCCCAAATATCTGAAAACATTTACTTCTTCCATAATCCCTCTCTCCAATGTGATATCCAATTTTTCTTTATTTAAATCATTTGATACCCTCATCACCTTACTCTTATCTATGTTCACTTTCAACTTTCTACCTTTACACACGCTCCCAAACTCATCCACTAACCTTTGCAACTTTTCTTTAGAATCTCCCGCTCCCAAACTCATCCACTAACCTTTGCAACTTTTCTTTAGAATCTCCCATAAGCACAATATCATCAGCAAAAAGTAACTGTGTCAACTCCCATTTTGCATTTAATTCCCCATAATTTAATCCCACCCCTCTCCCCAACACCCTAGCATTTACTTCTTTTACAACCCCTTCTATAAATATATTAAATAACCATGGTGACATTACACATCCCTGTATAAGACCTACTTTTACCGGGAAGTAACCTCCCATTCGTCAAATTAAATCTGATTACTTCCCATACCAATGACACTAATGAGTTTAGAACTTCCATGAATATAACGATGTAGTAAATAAATCTTTACATACTACAAAAATTAATAATAGTTTATGAATAAATGGAAGAGTGGACAGATTTAAACCATGTGGTAGGCCAGAAGCTGCAACCACTCTTTTACAAGCAGCACTTGTATGACATGGTTGTATCAGTGGCACCAACTGTAACCCTACTGTCTCATCCCAAAGCCCCTCAAGCTTTCATGGTATATCTATTCTCATACCTCTCAAAGCCATAGAGCAAATAAACTCAAGACAAGCCATAATGAACAACTGTCAATGAATGAACAGAAGAATGGATGGGTACTCAAACCATAATTCATGGCTGAGTAGTTATAGTATTAGACCTGTTATATGAATGAGCCATGGTTCAAGTACCTGTCCATTCTTCTGTTTATTTATTGACAGTTGTTCATTATACCTTATATTGGGTTCATAGACTATATAGCTTTAAGGAGTATGAGAGTAGATATTACATTAACATTTTATCTAATAATTAAACAAACTGCTGTCATTCCACCTATATCATACCTCATACTTGTTTATCTTTTTTTTTTTTTTTCAAAATATGCATTACCTATTACCAAACTCCTTTCTATACTTAATTCAATCAAGGATCCCCCTTCCCCAACTATTTTCCAGTGAACTCTTGACACTCCAAACCTACCTACAGTCTCACTCACTAACAGTCTCATTCACTACAACAGTCTCACTCACTAACATTTTGATCTCTCACAACAATTCTCTCATTTGGCTCAAAAAAATGAAGAATTAACTGCCCCTCTTTCATAGGTGGAATACTATATAACTCAGGCTGAGGGAGAATGGTCAAGCCTATGTGATTTCCCAGTCAACAGGTTATTATGGGGCAGACAAATTATTCTTTAATTTTTGGGTCAAAACTCACTAAACATTCACTTAATATTTCTCAAAATCTCTCTCTCAAACACCTCTTACCACCTAGGTACCTACACCTTTACTGTAACCCATTTCTCCCATCCCATCTTCATTCTAAGCCACATAATTCTTGAATTGACCCACTTATCCATCTTTACTTTCCCTAGGTGATCATTTAACATTGCTACTCCTTTAGTTCTGATTCTCTCAGATACATCCAATCTAGTCCCATTTACCATCTTCCCTCATTGAAATTCTAACCCTATTAGCTTTGTTTCACTTAGTGATAGGACATCCAACTTCTTTTCATTTGTAACATTAACAATCATTTCTTTTTATCTCTAGTGCACCCATCTCCAACCAAGAGTTGTTGAGAAAGCTTGAAACAAATACAAGTAGCAAAAATGAGGATGCTCACAGATGCAGGTATATTGTTGTATTCTATCCCAGGTTCCAGTGTTTGGAATGAATTAAACATGGGAGGTGAAGGCTCTGAATTGTAATTCAAAGTCTGAGAAGTGCCTTTCCTCATCTGCAAGAAAACAATGTCAAATTATTATCTCCTTTTTCTGATGCAATCCAGTGCAATATGAATCCCCTAAATAGTTACTTCTGCTAAATAATCATAAACTAAAACCTAATGATTGACTAAATAACTTACACAAATATCAATCAAATTCATTGAAAAGAAAAAGTCACAATACGGTGGCTGTAGCAATTCACAACTAAACTACAATTTGTAGTGAAAGTTTAGACAGTATTTCAGCCTGTCCTGGACCCTTATCAAGTCATACTTTACAATAGTCCAGGATGGACCAAAATATCAAAAGTTTTCCCTCGGAAATGTGTGCAAGGGGATTGAATATACAGTGGACATGTGAATGTGTTAGATAGGAATGAGTGGAGACGAATGGTTTTTGGGACTTTACGAGCTGTTAGATTTTTGAGCAGGGTAATATTTTGTGAAGGGATTCAGAGAAACCAGTTAGCCAGACTTGAGTCCTAGAGGTGGGAAGTACAATGCCTGCACTTTAACCCTTAAACTGTCCACACGTAGATATACGTTCACATGCGTAGCTGACCGAACGTAGGTCTACGTTTTTTTTCAAATGCTTTTAACTTTGCCACGATAAGCCTGAGATGCCTAGAGATTAGAGAATGGGTCTGTGCACTCAGTGTGTGCAGTATTACAAAATGTGGGAATGACAAACAAAATGCACTCTTCATTTTAAACAAAAAGAACAATTTATTTTTTTATCAAAATATTCGGTCAGCTACGCATGTGAACATATATCTACGTGTGGACAGTTTAAGGGTTAAAAGGAGGGGTTTGAGATATTTGCTGTTTAGAGTGACATCTGAACTGTCATATCTGACCGCCACTGCAAAGACAGTAATAGTGTGAATGATGGTGAAGGTGCCTCAGCGGGAGACGGCCAGCGTGTCGAAAACAAAAAATAAATAATGAAATATGAAGAGAATTTACAACAAATTGAATATTTGCTATAACAAACATTTCTACAATCCCACCACAGTCTATGGTAAACACATTCTGGGCTCCCTATATGACAGTTTCTTAAGATTTCATTGCTGTTGCTACCAACTTGCTAGTGGTTCTTGGGCTTACTGTCCCCTCATCCCCAGCAACTGAAAGTGTTAGTAATGTAGAAGCTAACTCTACTTTGTCTTTGCTAGCAAATTCACAACCGTGTGGGACATTTCTTGAAACAACTGTTCGTCTGTTCTGCAAATGTCAACATTTAAAACCCGCATTTACTATGTGATTTGCATAATTTTTACTTATGAGATATATTACATATCATTCTCCACTAAAACAGCTTCTGATTGTTAATGGTAAGTAGATGGTACAGTACTGGAAAAACATAATTAGTTTTTCACTAAAACTTTTAAGCCAGTTTAAATAAATCTATAAATATTAGTATAAACTAAATTACCTTTCAATAGTTACATCTATACATTAGTAGTGTACACTAAAGAAAACGTACCTGTGAGATGTTAGTTGCAGGCACTTCAATCTCATCTGTCAAGTGCCTGATAATATTTTCTAATGCCTGAGGAGGAACACTAGTTGTTTCTGTGTTATTCATCACTTCATAAATTGCCTGTAATGACCAATGTAAATGCATTACAACCAATTTTTTCTGAATCACAAAGTTGTTGATAAAGTATTCATGAACATTTCCCATATCACTATACGTATTCTCAATATCTTACGTAATCTTACAGTGAGTAGTATACAAACAAGTACATATAGTGGTTCACCGAATATCCACATTGTATGAGGCAGAAACATGACTGTATATAGGGTTGTCCAGTTATATGACCCTGAAGAAGTACAGGATTTTTTTAGGTAGTTCATTAGAACATGTCACATAACATTTTCATAACATACATGAGAATATTCAATCCAAAAACAACTAAGAAAAAATAATTCTGAATATTTCCAAAAATTTAATATTGTAAGTACGTAAATAAAATTCTTGACCACACTATATCAAACAAATAGAAATATTCAAACCTACACCAAATAGCATAACATTATACAGGTCGGCAATCACTTATCTGGCAATCACTAATCTGCCACTAATTTCAGCTAGCATAAGTATCGCACCCATTTTATGAGGCGCCCACTGAGTGCAGTTAACTCTGGCAGAACAGTATGTAAGCTTTTTAAGGAATTTAATGGTCCCAATGATGCCGGATTAGTGATGGTCGAACTGTACCAAGGAAATACATTTGGTACAGGTAGGAGGGAGAAGGTTAGTGGTGGAATATGCCATCTGTATCAAAGCATGTGGTGTACCTAACAGTTTCTCTTCAGCCCACTAAGATGAGCATCTGCTTCTCATACACAGACCATAATTCAAGTTGTAAACACAATTCAGATAAATAATGGTAAGTTGGAAAGTGAAATCTACAAGGTTCCCTCATTTTTGCTGAAGCAGATATGAAGGTTACTTTAGACACAAGTGAAGGAGCACCGTCAGTCAGGGGCACTGCCAACCCTCCTTCCCACCTTCGCATTTCCCACTTCTACTCTTCACGATACATCCACACCACCTCACACTTTTGAACTGTCTAAACAACTCAAGTTCTTTTAATATACTGTATGCATTAGAGAGAACTAATATAGTTTACTGAGTGAGAGAGTTTCGGTAGGAATACTACCAGCCCTCCTTCCCTCTCACAATATGCTCAAATAAGAGATATGCCACTCACCATCTCCCTGATTCTTATTGTCTGGTGCTCTCAGTACTGATAAGTGAGCACTAGACTATACTGAACTGTAATACCTTAAATACAATCCTCTGCTAAAATTTAAACCTTTACATTAATCATTCGTGACAGAAGTACATGTGTGTGTGTTTTGTAACTTCATGTCAAACTGTGGCAGGAAACAATCAATAAAATAATAATATTTTATATGCTTACTTCTAGAAGATAATTTATGTCTTGATCAGGTGATGGTGGACTACTACCAAATCCATGTTGGTAGTTTTCATTTTCATCCTGAAAGGTATGAAATAACTAAAATTACATCATATGACTCAAAGTCACATTTTACTATTTAAATTCTTATCAACCAGAGAAGCACTAAGAGACATGAGAGGTCACCAGGGCACATGGGAGAATCTAGGTTAAGACATAACACAAGACCTTATACTGTATATGAACTGCAGTGAACTAAATCATTGAGTTACCCCTGCTGATCCTGTCTAGACACATGAGGTCAAGGTAGCAAAAAGAAGATCTTGCTGCCCTACATTCCCTACTGCGATTTTTTTTTTTTGACATGTCAGCCGTCTCTCACCGAGGCAGGGTGACCCAAAAAAGAAAATTTTTCTTTTCTTTCTTTCACATTTGGTAATTTATACAGAAGGGGTCACTAATACCTTGCTCCCATCCCTGCAGACATCCTGACAGCATTATTATAAAATTCAGCTCCATATGTATTTAGCCCATGTTTATAGATATAATTAAGAAAGGCAAATGGAGATTAAATAAATAAGGAGGCTGTCTATCTACCTACTAACTATATTTTCCTTGCAATAAGATCACAGTTCCTTGATAATGCGAGAAATCACAAAAGTACATACAGTGGACCCTCGCCATTCGAACACTCCAAAACTCACCCTTTTATGTAAGTTTATTTTTGTAAGTGCTTTTATAAGTGTATTTTTGGGGGATCTGAAATGGACTAATCTAATTACATCATTCCTTATGGGAATAAATTCGTTTGGTAACAGCACTTGAACAGCATTCTGGAATGAGGGTGAGTTTTGGAGTGTTCGAATAGCGAGGGTCCACTGTACTTGGAATTTCACTATTATTCACAGTTCTT
The DNA here is from genome assembly GCA_009830355.1 of Cherax destructor. Taxonomy (NCBI): domain Eukaryota; kingdom Metazoa; phylum Arthropoda; class Malacostraca; order Decapoda; family Parastacidae; genus Cherax; species Cherax destructor. The sequence continues at coordinate 333,580 of WNWK01000371.1, read as the reverse complement.
CTGCATATATTTTCCATAAAATTGTTGAGGTACAAGATAATGTTTTATTTTAAATTAGTGGTATTTTTAAACTAGCTATATTTGTTTTTTTCTAAAGCATTGGAAGTTTACTTTAATTAAAATTATATTAATCTGCATAATTTTCACAAAATTTGAGATAAATAAGAGTGATTTTCCAGTCTGATATATTTAAGTACAGTACTAGAATAAACCAACAAATTTTTATCAGTAATTGAAATAATTTCTATAGAATGAAAATGGGAATTATAAAGCATTAACCCTTTGAGGGTCCAAGCCGTATATCTACGCATTGCCCACAGGGTCCAATCTGTAGATCTACGCCATGAGCTCAGCTCACTCAGATAAGCTGTGATCGGTAAATTTGGGCCTAGATATGAGAGAATGCATCTATGTGGTAAGTGTGCACCATATAAAGTAAATCTTGAAGCACACAGTGCATAATGAGAAAAAAAAACTGCGACTGTTTTTTTTTATTAAAACAGCAATTTTGTGGTGTATTTTCATGTTTTTTTTTATGGTTGTATTCACGGTTTCTTGGTCTCATTTGATAGAATGGAAGATATATTACAGAAATAGAGATGATTTTGATTGGTTTTAGTACTGAAAATAGCTTCTAATTGAGCTCAAAGTAGTGGAAATGTTTGATTTTTGCTGATTTTCAAGAGTAAACAAATCACATCACGCGACCAATACACGCCAACTGGTGGGTCTAATATATGTTTACAAATGCACTTATAGTGTTTATACAATTATTACAATATTGCATAAGAGTAATTCATCTATTTTTTGGTGTGAATAAAAATTCTTTACGTAAATAAAAAATAAAAATGGAATTCAAGTGTAAAGCCTTCAAACATAACTAATAAACAGAGGAAATGTTATTTTAATGCCAGGAATGCCTGCATTGTTTATTCTCGACGCTGTTTTGAAATTGGAATATTTTGAACTTTGTGTGAAATTGGCGAAATTACCAATTTCTGATCACTTTACTGGCTACTTGAAAAAGTTGATTGGGCAGTTTCTTGTGTTCAATCAATAAAATAGAAGTAATACTAACGAAATAGCTAAAGAATTTGGTCAACTGGAATAATGTAAATGGCCTAAAATAGGGGTCAAAGTAGGCAAAATCGCCGAAATGTAAATATCACTGACACATTCAAATTTGCGATAGTGTAATTTCGTCAGTTTTCCAACAAATTTCGTACTTTTTGTTTTATTACCTTTAGAAAAAGTTTCTCTACCATTTCATAAGAAAAAATAAAAAATTTTTTTAAATTCTTGGACCCTGTGGACAATGCGTAGATCTACGGCTTGGACCCTCAAAGGGTTAAAACTGCATTTTAGATTAATAAAAATCTATAATTAGGCTAGGCATGCACCAACACAAGACTAGGTACCTCCAGTAATATACCATTCAATTTAATACTATGCTAAGTGGGGGTAAATTAAGATATTCTTCAAAAATTAAAAGCTATTTTTTGAACAATATAAAATACAAAAACTTACCGGACTAGATATTGGAGGGCTGTCAGGGATTATAAAACTACCTGTCGAGGACCCATAATAATTTCCATCCACGTCACTCGCAGGTGGAAGCTAGAAAATTATTTAAAAAGACATCATTTGTATAGAGTGGAAGGGAAGAGAAAAACACAATAAAATTTAAGAAAGCAAATTGCAATATAAAACACAGGAAGAGGAAGGAAGACAATGGGCTTACAAGTTCACAGCCTAATGCAGTCACCTAAGAATTAAAAAAAATAAAATAAAGAAGAGTAATGACTGGATCCTGGAGCCCTGCTGAGCTCCTTGCTAGCAGCATGCATAAGTGACTATGAACACAGGTGTGGTGGCAAGGGGGCCCTGTACTAAATGTATGTTATGGACCTCACTGGGACTCTTGAGCAAGTATACAGTGATTGAGACGTGATATATCCCAGGCAGGGGGCATCTCCTGGGCTCCCACTGAAGAAAAATTGCAGGGATAAAAAGAAAAGATAATAGGAAGACTAATTAAAATCAGAGTCTATATATGTAATGTGAAGTACTGTATTTCATTACATTCTGTAATTTATGGCATACAAAATTTAATGACATCATATGTAGTCAGAATTTTTTTACATGTTAACGTGAATCAGCAATTTTCGATTGCTGACAATAAATTATACAGCATACAGTGGACCCCCGAGTTTCGTAAAAACTTCACTCCTGAAGTCTGCTCAAGTGCCATTACCAAACGAATTTACTCCCTTAAGGAAAAATGTCACGTAGGTTAGTCTATTTCAGACCCCCAAAAATACACTTCCACAAGCACTTACAATATTATACTTACATAATTGTACGATTTCTGGGGTTTACGAAACTCGGGGGTTCACTGTATTTGGCATGGTGTTGGAGTGTGAGCACGATAACTTTTATGAAGGTATCCAGGGAAAACCTGGATCCATTCATAAAAGGACAGTCACTGCACTTCCTGGAGGTAAGAAGGGCAGTGCCCACACTCTAAAGGAGGGGCATGGATATTGCTGTTGAAGGGTAATCTGAACTGTGACATCAGCACACTTCTTGCAAGACAGCAATTGAACAATGATGAATGTGTTTTCTTCTTTGGGTCACTATGCCTTGGAGGGAGGGGGCCATTGAGGAAGACAAAAATGGTATGAACACTGGGAACTTGTAATACACATAATATTTCCAGAAAGTCTAAAGGTGATAAGATGTTAACAAATATGTCAATACAGTTCCAAGTATACAAAACTGCATGTACAGTGGACCCCCGAGTAACGAGCACCCCAGAAATCGTACAATTATGTAAGTATAATATTGTAAGTGCTTTTGTAAGTGTATTTTTGGGGGTCTGAAATGGACTAACCTACTTGACATTATTTCTTAAGGGAGTAAATTCGTTCGGTAATGGCACTTGAGCATGCTTCTGGAATGAATTTTGCTCGTTACTCGGGGGTCCACTGTACTTACACTTAAAAATATACAAAGTTTCAATGAATTTATAAATAGTGCTTTAAAGTAATTTACTGCAATTCACACAGACTAGGATGACTAAGAGGGTATATAAATCTGGGGTGAAAGGAAAGAGGGGGTTGGGTCATCCCAGGAAGGGTCGAGGAAAGAGTAAAGGAGGTTGTGAATCACAACTCATGAAATCACAATAACACGATTGCAAACAAATCACAGGACGGGTGGGGTTTGAACCAGTGGCAAATTGAGTCCTAAGCACACGCTTCGAGTTTTAGAACTCACTTGCCATGGGTTCAAACACCACCAGTTCTGTGGTTTGGGAGGCTTTGAGTGTTAGGGACTTGAACATCCAACAGGATTGTGTGAGTGTATTAGGCTGGAGTGGAGATGAGTGGTTTTTATGAACTGGTGTGCAGTTGGAGGTGTGAGCAAGTTAACTTTTTATGAAGGGACCCAGGGAAACCTGGATGCCTTTGTTACCTTGCACACACTCCAACAGCACATCAAGTCTTAAAAGCCACTTGCCTATACTCACTCCTAACACACCTGTTGGATGTCCAAGCCCCTCACATACAAAACCTTCTTTACCCCCTCCCTCCAACCTTTCCTAGGCCAATCGCTACCCCTCCTTCCCTAAACTAAAGATATATACACCCTCCAAGCCATCCTCTATAAATGTTCACACCACTCTGCACCTCCTCCTAACCTCCAAACTACGAATTCTCTGCATAATATTCACACGACACATTGCCGTCAGACACATCATCTCCACTGCCTCCAGCCTCCTCCTCACTGCAACATTTAAAACCCAATCTTCACATCTACACAAGTGTGTCAGTACCACTATACAGTGGACCCCGAGTTACGAACACCCCGGAAATCGTACAATTATGTAAGTATAATATTGTAAGTGCTTTTGTAAGTGTATTTTTGGGGGTCTGAAATGGACTAACCTACTTGACATTATTTCTTAAGGGAGTAAATTCGTTCGGTAATGGCACTTGAGCAGGCTTCTGGAATGAATTTTGTTCGTTACTCGGGGGTCCACTGTATACTCGTAATACATTCCTCTTTTGCCTCCATAGATAACTTTCTCTGTCTCCACAGACAGCACCACTCACCTTTTCCCTTTATCAATTCTATGGTTCACTTTATCTTTCGTAGACCTGTACGATGACAAGTCCCCTCCTAAAGATGTGACCACATTCACATTAGCTTAAAACAAATGCACGGTACAAAATGAAATTCACTCACATATGTAGGCATGTTGTAGCTGCATTCATCAAGTGCTACTGGGTGAGTGATCATAGACATGGGTGCTTCCAAAGTCCTATCAGGGACCATCTACAAAAAAATAATTAAATAGTTAATGAAATATTTTTTACGAATGCCAGCACTGTCTTGGGCAACAAAAACCTTTTATATTAATATATACATATATACATAAACCTTTTATATTAATATATACGTACATACACACTGACCCTGAATTCAACCTCTTAAACAATATACAGTGGTACCTCGAGTTACGATATTTTTTCGTTCGAGAATGCTGTTCAAGTGCCATTACCAAATTAATTTATCCCCATAAGGAATAATGTAAAATAGACTAGTCCTTTTACACCCCCAAAAATATACCTACAAAAGCATTTAAAAAAATAAACTTACATAAAAGGGCGATTTTGGGGACCATCGTAACTCGAGGTACCACTGTATACACCAATCAACAGCTTAATGACCATAACTGCAAATGCTATACAGCAAACATTGCTAAAAGTTGTCTCAACAAAGGTAATTATTTAAGCATCCTCAGTTACAATACTTGGTCTCTAAGCTAGCAAATAATAGCATTACTTGAATCTCTAAATATACAGTGGACCCCTGGATTTTGTCAATAATTCTTTCCAGAAGGCTGTTCGAGTGCCGTTACCGAACGAATTTGTTCCCATAAGGACGAATGTAAATTAGATTAGTCCGTTTCAGACCCCCAAAAATACACTTACAAAGCACTTACAAAAATACACTTACATAATTGTTCGAGTTGGGAGCAGTACAAAATTCGGGGGTCCACTGTACTTTTATTATTTTAACGGAGACCTGGCAAAAGCATGATTTCACAGCTATCCATAACTGTAGACATTGTTAATGAATTCAACTATGTGAAAACTGTAAATACCAATGATGAATATGGTGACTATATACAGTAAGTCCTTGCTTAATGTCATTTCATCATAACAATGATGAGAAAAATAATAGATTCCCGGCCATGACCACTGTCTGTGTGGGGGGTTTGCATGTTCTCCCCATGTCTGTGTGGGTTTTCTCTGGGTACTCCGGTTTCTTCCCACATCCCAAAGATGTGCACATTAGATTAACTGGCATGTTTAAATTGTCCCAGTATGAGTGAGTGTGAGTGTGTAAGTGCACCCTGCCCAGTGGCGTCGTAAAGGGGAGGGGGCGAGGGGGCGGGCCACCATGGGTGACACCATCAAGGGGTGACACCATAGAGCCTCTAAAGAAGGTGACACTAATGCACAAAACAGTGCTGCACCAACTTAAGAGAAAAATCGTTTGTTTCTATATAGCCTATTACGTATATGATTACAAAGTACAAATAGGCCTATATAAGGAAAATCATTGATTTTGATGATGTGATACATGATTTTGCAGGACTGAAGGCAAGGAAATGTAAAATCTGATTCATTGAGATGTTACCTGTACTCAAGGTCAAATCGGAACTAGTGTTTCTCTGATATTGCAATGTTCTTTATTTTTCAATTTTTTTTTTTTGCATTGTTAAAGATGAATAAATGTAGGATATGTTGTCTGTACTCAAAGTGGTATTTGAGTTTATGTTTCCTCAATATTACTACGATTATTTATTTTATCATTAATAAAGTTGAGAAGTATTCTCCTGTTCGGTTTATGGCCCTTAAAAAAAACGTTCTCATTGCTAAACATTAGTCATTGGTCATGCAGTAGTGACGTAACTGGAATTTACTCCCCCCATCCCCCCGCCCTTGGATTTCATGGGGGTGACACCAAAGATGCTGCCCCGGGTGACACCAAAGATGCTGCCCCAGGTGACACCAAAGATGCTGCCCCGGGTGACACCAACCCTAGCAATGCCAATGACCTTGCCATATTTGTTATTGTTTGTTTTTGAACTTCGTGGTGATATGAGGAGATCCTTACATTTTTCACTTTGCAAACATTTATTCCTTGATTTAACCCTGTTGCAATGAGCACTAAAGGTGCACTGTGCACCCCTCATGTTTATATCAATTAGCCTATGGTGAAATTGGTTTCGTCATACGTCGTTTCGCTTAAAGTCACAGATTCCAAGAACCTATCGACGACATTAAGTGAGGAGTTACCGTATTTGCCAAAAATCAATAGAAATTACATTTTTATGAATAGAAGATTGTAACAGTGTATTCTCAGAGCCCAAGTGATAACATTCACATCTGAATGCTGACCGCTGTTTTCTCAGCCACCTTGTTGCTAGATGTATTATAGTCTATTTCTCCTTATTTATAGTTAGATATTGGTTTATATAATGAAATCTAATCTAAGCTAATCTAACCTAACCAAATGAACTTAACATGAGCTACTCTAAACCTTAAAATAAAGGAAACTGATGTCGCAATCAAAGGGTCATCTGAAGTGTGATGTCAACACAACTGTGACAAGACAGGAACTGAGTGAATGATGGGGATATTTTTTTTTTTGAATCCCTCTACTGTGGTGAAATGGTTGATAACATTTAAAAAAAAAAAATTGAAGTGTTAAGAAAATGACATCAAATACCACTTCATAAAACTGATGCAGTAAAATGAAGAAAGGTTACCTGTAACCACAAACAGCTAAACCAGAAAAAAAAAAAAAAAAAACTTACATTATATTGAAAGTTGTCTGGTAATACACTGTGGGTAGGTGACATATCCGGATAGCCTGGCGAGATTGCTTGTGGAGCCTGACACTGGGAAAGAAATTATAAAATAATAAAATGCTAAAATATTGGTAATTTTTAATCATATAAATATAACTAACAAACGTATTCCTAGTTCCCACAAAAGAAAATCTCATAATATAAACTATTGTAATGATGCATATCTTTGCTGCATAAAACTGGAAATTAAAATCTGAAAAGCAAAGTTTGAAAAACTGTATACTGTATTTTAAATGCCCAAATTATGCACATACTAATTCTAAAGTAAGATAAGGAACAAATCAGCAGTATGGAACATCACTGCAAAATTACCTATAAAATAAATTTTACTCGTATCACACTTAAATAGAACAATTTTAATCTTACCGTGTTAAAGTACACATACGTAAGAGAAACAGAGCAGACAAAGTTGTATACCTGCACATGTTGGTGAACGTAGTCTGTCACTCCTCCATGCATAGGTGAGACTCCTGAATACCCCGGGGACTGGGCATGCTGAGGAGTCAATAACTAGGAACACAAAAGAAAGTATCTATTAAAAAAAAACTCAGTTAAATGGAGAAAAACTCCCTCCCTCCCTCCCTCCCTCCCTCCCATTCTCACACCCCATTCCCTCTTGAGTAGACATAGAAGTACAGTGGTACCTCTACTTACAAGCTTAATTCGTTCCAGACTACTATTCAAGTGCTGATACCGAAGGAATTTGTTCCCATAAGAAATAATGAAAATTAGGTTAATCCATTTCAGACCCCAAAAATGCACTTACAAAAGCACCTACAAAAATACACTTACATAATTGTTCGAGTTGGGAGCTGCCGTAAGAAGAGGTACTACTGTATGTGTCATGTTAAATACTTTCATAATCTCTATCTCTCTCTCTCTCTGGAGTTTGAATCTCAGTTGGCAAGGAGTCAGTGGCATGCAGAGGGAAGGCCAAAGGGGCAGTGGCCCCGGGCATCCAAATAGGGACACATCCAATTAGAGAGAGAAATAAGATAGTGATTTTGAAATTTCAGTGGTGATAAATCAATTTTTGGAGGCTCACCACACTACAGAGGCAGTGGTTAGCCCTTTATTCCTTTAACATGGTGTACCCTTTCTGTCCAGAGAAAATGGTGCCCCCCACACGCATGTGCATGACATACGTGGAGCATCCATCAAAAGGAACAAGCAGACGTGGCTGTTCGTTCCTTAATAAATTTGGTTGATTTATATTTAAATCGAAGTGTTTATTTCATGTTTCATCTGTGTTTACATATTCAAAATATCTCCCTTTCTCATAATATTTCTCAGTACTAGGCCTTATACTTGAGTCTTTGGGGCATACAATCAAGGAGTTGGCCCCTGGCATCACCAGACCTCTGCACGCCATTGCAAGGAGTAAGCGTAGGTTTTGTTGCATACGAGTACAGCTACTTATTAATCACTTTCTCAAATATTTTTTATAGTGTTAGTAGATAAGATATTGGTCTGCTATTGTTCAACTCTGTTTGATCACTACATTTGTGGATGGGCATCATTCTGGCTCTTTCCAGAGTCAACAAAAGTACGTTCAAGCAATTTGTTGACAAGTATTGAATTTTTTTTATTAACACATCAGCTGTTTCCCACCAAGGCAAGGTGATCCAAAAAATAAACGCTTTCATCATTATTCACTCCATTATTGTCTTGCCAGAGGTGCAGATAAATTATTTGTACAGCTTTCTTGTGGATAATAGTATTTATGTGGTACTATTAAAGGCAAAACCTTTCAACAATAAAGATACCCAACTGTTGTACATGTGTCTTACTCATCAGAATCAACTTATCTAAAACTCACCCCACTGGAAGGAGCCCCAGCTGTAAAATTCCATAACTGACTCTCAGGAAAGGCAGAAGGAGCTTCATGACCAACATGATAATAAGCATTCTGCTGCACATTCTGTAGAAAAAATTACTTTTAAATTTGCTTCCCAATGTAAATCAAGAGCATGCAAGCTTTACACTTTCATGTTAAGACTTATAATGTCCTTAATTTCTTTACTCCCTTTGTGAAATCAATTCCTCTAAAATAAAATAATTTGTGAAGACAAAAATAAGTGATAAAAGTTGAAACAAGTAAACGAAAATTAAACAAAAGATATACAAGTGCCACAATACATAGTAGTTAAATTTACTGAAAGAAAACCAATATATACACAGACATTTACCCATTACTGGGCTCTACACTATAACGTTTACAGTCCTGCATCTACACACACATACTGTATATATGTATTGTGCACAGATGAATTAAATTTTCATTATTAAAAGGGTTAAGTTAGAAAAAAATTTCATATGCAACACTAAAAATATGGCTATTATATACATTTTTAACACAAGCACCTTAACAAGGCAGTGTTTTTCCAAAAACAACTTCAGTGAAACTTAATCTTTTGTATTTTTTGCAAATAAAATACACTATGATCATTATTTTGTGTGAAATTTTACCATTAAACAGTATCTATTAAATACAGCAATGTTCATCTCAAAAGCAAGAAACTCAAAATTAAGAAAAGATCTATATGTACATGTATAACACTCACTATTCCGGGTCCTCTCCGGACAAGTCTGAAAGGCTTCTCATTTACTTTGGGAAGCTCACAGTCATCATCTGCTGGATTTTCATCATCTGAATGATCCTCTTCCTCTTCTTTCTCCACTTTGCTCTCGTCTCTACTATAATCATCTTCCTCCTTTTCGTCTTTATCTTTCTTAGCTTCTTTTTTCTCTTGTTCAACATTCAGTTTAGTAGGGAAATCTATCTGTAAAATGCCCAAGGAAACAAAACATAATTAGCTTTCTTCTTCTTTCAACAAATCGGCCATCTCCCACTGAGGCAGGGTGGCCCAAAAAGAAAAACAAGTTTCTCTTTTTAACTTCAGTAAGGTATAAAGGAGAAGGGGTACTAGCCCCTTGCTTCCGGCATTTTAGTCGACTCTGTTCCACTCTGTTCCACTTCCCCATGGAGAATAATTAGATTTCATATTATGAAAATAAAAATTACTTTAACTGAAATTTTAAATTATTTAAAGAAGCCTTATACAGTAGGACCCCCACATCCACGGGGGATGTGTTCTAAGGACTTGCAGCGGATATCGAAACTGGGATAGTAGCGAACCCTATGTATAAGTCCAATACATACCTATTATTAAGTTTAATTGATAAATCATGTACATTAACTGGAGAATTATCACTTTTTCACTGATGGGAAGCACTTCATGGCTTCTCTTAGTCTTTGAAGAACTTCCACCATCACTACATTTGCACTCATAGGCCATTATTAAGCAAAATTAAGGGTTATTTTCATGCCAAGGCAAACCATGTTTAACTGAAACCACGGATACGGGAATCCTACTGAATTAGCATCAATCCCAGTACTTTAGAAGAACTAATAACTAATATGTAACAAGGAAGTTAGGTTACTGTAGCCACACACTAGGGTCATTTTCCTCAATTACAACTAAATGTAATGTTGAAACTGCAAATGATGTAACTACTGCCATTGCAGCAAAATTACCATGAAAATTTCATGATCTTTACAGCAATATTTGGGTTAATCACTTTTATGGTCCAGTAAAGGTGACAAAGAAAATATTGATCCTTAATAATCAGCTGTCTATACAAAAATGTAAACACGTAATGTAAGCCAGAGTTGACTTACCAAGCCACTGAATTGCCTCACATTCAGGGTGTGGGAGATGTAATTTAAAAGCTCCAAGTACAAACAGCATGTTTACCCTAGTCTCAGCATATGTATTATCTTTACACTCCAACAGAATGTCAAATCTCACAAACTTCTTGCCTACATTCGCTTTAACATAACACCTGGTAATCTAACTCACATGTAGAGGCAGATATTCTCAATACCTCTTTCCCATCTTCCAACTTTTCCATGAATGCTCCCAAACATCACCTTCCATTAACCCTTTTTTAACCTATCTTGCTTTATTCTTTCTATATAATTAAACCATCTTGAATAACCCCACTCCCACCATCTTGTTTCTCCTTTCCTTATTCTCTACACAATATTCACAGCACGGTTATCTGGGAAATAATTCCATTGGTCCCAGTCTATTCCACATTGAAATATTCAAGGATCATGCTTCACACCCATTTTAGAATCCACTTTTCTTTCCACAAATTTCTAAACCACTCCTGCAACTTAATTTATGAAAGTTACCTCATCTTTCATAGACCCAACTACTGATGCATATACAGTGGACCCTCACTATTCGAACACTCCAAAACTCACCCTCATCCCAGAATGCTGTTCAAGTGCTGTTACCAAACGAATTTATTCCCATAAGGAATGATGTAAATTAGATTACTCCATTTCAGACCCCCAAAAATACACTTATAAAAGCACTTACAATAATAAACTTACATAAAAGAGTGAGTTTTGGAGTGTTCGAACAGCGAGGGTAAACTGTATTCCCAAATATAGTAACTTTATCAATTTCAGTCAATTCCTACACAAGGTGTTAATCATTGAGCCAGTTGAAGCGTTCACATTTCTAGAGTACAAAAAATGATGAAACTGGCTGTTAGATACCTGTGTAGACTCATTAGATATAGTCACATTTCAAAGAACAAAAGCAGTTCTTCAAGACACAGTGCATGATCAACACAGTTTAATATAGACTTGTGCAACATTTGGGTATCTACATTTTGGAAATGTTTTGCCAGCCAGTGGCTTCTTCAGTCCAATTCAGAGAAAAGTGGAAGATGAGAAATTGAGGTAATCAGTCCTCATTATAAAACAAATCCATGGAATGTAGTTTATTCAGAAGGGACTGGTGGAAGCTGAATCCTGTAACCTCTAACTGTGAGAAATACTACCAAATTATACTCCATAAATTACATAAACAGTAAAGCATAGAAAATAGAAAATTACTAAAGTTATTTGACTAAAAATTAAGAATGTCTAACAAACCTTCTCATGTGTAGCTTCTTCTTTGGTTAGAGTAGAGTTGATGTTCCATTTCTCTTCAAGGCTAGTAGCATTTTGTTCTGGAATTACCTTACTCTTCTCTGTAGTTATATTTGAAGAATTTTCATAATTCTCTGTAGATGTTTCTTTGTCATCATCTTTCTTAATGAAAGTATTTTTATTTTCTTCATGCTGAGAATTTCTATCCTTGTTGTCATGTTCCTCTTGCTGAGAAAAAAAAAATTTTTGAATTTATAGGCTAACATTTTTTACCAAAAGAAATAAAGATTAAATTATAAATTAATTTTTATGATATTTTTTTAGACAAACTGCAAATTAAAAGTCTACATTGTGAGTAATATAAAACCAACTTTGCCTGAACAGGTGTATTTTCTTTTTACTAGATGCAAAACACTTAAATTGAAAACCAACCACAAGATATTTAAAATATGCTCAATGGATTTCCCATACCCAAATCTTGTTTTCTATAGTATTTTTATTTTTTAACACTCCAGCCATCTCCCACCAATTCAGGGTGACCCGAAAAAGAAATTTTCAGCATCACTCACTCCATCACTGTCTTGCCAGAGTAACACCAATACTATATCTCAGTTGTCCCTCCAAACTGCAAATATCCCCATCCCTCCTTCAGAGTGCAGGCACTGCACTTTCCACCTCCAGGACTCAGGTCCCACTAACTGGTTTCACTGAATCCCTTTATAAATGTTACTTTGCTCACATTCCAACAGCACATCAAGTCATAAAACCCACTTGCCTCCAATCACTCCTATATAACATGCTCACACATGCTTGTTGGATGTCTAAACCCCTTATATACAAAGCCTCCTTTACTGCTACCTGCCTTCTCTCCACTACAGATTTATACTCCCTCCAAGTCAACCTGTTTTGCGTCATACTCTAAATGTCCAAACCACCTTAACAACCCCTCTTTAGCCCTCTAGATAATACTTTTAGTAACCCAGCACCTCACTCTAATCTACAAACTACGAATTCTCTGCATAATATTCACCCCATAGATTAACAATGTGCAGTATTCATTACTGTCCGACAAACCTCATATGTAGCTTCTTTTGTTGGAGTAGAGATGCTGTTCTGTTTCTCTTCAAGGCTAGCATCTTGTTCTGGAATTACCTTACTCTTCTCTGTATTCACACATGAAGAACTTTCTTCATTATCATTCACCTTAGCTGTTTCTTTGTCATCATCTTTCTTGCTAAAATTAGTTTTATTTTCCTCATGCAGATAATCTCTATTCTTGTCATCATGTTCCACTTTCTGAAAACAAAATTGTTTGAATTTATAGGCTAAAATATTTACCAACAGAAATTAAGATTAAAATTAATATTTATGGCATTAAATTTTTTAAGTGAGCAAACCGAAGTATACATTTTAAAAAAATACATGGACATTAAGCCCCTCAAATTCACTGGGTTTTTAATTCACGGAATTTAATTAGTCACCTTTTTTTACTGATGGATACTATGCACGGGCACTTAGGTAAATCTCAATTTAAAGGACTAATAGAGGGGAAGGGATGTCCAATAATGTCGACTGTCCATTTATATTTGAATGAATAATTTGCTTTTCATGATTATAACAACGGCCAATTCTGTATTTATCAGACTGCCCAGTAAACCTATAGCTTTCCATCATCAAAATAACCAAGGAATTTTTATGTGCTCCTACTATATTAAGGATTGGCCAATTTAAAGACGTTTTATCTCTAGTGACTTTTGTCGTAACTTTCATAGTTTTTTTATTAATTTTTTGAAAATGGATCCAGTCATCATTCCTATTTATGAGTGATTGTGAATGAATGGAATATGCCCTCTCACAAGTCTGAAACTATAGTGCTTCACTTCTCAATGTCTCCCTTCCTTTGGGAAGGAGTTAGCACCCTCTGACTTATTACTTGAGGATGATGAGTTCCTATATTGGTTTCACCCTATGAAATGCAGATCTTTCACCATGATTAGCCTCAGGGCAATTGAAAAGTTGCCAAAAATGAGTATTACTGAATACAAGAACACAAAAGGGTTAAATCCAAAATCCTTTTACCCAGTGGAATGTAACAATTCTGGATTTAATGAATTTTGTTGATTCTGAACATTGTCTGGCCACAGATTTTACCAATAAAATTCAAAATCCATCAAATCAGGGTCCATTAAATTGAGGATTTAGCAATGCACACAAAGTGTGTCGCAACAAACTTAGCTTTCCTCCTGTTGCTACAAAAAGGTAATTACAAACTTTCTAATGTACAGAACTAAGAATTTTAGGAAGTTTTCTCAAGCACAACTAATACACTCTTAATACAATACATGGAAACTGAATTTTATATTAGAATTGCCAAATTCTAACCATAAAATAGAGCAAAAAAGTAATGTGAAGGACCTGGGAGTGATAATGTCAGAGGATCTCACCTTCAAAGACCACAACTGTATCTACCACATCTGCTATGAAAATGATAGGATGGATATGAGCACCTTCAAAACTAGGGATGCCAAACCCATGATGATTCTCTTCAAATTGCTTGTTCTCTCTAGGTTGGAATACTGTTGTACACTAACGGCCCCCTTAAAGGCTAGTGACACTGCTGACCTGGAGTGTGTGTAAAGAACTTTCACGGCACACATAAGTACGATAAGGCACCTAAATTACTGGGAACGGTTGAAGGTCCTTGATCTGTATTTCCTGGAACGCAGGCAACAGAGATACATAATAATATACAGTGGACCCCCGGTTAACAAAAAAACTTCATCCCAGAAGCCTGCTCAAATGCCATTACCGAACGAATTTACTTCCTTAAGAAATAATGTCACGTAGGTTAGTCTATTTCAGACCCCCAAAAATACACTTCCACAAGCACTTACAATATTATACTTACATAATTGTAGGTAGTAGGTTGGTATTAGGTAGTAGGTTGGTAGACAGCAACCACCCAGGGAGGTACTACCGTCCTGCCAGGTGACTGTGAAACAGAAACCTGAAACTGTTTTACATGATGGTAGGATTGCTGGTGTCTTTTTTCTGTCTCATAAACACGCTGGATAACAGGTATATCTAGCTACTTCTACTTACACTTTAGGTCACACTACACTGGCATACACATGCATATATATACATACACACATCTAGGTTTTTCTTCTTTTTCTTAATAGCTCTTGTTCTTTTTATTTTCTCTATTGTCCATGGGGAAGTGGAAAAGAATCTTTCCTCCGTAAGCCATGCGTGTCGTATGAGGCGACTAAGATGCCGGGAGCAATGGGCTAGTAACCCCTTCTCCTGTACAAATATACTAAAAACGAGAAGAAGAAAAACTTTATAAAATTGGGTTGTCTGAATGTGCGTGGATGTAGTGCGATGATAAGAAAGAGATGATTGCCGATGTTATGAATGAAAAGAAGTTGGATGTCCTGGCCCTAAGCGAAACAAAGCTGAAGGGGGTAGGCGAGTTTCAGTGGGGAGAAATAAATGGGATTAAGTCAGGAGTATCTGAGAGAGTTAGAGCTAAGGAAGGGGTAGCAATAATGTTGAAGGATCAGTTATGGAAGGAAAAGAGGGAATATAAATGTGTAAATTCAAGGATTATGTGGATTAAAATAAGGGTCGGATGCGAAAAGTGGGTCATAATAAGCGTGTATGCACCTGGAGAAGAGAGGAGTGTAGAGGAGAGAGAGATTTTGGGAGATGTTAAGCAAATGTATAGGAACTTTTGAACCAAATGAGAGAGTAATTGTGGTAGGGGACCTAAATGCTAAAGTGGGAGAAACATGCAGAGAGGGTGTAGTAGGTAAGTTTGGGGTGCCAGGTGTAAATGATAATGGGAGCCCTTTGATTGAACTTTGTATAGAAAGGGGTTTAGTTATAGGTAATACATATTTTAAGAAAAAGAGGATAAATAAGTATACAAGATATGATGTAGGGCGTAATGACAGTAGTTTGTTGGACTATGTATTGGTAGATAAAAGACTGTTGAGTAGACTTCAGGATGTGCATGTTTATAGAGGGGCTACAGATATATCAGATCACTTTTAGTTATAGCTACAGTGGGAGTAAAAGGTAGATGGGATACAAGGAAAATAGAATCAGTAAGTAAAAGAGAGGTGAAGGTTTATAAACTAAAAGAGGAGGCAGTTAGGGTAAGATATAAACAACTATTGGAGGATAGATGGGCTAGTGAGAGTGTAGGCAATGGGGTCGAAAATGTATGGGGTAGATTTAAAAATGTAGTGTTAGAGTGTTCAGCAGAAGTTTGTGGTTACAGGCGAGTGGGTGCAGGAGGGAAGAGGAGCGATTGGTGGAATGATGATGTAAAGAGAGTAGTAAGGGAGAAAAAGTTAGCATATGAGAGGTTTTTACAAAGTAGAAGTGATGCAAGGAGGGAAGAGTATATGGAGAGAAAAAGAGAGGGTTAAAAGAGTGGTGAAGCAATGTAAAAGAGAGCAGATGAGAGAGTGGGTGAGATGTTATCAGCAAATTTTGTTGAAAATAAGAAAAAGTTTTGGAATGAGATTAATAAGTTGAGGAAGCCTAGAGAACAAATGGATTTGACAGTTAAAAATAGGAGAGGAGAGTTATTAAATGGAGAGTTAGAGGTATCGGGAAGATGGAGAGAATATTTTGAGGATTTGTTAAATGTTGATGAAGACAGGGAAGCTGTGATTTCGTGTGTAGGGCAAGGAGGAATAACATCTTGTAGGAGTGTGGAAGAGCCAGTTGTGGGTGTAGGGAAGTTCGTGAGGCAGTGGGTAGAATGAAAGGGGTAAGGCAGCTGGGATTGATGGGATAAAGATAGAAATGTTAAAAGCAGGTGGGGATATAATTTTGAAGTGGTTGGTGCTATTATTTAATAAATGTATGGAAGAGGGTAAGGTACCTAGGGATTGGCAGAGAGCGTGTATTGTTCCTTTGTATAAAGGCAAAGGGGACAAAAGAGAGTGCAAAAATTATAGGGGAATAAGTCTGTTGAGTGTACCTGGTAAAGTGTATGGTAGAGTTATTATTGAAAGAATTAAGAGTAAAACAGAAAGCAGGATAGCAGATGAAAAAGGGGGGCTTTAGGAAAGGTAGGGGTGTGTAGACCAAGTGTTTACAGTGAAACATATAGGTGAACAGTATTTGGATAAGGGTAAAGATGTTTTTGTGGCATTTATGGATTTGGAAAAGGCGTATGATAGGGTAGATAGGGGGCAATGTGGCAGATGTTGCAGGTGTATGGAATAGGAGGAAGGTTACTGAAAGCAGTGAAGAGTTTTTATGAGGATAGTGAGGCTCAGGTTAGAGTGTGTAGGAGGGAAGGGGACTATTTCCCAGTAAAAGTGGGCCTTAGACAAGGATGTGTGATGTCACCGTGGTTGTTCAATATATTTATAGATGGGGTTGTAAGAGAAGTGAATGCGAGGGTCTTGGCAAGAGGTGTTGGGCTAAAAGATAAAGAAGCAAATACAAAGTGGGAGTTGTCACAGTTGCTTTTGCTGATGACACTGTGCTTTGGGAGATTCTGAAGAGAAGCTGCAGAGGTTGGTGGATGAATTTGGTAGGGTGTGTAAAAGAAGAAAATTGAAAGTGAATATAGGAAAGAGTAAGGTGATGAGGATAACAAAAAGAATAGGTGACGAAAGATTGGATATCAGATTGGAGGGAGAGAGTATGGAGGAGGTGAATGTATTCAGATATTTGGGAGTGGACATGTCGGCGGATGGGTCTATGAAGGATGAGGTGAATCATAGAATTGATGAGGGAAAAGGGTGAGTGGAGCACTTCGAGTCTGTGGAGACAAAGAACCTTGTCTATGGAAGTAAAGAGGAAATGTATGAGAGTATAGTTATACCAACGCTCTTATATGGGTGTGAAGCATGGGTGATGAATGTTGCAACGAGGAGAAGGCTGGAGGCAGTGGAGATGTCATGTCTGAGGTCAATGTGTGGTGTGAATATAATGCAGAGAATTCGGAGTTTGGAAATTAGGAGGAGGTGCGGGATTACCAAAACAATTGTCCAGAGAGCTGAGGAGGGGTTGTTGAGGTGGTTTGGACATGTAGAGAGAATGGAACGAGACAGAGTGACTTCGAGAGTGTATAAATCTGTAGTGGAGGGAAGGCGGGGTAGGGGTCGGCCTAGGAAAGGTTGGAGGGAGGGGTAAAGGAAGTTTTGTGTGCGAGGGCTTGGACTTCCAGCAAGCATGTGTGAGCGTATTTGATAGGAGTGAATGGAGGCATATGGTTTTAATACTTGACGTGCTGTTGGAGTGTGAGCAAAGTAACATTTATGAAGGATTCAGGAAACCGGCAGGCCGGACTTGAGTTCTGGAGATGGGAAGTACAGTGCCGGCACTCTGAAGGAGGGGTGTTAATGTTGCAGTTTTATAACTGTAGTGTAAAGCACCCTTCTGGCAAGACAGTGATGGAGTGAATGATGATGAAAGTTTTTCTTTTTCGGGCCACCCTGCCTTGGTGGGAATCGGCCGATGTGTTAATAAAATAAAAAATAATTGTACGATTTCCGGGGTGTTCGTTAACCGTGGGTCCACTGTACACTTGGAAGGTCCTGAAGGGATTGGAATCAAACCTGCACATGAAAATAACTCCCTATGAAAGCAAAAGACTCGGCAGGAGATGCAACATTCCCCCAATGAAAAGCAGGGGCTCCACGAGTACATTAAGAGACAACACAATAAGTGTCCAGGGCCCAAGACTGTTCAACTGCCTCCCAGCATACATAAGGGGGATTACCAATAGACCCCTGGCTGTCTTCAAGAAGGCACTGGACAGGCACCTAAAGTTAGTACCTGACCAACCGGGCTGTGGTTCGTTCATCAGTTTGCATGCGGCCAGCAGTAACAGCCTGGTTGATCAGACCCTGAGCCACCATGAGGCCTGGTCTCAGACCAAGCTGCAGGGGTGCTGACCCCCAAAACCCTCTCCAGGTAAACTCCAGGTAATACTAGTACAAAAAAAAAAAATTATGAATACCACTAATACAGTATCTGAAAGTTACTATTGCATATACACCTTACTAAGAGGTTGAGTCAGACTCAATACACACACTAAGCAGTTTAGGGAAGAAAACCTTAGCACCCCAATAGAAGTAAGTGGCACTGCTTGGCTTTCTTGAGTTATCTTGGGTTAAAGTGGCTAGAGCTCTCGTTTCACACACGGAGGGCCCGGGTTCGATTCCCGGCGGGTGGAAACATTTCGATGTGTTTCCTTACGCCTGTTGTTATGTTCAAGATTAAGGACCCCAATGGAAATAAGACAGACAGTCCTCGATGACGCACTGACTTTCTTGGGTTATCCTGGGTGGCTAACCTTCCGGGGTTAAAAATCCGAAGAAATCTTATCTTATCTTATAATAATCCTAAGGAAGTTTTTTCTATACTATATAATCATGCCTTTTTCTGCTAAGTACTTCTCCATTTAAATGACAAAATATACCTTATCTTCTGAAGGGGTTTCATGGTTGTCATGTTCATCTAAGGTGACCTGTGCAAGGGTGTGCTCTAACTCTGGAAGGTCCTGGGATGTGAGGTGATCGATCTCAAGCCGTCTCAAGGATGAGATGAGGTTAGACACATTCTCCAATTCTTCTTGACCAGAGTTGTTTTCCTTATTTTCCAATTCCATGTTGTCTGCCTGAAGAGGAAGCAATAAAAATGAGAGCCAGCACTAAGCTTAAACAGACTACCAGTAACCAATGTGATGTTGCACTTAACGTATTAAGTACACAGTAGTAAATGTGGATGTTTTGTATGTTGAGAAAATTTTACTTACGAAGTGGATGTGTGTGTGTTGTCTGGAATCTGAATGATCATTCTCATAAATATATTTTTTTCTTTATGATGGGTTTCTAGGTAATTTGCCGTTTTATATCCCTATGCACATACGTACATATATGGATTCTGCCTTTGTTGCAAGTTGCTATTAACTTAATGATTCGTTGATCTAGCGCTACATAGAAGACAAGCTGCTTAAATGCTACACTTTTTTTGAGTTTCTTTGAGATAAGGATAGAGTAGAGAGGAGTATGTATAGAATAATAATGTTTGAGGCACTGTACATAGTAACATTTTTAAAAGAATACCCACCGTTTTGGATTTTTTTTTTAAATATACTATGCTGGATGTGAAAGCTGAATTTTAGTCTGTCAAGGAGTATACATAAGAATTTTCCCTCGTCTTGCCTTTCAATGTGTATTATTTATCTTTAAACCAAACAAACCCTTTTATTTTTATAAAGTGAATTACAGTAGTATATTATACAATTAAAGTGATTGACATATATAAGTACTTAAAAGCCCCTTGTTATGCAAAGCTCTGTTGCCAAACACTATACGTATAGGTCTTGTTAATACTGAGTGAGTTTGTTGGTTGTCATTCAAGTAACCACCTTTCCAAGCTCGGCATTAATGTAGCTGAGGGCAGCTGGACCTGCATTTAAGATGACAAACATTGACATTTGCAAACATAATTGGTTTAAGTTCCTGGGAGTCATTAGGAAGATCACTGATGTAGATGAGAAATAGTAGAGGGCCAATAATGCTGCCCTGTGGCAACCTATGTTGATATGTAGAGTTGATGAAGTATTGTTATTAAAGGTCACATGTTGGTGTCTGCCATTAAGGTAAGACGTGTGTGAGAGCATGGCTTCTGATTCCACAATATTCTAGTTTCAGGAGCATGATACTGTGGTTTACTAAAAAATAAAAAGCCTTATTTCTTTTAAATATACTACATGAACCTTACAATGGATGGGTTAATAGCTGCTTGTTTATAGGTATGACAGTTCTGAGATTACATCTTTTACAGTCAGTGTGTGCACTCAGCACATTTTATATAAGGTAAGACCTTACAGGTACAATGTGCTGTTAATATACACCTTTCTTTGTGTGAAACAATCCATGGTTGTAATGGCTTTTCATTTAATCTCTGAGAGTGAAGTAGCTTCAATTATACGAATAAAACTGCTAACATATTAATCGTAAGTTAGTCTTAAATTTGCCCGAAATGCTCTGCATATTGGGGGCTTTCAGCTTGCACACCTAAATGTAATTCACCTTTGTACAAACATTTCATCATGCTGAAATAAAGTATCTTTATCTTTAATTTCTACATTTGCTAACATATGAACCATACTGTATGGTTGTGCAAATGAGAATGAGGTATGTATATTAAACATCCATTATTTTTAATTTGCCAGGAAGCTTCTAAAGTATTTCTTTTAATACTGTATATTAAATGTCATTAAAACACACTTTTATAACTAGGGTAAGTTGCCTAAATATAAATACGTGATAACTTTTGTAACTGTTAAATTTATTTTTTTAGTTTTTAGTTATTATTTATTGTTACGTATATACAAACAAAACTTACCTTTGCCATGACCAGGAATTTATTATTGATTATCCTGGTAACTTTGTGTGTTTTTTTATCTCTAACCCATCCACAGAAACTGCACATACATTTTGAAACCTTTATAACTTTTTAAATCTTCGAATAGGTAGGAAGCAGGTGAGAATATCAGGTAGTTAACATTATCTGGATACGTTATACTAAGTGGTAGTCTGACATTTTTTATACAACTTCATTCAGTCCCATAGCTGGATTGCTAGTGCACTTAGCTCACACACTGAGGTCCATGGGTTGATCCCCCCGTATGGCCCCTACTGTCCATGTTCACCTAGCAGTAAAATAGGTTCCTGGGTGTTAGTCGACTGGTGTGGGTTGCATCCTGGGACAAAACTGACCTAATTTGCCTGAAATACCCTGAATAACAAGGGGCTTTGTATATAGTACAGTATTATTATTATTATTATAATCAAATAGAAGCGCTAAACCACAGGGGTTATATAGTACAGTAGAATGTCATTGATGTCAGCTAGGCCTGTATACCTTGTACATGTACTTGTAGATATAAAGATATATTATATTATTATTAAAACTTAGCTTGTAATTGTAGATTTCTGATGGATCTCCACTTTTGTGGAATGAAGGAAACCCTTAAATATAAATAAAAATTGAGTTTATTTCAATATTGTTTACAATTGGTACAGAAAAAGGTGATATTACTGACATAATTAAGTCCCTGATTATGCAGGGCATTTCTGGCATCCCAATTTAAATAAGCCATTTTGACTGACTTTTTTGGGTTATCCTGGGTAATTTACACAAGTTACTATGTATGATAATTTGTGTAACTGTATTTATGTGTAGTACCTGTATCTTACGGAAAATTTTGGCTTCTATAGATTTGCTGATTATTATTATTATAAAAAAAAAAAGTGCTAAACCTACAAGGGTCATATAGCATATAGATTTGGTGAAAAATGTTAGTCGAGAACACATGGAACATTAAAGAATAAAAGAATAATGATTTTATTTCTTTGTGAAGGTTACAATGTGTAATTACAATATTATAATCAAAACTATGCGTTAAACCCACAAGGGTCATACAGCAACACATGGAACAAACTTCCATGTATATATTAGTAGTTATACATTACATTTGTTTCTTAATTAAGTTTATTTTTCAGTAAATTAGCTTATTGAAGTAACCTCCGTAGAACTTTATTATCATTATTATTATTATTATTATTATTATTATTATTATTATTATTATTATTATTATTATTATTAGAGTGTAATAAAAGCACTGGGGTAACTTTTGAGGCATCAAGAGGAGACTGTCAGAAGAAAATATCAATTTAGAAAGGTTGTGCTTGAAGCCATTATGGAATAATCCTTCACACAACATCGCCTTAATACTTAACCCACATGACCTCTTTTAGAAGTCCCACAGCAGCTGCTGACATGATATAGCGAGTCCCAGCGTGTTGAGGTACTGGTATTAGGGTGATACTTACTTCTGAGGCGAGAATGGAAGGGTAAATAGGGTGGTGGAGGAGGTTGTGAGGACGTGTATCCTTCAGCTCTGTATCACACACACTGACACTCTTGTTATCTTGCATGGTGATGGTTGCTGTGCTCTCTCTCTCTCTCTCTCTCTCTCTCTCTCTCATTCTCTGTCTGTCTGTCTGTCTCTCTCATTCTCTGTCTGTCTGTCTGTCTCTCTCTCTCTCTCTCTCTTTTACACAGGGTTTGACAAGGTTTAAGGATTCCTAACTTTATTGACAAGTTAAGGATTCCTAACTTTATTGACAAGTTAAGGATTCCTAACTTCATTGACAAGTTAAGGATTCCTAACTTTATTGACAAGTTTAGGATTCCTAACTTTATTGACAAGTTAAGGATTCTTAACTTTATTGACAAGCTAAGAGCTGTTACCTACATCACCTAATTGAAAGCATTTATACTGTTATGAAACATACAAGTAGGGAACAGGATGAAGTTGGAGCCATCTGTGGGCCAGCATTATCATTTGATCAACTGACATCATAATGCTGTACGAACGTGTTGCAAACTCGAGTCATCCTGGGGATAAACGATCTCAGATGAAGTGATGTTCTGGAGAAGGGTACAGCCAGAGTGAAGTTGCTGTCCTCGAAGTGGAGCCAAGTGTGGTACTTTGACAATGGTGGCCTTGTATATGACAGTAAGGCCGCCCACATCCCTCCTGTGTTGAAGGCTCTGCTGAAATGACAGATCTATCCAGGAAGGGTCCAGGCGAGAGTTGAGGCGTCTTGCAAACCAAGAAAGTGGAGCATACTTAAGGTGTGAGCGTACTTGTGCTTCATACAGAATCTTGCAACCCCTACTGTCAAGCAGATGCGAGATACGTCGAAGTGCTGTAAGCTTCCTGGCTGCCTTGTTTGCAAGATTTACAACTGGTTCTTCATGGACAGTTTGGAGTCAAATTTCACCCCAAGGATATCAACTTCTTCCCCGGGCACCAACACTCTCCCATTCATACTTACTAGTGCTCCGGCATTACCATCATGGTGCCTAGAGACCATCATCATTTGTGTTTTCTCAGGTGCAAATGTTACCTGCCATCGATTTCTCCAGACTAATATAACTCTTAGCTTAGAGCAGCTGTCTGTCTGTCTGTCTGTCTCTCTCTCTCTCTCTCTCTCTCTCTCTCTCTCTCTCTCTCTCTCTCTCTCTCTCTCTCTCTCTCTCTCTCTCTCTCTCTCTCTCGAGCAAAACCCTTCCTCTCTACGCGTTTGCTTGGACTTCATCCTCTTTTCTGCAACATTGCAAGCTCCTGATGATGTGTTGATTGTAACACGAAATACCTAGAGATATAAGAACTCTGCCTTGACAGGACACATGGAATTAGCTTAATGGCTCTATCATGCACCCCATAATGTGCGTGGTGGTCATACCCATCATACCCATGCTGTAGGTCATACCCATACTGTGGGCGATCATACCTATGCTGTAGGTGGTCACACCCATGTTGTGAGTGGCGGTCAAAAGATTACACGGTCTTATAATGAGTCTAGGAACGAATTTTAAACCCCTTAACATTGAGCAGTAAGAACAAGCACCTGTGTTTAAACGGGAAGGATCAGATCAAATGCTTATCAACATAACGATAATTTTTTATAGTAGAGTGGTAAGCCAGTGGAAGGCCTCGGTCAGGTGACCAAAAACTCCAGCTGTGGGTCATCATATGACTAAGAGTCACGTCAAGAAACACTTGTCCTGTTTCCTGACAGACCTTACCTAACCTAACCCACTACCATTAGTCAGCTTATAGTCACTTCTACACAGGAGAACCATCCAGCGTGATGGAGTATGACAAGAGAACCATACAGCATGATGGAGTATGACAGGAGAACCATCCAGCGTGATGGAGTATGACAGGAGAACCATCCAGCGTGATGGAGTATGACAGGAGAACCATCCAGCGTGATGGAGTATGACAAGAGAACCATCCAGCGTGATGGAGTATGACAAGAGAACCATCCAGCGTGATGGAGTATGACAGGAGAACCATCCAGCGTGATGGAGTATGACAAGAGAACCATCCAGCGTGATGGAGTATGACAGGAGAACCATCCAGCGTGATGGAGTATGACAAGAGAACCATCCAGCGTGATGGGTATGACAAGAGAACCATCCAGCGTGATGGAGTATGACAAGAGAACCATCCAGCGTGATGGAGTATGACAAGAGAACCATCCAGCGTGATGGAGTATGACAAGAGAACCATACAGCATGATGGAGTATGACAGGAGAACCATCCAGCGTGATGGAGTATGACAGGAGAACCATCCAGCGTGATGGAGTATGACAAGAGAACCATCCAGCGTGATGGAGTATGACAAGAGAACCATACAGCATGATGGAGTATGACAAGAGAACCATCCAGCGTGATGGAGTATGACAAGAGAACCATCCAGCGTGATGGAGTATGACAGGTAACCATCCAGAGTAATGGAGTATGACAGGTAACCATCCAGAGTAATGGAGTATGACAGGTAACCATCCAGAGTAATGGAGTATGACAGGTAATTATGAAGATCGGGTCCTAGTGTGAACGTGGCCAAAATTTAATCTTAAAAATATCCAATATTAGGTTACTGCTTTTGTTCTGAACCTTATCTTTTTAATGTTGTGCAAATGTAATAAACGTAACCCTTTGTAAAAACTTAACCTTACTCCGCCAGTGGTATTTATGTGTCTGGCGTGCATTTGTTTACATCTGATACATCTTAATGTTCATGATCAGTCGGAAGTGTCAATGCTAAGTACTAATTCTTCTTCTTCTTCATATTATATGTTATATTATCATTTCTACTATCATTTATATATTAATTATTATTATTATTATTATTACCACTAGGCTCTCAATACACATAGATACACAATAAAGATAATCTAAGCTTGAAGATAACGATTAAGGAAAACAGCGAGTATATACACTCCGAGATAGTATATATACTGAGGCAGTATATACACTCCGAGATAGTATATATACTGAGGCAGTATATACACTCCGAGATAGTATATATACTGAGGCAGTATAACACTCGAGATAGTATATATACTGAGGCAGTATATACACTCGAGATAGTATATATACTGAGGCAGTATATACACTCAGAGATAGTATATACTGAGGCAGTATATACCTCCGAGATAGTATATATACTGAGGCAGTATATACACTCCGAGATAGTATATATACTGAGGCAGTATATACACTCCGAGATAGTATATATACTGAGGCAGTATATACACTCCGAGATAGTATATATACTGAGGCAGTATATACACTCCGATATAGTATATATACTGAGGCAGTATATACACCCCGAGATAGTATATATACTGAGGCAGTATATACACTCCGAGATAGTATATATACTGAGGCAGTATATACACTCCGTATAGTATATATACTGAGGCAGTATATACACCCGAGATAGTATATATACTGAGGCAGTATATACACTCAGAGATAGTATATATACTGAGGCAGTATATACACTCGAGATAGTATATACTGAGGCAGTATATACACCCGAGATAGTATATATACTGAGGCAGTATATACACTCAGAGATAGTATATATACTGAGGCAGTATATACACTCGAGATAGTATATATACTGAGGCAGTATATACACTCAGAGATAGTATATATACTGAGGCAGTATATACACTCCGAGATAGTATATATACTGAGGCAGTATATACACTCAGAGATAGTATATATACTGAGGCAGTATATACACTCAGAGATAGTATATATACTGAGGCAGTATATACACTCCGAGATAGTATATATACTGAGGCAGTATATACACTCCGAGAAAGTATATATACTGAGGCAGTATATACACTCAAAGATAGTATATATACTGAGGCAGTATATACACTCAGATACACTATATATACTGAGGCAGTATATACACTCCAAGACAGTATATACACTCCGAGACAGTATATATACTCCGAGACAGTATATACACTCCGAGACAGTATATATACTCCGAGACAGTATATACACTCCGAGACAGTATATACACTCCGAGACAGTATATATACTCCGAGACAGTATATACACTCCGAGACAGTATATATACTCCGAGACAGTATATATACGTACTCCGAGACAGTATATACACTCCGAGACAGTATATACACTCCGAGACGATATATATACTCCGAGACAGTATATATACTCCGAGACAGTATATACACTCCGAGACAGTATATATACTCCGAGACAGTATATATACTCTGAGACAGTATATACACTCCGAAACAGTATATATACTCAGAGACAGTATATATACTCCCAGACAGTATATATACTCCGAGACAGTATATACACTCCGAGACAGTATATATACTCCGAGACAGTATATACACTCCGAGACAGTATATACACTCCGCGACAGTATATATACTCCGAGACAGTATATATACTCCGAGACAGTATATATACTCCGAGGCAGTATATACACTCCGAGACAGTATATATACTCCGAGACAGTATATATCTCCGAGGCAGTATATACACTCCGAGACAGTATATATACTCCGAGACAGTATATATACTCCGAGACAGTATATACACTCCGAGACAGTATATATACTCTGAGACAGTATATATACTCCGAGACAGTATATATACTCCGAGACAGTATATATACTCCTAGACAGTATATACACTCCGAGACGGTATATATACTCCGAGACAGTATATATACTCCGAGACAGTATATACACTCCGAGACAGTATATACACTCCGAGACAGTATATACACTCCGAGACAGTATATACACTCCGAGACAGTATATATACTCCGAGACAGTATATACACTCCGAGACAGTATATATACTCCGAGACAGTATATACACTCCGAGACAGTATATATACTCCGAGACAGTATATATACTCCGAGACAGTATATATCAGACATATATACACTCCGAGACAGTATATATACTCCCAGACAATATATATACTCGAGACAGTATATACCTCGAGACAGTATATACACTCCAGACATATATATACTCCGAGACAGTATATATACTCGGACAGTATATACTCCGAGACAGTATATACACTCGAGACAGTATATACACTCCGAGACAGTATATATACTCGAGACAGTATATACACTCCGAGACAGTATATACACTCCGAGACAGTATATAACTCGAGACAGTATATATACTCCGAGACGTATATACACTCGAAACAGTATATATACTGCGGCAGTATATACACTCTGAGACAGTATATACACTCTGAGACAGTATATATACTCCGAGACAGTATATACACTCCGAGACAGTATATATACTCCGAGACAGTATATACACTCCGAGACGGTATATACACTCCGAAACAGTATATATACTGCGGCAGTATATACACTCTGAGACAGTATATACACTCTGAGACAGTATATATACTCCGAGACGGTATATACACTCCGAAACAGTATATATACTGCGGCAGTATATACACTCTGAGACAGTATATACACTCTGAGACAGTATATATACTCCGAGACAGTATATACACTCCGAGACAGTATATATACTCCGAGACAGTATATACACTCCGAGACGTATATACACTCCGAACAGTATATATACTCGAGCAGTATATACACTCTGAGACAGTATATACACTCTGAGACAGTATATATCTCGAGACGGTATATACACTCCGAAACAGTATATATACTGCGGCAGTATATACACTCTGAGACAGTATATACACTCTGAGACAGTATATACACTCTGAGACAGTATATATACTCCGAGACGGTATATACACTCCGAAACAGTATATATACTGCGGCAGTATATACACTTACACTGATAAATATACAGGTGTGTCAGTGTATGTGCAAATCTGCCTGAGGTCAGAACAAACTTTTCCTACTACGAGTTAGTGTACATGTACTGTGTTTGTGTGTACTCACCTATGTGTAGTTGCAGGGGTCAAGTCACGGCTCCTGGCCCCGTCTCTTCACTGGTCGCTACTGGTGTGTGTGTGTGGAAGTGTCAGGCGCCAGCTAATAAATAATGAAGATAAAGTTGACTGATAACAGCGACGGATGACAATGATAACCACTGATAAGGATAGAGGATAACAGGTCAAGGGGAAAAAAATCCCTTCACACTCACACTGGCAACCCCGCTTTCCCCAGGTCAAAAGTGCCCCCCCCCCCTCCTGTCTAAAAATTAAACCACCGCAATTGCAGTAAACACCAATTAATCAGTCAAACCAGCGTTAAATAGCGTAATTATCAGCCCCAATATTCCCTGAAGCGTCCACACCACTAAAGACTCACTTATACTACAACGGTACATGTGTTAATTATAGAGTTCCTGGCAGATAACTAGTGTATAGAGAGAAACTCTGCCTAGAGACATTATAATTATCATTAGGCCATGATGACAGACAATGTAATTATTATTATTATTATTCCTACTATTGGCTTATGGTGGAGGCTTGCCTGCCATAGATGCTCCCATGATCCAAGATCCGATAAATCAGACACCTATGCAACATTTGGGTATCTGTATTCTGGAAACGTACCGCCACACACTGGCTTCTTCAGTCCAGTGTAGAGAAAGATGGAATAAGAGGAGGAGGAGTTTGAGGAAATGAGTCCCTGAGCCTTGAGTCGGTGTGTCTAGTCCATCATTGTTGATAAAAGTGCAGCACACTCAGGGAGACGGAGGTTATATACTGATGACAGGTGAGGTGGAGCAGTGGTAGTCGTGAAGACTTCACCACTATGGTGCTCTTCACCAACTCCAAGTGCTCTTCACCAACTCCAAGTGCTCTTCACCAACTCCAAGTGCTCTTCACCAACTCCAAGTGCTCTTCACCAACTCCAAGTACTCTTCACCAACTCCAAGTGCTCTTCACCAACTCCAAGTGCTCTTCACCAACTCCAAGTGCTCTTCACCAACTCCAAGTGCTCTTCACCAACTCCAAGTGCTCTTCACCAACTCCAAGTGCTCTTCACCAACTCCAAGTGCTCTTCACCAACTCCAAGTGCTCTTCACCAACTCCAAGTGCTCTTCACCAACTCCAAGTGTTCTTCACCAACTCCAAGGCTGAGGGGCTGATTGCCTCATCTTTTGTATACACTTCTACTGTCTTCCAGTTATGTCCTTGAATTTGTATTGATAAAGCCAATGGTGGGCGAAACGTCTACAATAAAGATACCCAGATGTTGCACACGTGTCTAATTTGCACAGTGCTGGGTGTTGATATACCAGGTGGAGCAGAGAAAGATTATGTTGTCAAGGTCTAACTCTATGTTGAGAGTGATCAAGTTAATGTATAGGGAATAATAACACGCTTACATGTGAGGTGTGAGCAGCTAAGTACCCTGCAGACGTGAAGTGCGAGTATCCTCCTGACGTGAGGTGTGAGCAGACAAGTAAGTTTATTCAGGTATACACAAATACAGTTACATAGATTATCATACATAGCAGCATATGTGTAGATTTAGATTTTGCCACCGAAGTGGCTAGTTTATTGTGCACTCCATATCCATCCTGTGGACGGTAGCACAAGAGCATATGGATACACAAAAGGCCTAGGCACTAGGCCCCAAAAGGGTTAACAATTGTACATTTGGATTTATATCTACAGTTCACTTATCTGTTACAAGCAGTATATATACTGAAAAAGTCAGAGTGACTTATTTCCATTGGAGTCCTGCAGAGGTGAGGTGTGAGTATTCTCTAGGTGTGAGGTGTGAGCAGGGAAGTATTATCCAAATGAGAGGCGTGAGTAACTTTGTGAGGTGTGACCAGGTAAGTACCTTGCACACATGAGGTGTGAGTATTTTCTAGGTGTGAGGTATAAGCAGGCGAGTATTATCCAAATGTGAGGTATGAGCAGGTGAGTATTCTCCAGATGTGAGGTATGAGCAGGTGAGTATTCTCCAGATGTGAGGTGTGAGCAGGTGAGTATCCTGCAGACGTGAGGTGTAAGCAGGTGGAAGAATAAGGGGTAGTGATGCGAGTAGTTAAGCAATGTACGTAGGCCTACATGGTTAGACTAAAATATACATTGGCCAAGTGTGTGTGGAAGCGTCGAATGGTTGAGTTTCTGTTTTTCTGTATTATGATACGAGTCAGAGGTTTAAGTGAAGGCGCCCAGGTTCTGCTCGATGGTGTCCCTCTCTGAGGACACATTTGGCATCAGAGGGTAAGTAAGTTTATTGAGATACAGGTACACATCAATACAGTTTCATAAATTATCATATATGGCAGCAAATGTGTAGATTACCCAGGACAACCCCAAAAAAATGAGACAAAGTGACTTCCATTGTGGTTTCTTGTTGTCCTGTTGCCTGTGCTACGACATCTTGTAGTATCCTGTTTGCTGGTGTGAGGCAGGAAGAGCATCCTGTGTGACGGGTGTGCTAGGTAAGCATAATTCTTGTTCTAACATTGAAAAGTGTCGTAGAAGTCAAGGTGGCAACACAATGTGTTGTATAGAATTTTGTTAATTTGTTTATTTGTGCTTATTTCCTCATTTTGTATAAAAATAAGCCAGATTTGCTGCAGCTGCAAGAGGAGTAACACCTGTATATTGCAACAGACAATAATAGGGTTGATATTAGCAATGGTGTGTTGTGTATTTGGGTTATAAAGTATGCTAACTCACAGGATGAGTGGTACTGCCCGATATAATCATGATGGCACCATGGTCAGTCACGTGATAAGTGGCACTGATCAGTATACTCGTTCATCTGGGCAAAACTATCCTTCTACAGCCATTCATGTGGTTGTCATGTCTTCTACAGCCTCCCATGTGGTTGTCATGTCTTCTACAGCCATTCATGTGGTTGTCATGTCTTCTACAGCCTCCCATGTGGTTGTCATGTCTTCTACAGCCTCCCATGTGGTTATCATGTCTTCTAGCCTCCATGTGGTTGTCATGTCTTCTACAGCCTCCCATGTGGTTGTCATGTCTTCTACAGCCTCCCATGTGGTTGTCATGTCTTCTACAGCCTCCCATGTGGTTGCCATGTCTTCTACAGCCATCCATGTGGTTGTCATGTCTTCTACAGCCTCCCATGTGGTTGTCATGTCTTCTACAGCCTCCCATGTGGTTGTCATGTCTTCTACAGCCATTCATATGGTTGTCATGTCTTCTACAGCCTCCCATGTGGTTGTCATGTCTTCTACAGCCATTCATGTGGTTGTCATGTCTTCTACAGCCTCCCATGTGGTTGTCATGTCTTCTACAGCCTCCCATGTGGTTATCATGTCTTCTACAGCCTCCCATGTGGTTGTCATGTCTTCTACAGCCTCCCATGTGGTTGTCATGTCTTCTACAGCCTCCCATGTGGTTGTCATGTCTTCTACAGCCTCCCATGTGGTTGCCATGTCTTCTACAGCCATCCATGTGGTTGTCATGTCTTCTACAGCCTCCCATGTGGTTGTCATGTCTTCTACAGCCTCCCATGTGGTTGTCATGTCTTCTACAGCCTCCCATGTGGTTGCCATGTCTTCTACAGCCATCCATGTGGTTGCCATGTCTTCTACAGCCTCCCATGTGGTTGTCATGTATGTCTTCTACAGCCTCCCATGTGGTTGTCATGTCTTCTACAGCCTCCCATGTGGTTGTCATGTCTTCTACAGCCTCCCATGTGGTTGTCATGTCTTCTACAGCCTCCCATGTGGTTGCCATGTCTTCTACAGCCATTCATGTGGTTGTCATGTCTTCTACAGCCTCCCATGTGGTTGTCATGTCTTCTACAGCCTCCCATGTGGTTATCATGTCTTCTACAGCCTCCCATGTGGTTGTCATGTCTTCTACAGCCTCCCATGTGGTTGTCATGTCTTCTACAGCCTCCCATGTGGTTGTCATGTCTTCTACAGCCATCCATGTGGTTATGACGTCACTATTTCTCCGCTATATACCAATAAGATCAGTTTCTTGACCTAAGGTATGACATAAGCAGCTCTTTTTTTTATAGATTTTATCCATTTATCTTACGACTATTATCAATAAGATTTACCAGTACAACAGACAATCTTACTTTTATTGATCTCATCTTCCAGTTGCAATCTGTGATTATTACTCTGTCTGTCTGTCTCTCTGTCTGTTTGTCTCTCTGTCTGTCTGTCTCTCTCACTCTCTCACACGGTATTTACCTAGATTATCTCCTGTCCTCCATGTATTACTCAAATTTCTTACTTTTCCTTCAGGAATTTAATCATGTTCTGTAGCTCGGTTGGTAGCGCACTCAGCTCACATATTGAAGTCCGGGGGTCGATCCCCGGTGCGGGTGGAAATATTAGGACGTGTTTCCTTAAGCATGTGCTTGTAAAAATAAAGATTATTATTATTATTATTTATAATTATTATTATTATTATTATTATTATTATTATTATTATTATTATTATTATTATTAACACATCGGCCGTTTCCCACCAAGGCAGGGTGGCCCGAAAAAGAAAAACTTTCACCATCATTCACTTCATCACTGTCTTGCTAGAGGCGTGCTTACACTACAGTTATAAAACTGCAACATTAACACCCCTCCTTCAGAGTGCAGACATTGTACTTCCCATCTCCAGGACTCAAGTCCGGCCTGCCGGTTTCCCTGAACCCCTTCATAAATATTACCCTGCTCACACTCCAGCAGCACGTCAAGTCCTAAAAAACATTTGCCTCCATTCGCTCCTATCTAACATGCTTGCTGGAAGTCCAAGCCCCTCGCACACAAAACCTCCTTTACCACCTCCCTCCAACCTTTCCTAGGCCGACCTCTACCCCGCCTTCCCTCCACTACAGATTTATACACTCTCGAAGTCATTCTGTTTTGTTCCATCCTCTCTACATGTCCGAACCACCTCAACAACCCCTCCTCAGCCCTATGGATAATAGTTTTGGTAATCCCGCACCTCCTCCTAATTTCCAAACTACGAATTCTCTGCATTATATTCACACAACACATTGCCATCAGACACGACATCTTCACTGCCTCCAGCCTTCTCCTCGTTGCAACATTCACCACCCATGCTTCACACCCATATAAGAGCGTTGGTATAACTTGGTTCAAAAGTTCCTTCACACTCTCCATCTCCCAAAATCTCTCTCCTCTACACTTCTCTCTTCTCCAGGTACATATACACTTATTATAACCCACTTTTTGCATCCAACCCTTATTTTAATCCACATAATCCTTGAATTTATACATTTATATTCCCTCTTCTCCTTCCATAACTGATCATTCAACATTATTGCCACCCCTTCCATAAAGAAGAACAAGAATGATTAAGAAGAAAAACCTAGATGTGTGTATGCATATATATGCATGTGCATGCCTGTGTAGTGTGACCTAAAGTGTAAGTAGAAGTAGCTAGATATACCTGTTATCCAGCGTGTTTATGAGACAGAAAAAAGAACACCAGCAATCCTACCATCATGTAAAACAGTTTCAGGTTTCTGTTTCACAGTCACTTGGCAGGACGGTAGTACCTCCCTGGGTGGTTGCTGTCTACCAACCTACTACCACAGGACGGTAGTACCTCCCTGGGTGGTTGCTGTCTACCAACCTACTACAACAGGACGGTAGTACCTCCCTGGGTGGTTGCTGTCTACCAACCTACTACAACAGGACGGTAGTACCTCCCTGGGTGGTTGCTGTCTACCAGCCTACTACCACAGGACGGTAGTACCTCCCTGGGTGGTTGCTGTCTACCAACCTACTACCACAGGACGGTAGTACCTCCCTGGGTGGTTGCTGTCTACCAGCCTACTACCACAGGACGGTAGTACCTCCCTGGGTGGTTGCTGTCTACCAACCTACTACCACAGGACGGTAGTACATCCCTGGGTGGTTGCTGTCTACCAACCTACTACCACAGGACGGTAGTACCTCCCTGGGTGGTTGCTGTCTACCAACCTACTACCACAGGACGGTAGTACCTCCCTGGGTGGTTGCTGTCTACCAACCTACTACCACAGGACGATAGTACCTCCCTGGGTGGTTGCTGTCTACCAACCTACTACCACAGGACGGTAGTACCTCCCTGGGTGGTTGCTGTATACCAACCTACTACCACAGGACGGTAGTACCTCCCTGGGTGGTTGCTGTCTACAAACCTACTACCACAGGACGGTAGTACCTCCCTGGGTGGTTGCTGTCTACCAACCTACTA
Organism: Cherax destructor; assembly: GCA_009830355.1. Taxonomy (NCBI): domain Eukaryota; kingdom Metazoa; phylum Arthropoda; class Malacostraca; order Decapoda; family Parastacidae; genus Cherax; species Cherax destructor. Next base: position 298,578 of record WNWK01000371.1, on the reverse strand, counting down.
CCACAGGACGGTAGTACCTCCCTGGGTGGTTGCTGTCTACCAACCTACTACCACAGGACGGTACCTCCCTGGAGGGTTGCTGTCTACCAACCTACTACCACAGGACAGTAGTACCTCACTGGATGGTTGCTGTCTACCAACCTACTACCACAGGACGGTAGTACCTCCCTGGGTGGTTGCTGTCTACCAACCTACTACCACAGGACGGTAGTACCTCCCTGAGTGGTTGCTGTCTACCAACCTACTACCACAGGACGGTAGTACCTCCCTGGGTGGTTGCTGTCTACCAACCTACTACCACAGGACGATAGTACCTCCCTGGGTGGTTGCTGTCTACCAACCTACTACCACAGGACGGTAGTACCTCCCTGGGTGGTTGCTGTATACCAACCTACTACCACAGGACGGTAGTACCTCCTGGGTGGTTGCTGTCTACCAACCTACTACCACAGGACAGTAGTACCTCCTGGGTGGTTGCTGTCTACCAACCTACTACCACAGGACGGTAGTACCCCCCTGGGTGGTTGCTGTCTACCAACCTACTACCACAGGACGGTAGTACCTCCTGGGTGGTTGCTGTCTACCAACCTACTACCACAGGACGGTAGTACCTCCCTGGGTGGTTGCTGTCTACCAACCTACTACCACAGGACGGTAGTACCTCCCTGGATGGTTGCTGTCTACCAACCTACTACCACAGGACGGTACCTCCCTGGATGGTTGCTGTCTACCAACCTACTACCACAGGACGGTAGTACCTCCCTGGGTGGTTGCTGTCTACCAACCTACTACCACAGGACGGTAGTACCTCCCTGGGTGGTTGCTGTCTATTATTATTATTCGATCGGCTTCAAACTTTCAGAGTTATTTAAATGCTGCTGCTGGTCCACCATGACACTAGTAGAAGGATAATGACGTGATGTATAGTCAAGTTCAGGCCTTGCTAGTTAGGATTATTAACTGGGAGTTAGGATCAGCAAGTGTGAGCTAGGATCAGTAACTGAGAGACAGTTGCAATAAGTGCTGCAATTTCCTCAGGGCTGCCAGGTGCTTATCAGGCGGGCGCTGGCTGAAGAGTGTGTCAACATGTTGCCTGTAAACTTTCCTGTACGAGGTACTTGTATATTCACCTTCCTTGTCACACTGAGAGTGGGGTCCTGCCTTGAGCGTGGGTTCTGCTTTTCTGCTTTGAATGTGGGTCATGCCTTGAGTTTGGGTCCTCCCTTGAGGGTGGGTCCTCCCTTGAGTGTGGGTCCTCCCTAGAGTGTGGGTCCTGCCTTGAGCGTGGGTCCTGCCCTGAGCACAGGTTCTACGATGGAGACTCCATATAGTCCTCACTTCCTTTCCTGGAACATGTTAGGTGTGGCAGGATAAAAGTATGTTACATTTAATTAGGCGTATATCACACACCCATATAAGAATATCCTCCCGACCAGCAAACCAGCTGCTAAGAGTATAGCAAGCAGGGCCCCTGTTTAAACTTGATTGGAAGGAACAAGATTGTTAAAGGCATTGAGAAATGATTGGAAGAGACTAGAGTCATGGCGCCAAAGAGATAACATCTTTACTCTTTCGCCCTATGTGTCTAGTCTTTCCCCTGTTATGGTAGCAGCTCAGTTCAACCAGCCAATCAAGAAGTTCACCAATTCTCTGAAGTGACGTCTGGGCCCTGTGGATCAACATTGGCAGACTTTGTAGGTAAATGGTTCACAGAACCGACAAGTTGATAAATTATACACATGTGCAACACTTGGGTATCTTTATTGCGGTAACGTTTCACCACACAGTGGCTTCATCAGTCCTATACAGAGAAGAAGGATGAAGATCAGAAGGAGTTTGAAGTAATCAGTCCCTCAGCCTGGAGTCGATGTGATCAGACACTGTTTCACTTGTTATTCTGTACATACATTGTACACACATTTGCACTCTTGTTAGTGAAGGGATAATAATACAAGTATTTACTCACTGCTGACTTTTGCTAGTTCCTCATTATTCTGGGTTGTCGTGCTGACTGCTAAGAATAAGTTTTCAGGCCACAAAATTACACCTGTTTTCGTAATAGGCTTCTGCACCTTCAAAATTTGGCTATGAATTTTAGCAGCTTTTGTGCCTTTTTCACTCACTTGCACTTCCGAAAACTGGTTGTTTCTTTTAAGTTTAAAACTGTGTGTGTGTGTGTTAGATTTTTAGATTTTGCCACCGAAGTGGCTAGTTTATTGTGCACCCCATATCCATCCTGTGGACGGTAGCGCAAGAGCATATGGATACACAAAAGGCCTAGGCACTAGGCCCCAAAGGGGTTAACAATTGTACATTTGGATTTATATCTACATTTCAATTATCTGTTACAAACAAATTTAGGAAATTTGCTTAGTACAATTGGTATCTTATTTCATGAATAAGATATCTTGACATGTCACATAGGTTATTATACTGGCTATCTCTATATTCCTCAATAAGTGGACAATTAAGCACATAGTGTTCAAGACAGTGACCATATGCCTGATCACATAATTTGCATTTAGTTTGATCATCATCTGTGTCTCCCAAACTGCCAGAAGTACCTGTAGCCAAGCCTAAGCCTGGCCACTACAACATCAGTCAGTCTGTTCACATTGCAAGTTGCTCCACAAACATGCCCATCTGTGCTCGCATTATCATGAGCACAGATAGGCACGTTCATGGAAATTAATTTGGATTTATATCTACAGTTCACTTATCTGTTACAAGCAAATTTAGGAAATTTGCTTAGTATAAGTGGTATCCTACCTTCACTAATAAGATATCTTGACATGTCACATAGGTTATTATACTGTCTATCTCTATATTCCTCAATAAGTGGACAATTCAGCACATAGTGTGTGTGTGTGTGAGTGGATCAGAAGTTCTCCACACACACATACACACATACACACACACACACACACACACACACACACACACACACACACACACACACACACACACACACACACACACACACATGCCCCGATGGCATGGTGGCTAGCGCTCTTGCTTCACGCACGGAGGGCCGGGTTCAATTCCCGGCGGGGCCGAAACATTTCGAAGTGTTTCGTACACACACACACACACATAACACCAGGACATCTTCAATGGGCCCTGTACACTGTGTATGTTAGGCCCATATTGGAGTATGCAGCACCAGTTTGGAACCCACACCTAGCCAAGCACGTAAGGAAACTAGAGAAAGTGCAAAGGTTTGCAACAAGACTAGTCCCGGAGCTAAGGAGTATGTCTTATGAGGAGAGGTTAAGGGAAATCGACCTGACGACACTGGAGGACAGGAGAGATAAGGGGGACATGATAACGACATATAAAATGATGAGAGGAATCGACAAGGTGGACAGAGACAGGATGTTCCAGAGATGGGACACAGCAACAAGGGGACACAGTTGGAAGTTGAAGACTCAGATGAATTACAGGGATGTTAGGAAGGATTTCTTCAGTCACAGAGTAGTCAGGAAGTGGAATAGTTTGGGAAGTGATGTAGTGGAGACAGGATCCATACATAGCTTTAAGAAGAGGTATGATAAAGCTCATGGAGCAGGAAGAATGACCCAGTAGCGGCCAGTGGAGAGGCGGGGCCAAGGCTGTGACTCGACCCCTGCAAGCACAACTAGGTGAGTACAACTAGGTGAATACACACACACACACACACACACACACACACACACACACATCAAGGAAAGGTTGTTAATTTCATCTGCATTACAAAGACAATTTAGAGAAAGTGGAGAAAGTCAGGCAGTGTCTTCTTAAACCTCTTTAAGTCAACCTTAATTGTCTTCACATCTGTTAACAATCAAACCAACCAGCGAGGTGTGCTAACAACCTCCATACCTCTCATAATAATAATAATAATAATAATAATAATAATAATTATAAGGTAATATGAGACGTCGTGTCCACGTGACTATGATTGTGTATTGTGGGTCCCAAAAACAGTGTCAAATGTTCACATAAATGTGGAGTAAAAACCTGCAAAGTTTCCAAGATATTAGTTCAGGGACTGACTGACTGACTGTCTGACTGACTAACTGACTGACTGACTGTCTTGACTGACTGACTGACTGTCTTGACTGATATGAAAATTACTTGTTCTTACTACCACCAGAGGGGGTTCAGTACCATGTGTTTACAGTATTGGTCAAAGGTTGTACCAGTCATCACACACACACGCACACACACACACACACACACACACACACACATACAAAGGTTTGCAACAAGACTAGTCCCAGAGCTAAGGGCATGTCCTACTAGGAGAGGTTAAAGGAAATGAACCTGACGACACTGGAGGACAGGAGGAATAGAGACGACATGATAACATTAAAAATGCTGAGAGGTGGAGAGGGACAGGATGTTTCAGGGATGGGACACAGCAACAAGGGGTCACAACTGCAAGTTAACAACTCAGATGAGTCACAGGGATGTCAGGAAGTATTTCTTCGGTCATAGAGTTGCAGGAGGCAGGATCCATACATAGCTTTAAGATACGATGAAGCTCATGAAGCAGGGAGAGAGGCGGGGCCAGGGGCTGTGAATCGACCCCTGCAATCACAAATAGGTGAGCACATACACACACACACACACACACACACACAAACACTAGCTATGAACAAATCCTGAAGTGTGTCCTTGACTGGTGCTACGCAGCCTTAATTCTCCTACAGTCGACAGGCTTTAAACCCCATTAACGCACCAACCAATTAGAATCAATATAACAAAAGTATGGCATATTAAGAGTGGGTGGTGGAGGGAAGGACTGCAACAAGGAAATATTGAAAGAATAATCTAAGAGTGATACCTGGGACTCGCCACACTACGCACTTGTCACTCTCAACTACCACCCACAATAATACCAATTTATTCAATAGCGTCGTAAGTTTATTTATGTACAGGTACACATACGTGCAATTATCATACATAGTAACATATGTGTAAATTACCCACCATCATAACCCAAAAAAAGTCAGTGACTTATTTCCATTGGTGTCCTTGAATTTCCATTGGAGTTCTTCAATTTCCATTGGGGTTCTTGCTTGAGCGAATAATAAAGTGGTTATAATCCTAACCACAATGGTGATGGAGGGGTAAGCCAGTGGAAGGCTTCGGTCAGAGGACCAAAAGCTCCAGCTGTCGGTCATTTTCCCATCAAGGGAGGTTCCTTCAAGCTGGTGAGGGGCTCTTGATCTAGGGAATTGGATCTGTGCTCCAGTTCCCTGAATTAAATCTGAATACCTTCCACATCCCCCCCATAGGCGCTGTATAATCCTACGGGTCTAGCGCTCCCCCCTTGATTATAATAATAATGTGAGTCATCTTGTGACTAAGACGCGCGTCAGGAAACACTTGCCCTGTTTTCTGACAAACCTTACCTAATATAACAACCTTGAGTGGATAGTTTATTGTGCACCTCATGTGCACATTGTGCACCTCATGTGCACAAAAACAAACAGGGGTACAGATATCACAATGGGTCATCATGAGAGCTACACTGTGCCTGGTTACGCGATTAGAAATTAATATTATTCATTCCGTACGAGTATCCACTATTGCTGTTCTGCTCGGCCTCTAACTGGGAAAGCTAGACTAGTTTCCCTAATACGAGTCAGGAAATTCGCGGTAGAATTAAGCACGAGTGCAAATAAACGAGTGTTCAATGCGTATTTCCGCGTAACTGACTCAGGTGTAATCGCGAACACCGAGAAATATTCTCCTTACCGTGGACAGTGGACAGTGAAAGTAACGTTATATCTGGCGTTGTGGGTGAATAAGGACACTAGAACGACGACCCGAGTGACGTAGCCGCCCATTCATTAATGAAGTCATCGTTCCCGGTATCAAATACCCAGGTGAGTCCCTTCAAACTCATATTAACTAGTTTACCTGCAGCTAATAGGTGGATATGGGATTTGATTGGGGTTACCAAGGATACCCTCGCCCGCGGGCGCTTTGCCCAACAACCGTGAGCAACTCATCGCACTCCAGGTAAAATTGACATACTGGAATACCTTCGTTAAGGCCAAGTTACAATATGTTACGCATTATCCTCAGCCACTGTGGACATGACTGCAGCAGCGTCGAAGGCGATTCCAGGGAGAGGCTGCTGGTATTCTTGCTGTTAAAAGATAAGTGCCGTTCTATTGTTATATCTCTTATTATGCAGGAAAGTGTACTTACCTAAGAAGTTCCTCCACATGAGTAAAGAGGGAGAGATAGGTGGGAGTCTATGGGAGGGGGGAAGAGGGTGACGTCAGAGGAAATAAAACGTCAAGATAATGCACCCAATTTTCTGCCTACTGACGTAAAGACCAGTATCGTCCCAAAATGCTTCGTGGAAGCCACTCCTGGAGGATTCCTGGCAGCAACCTGCTGCAGTAGGTCTTACTGTCGGCTGCAGGCATTCTCAACTTCTCCTCCATCATTAACCCCCTCGGCTTCATGTATTTCTCCATATACCTCGTTACTTCCATACAAAAAAATTATCGCCATCATAAAGAGACAGAAAAACAAGGTCAGAAAAAAATAATTGAATTATTATTCAATTATCAGGTACATCAAATGTTTACCCCTTGCCATGTAATTTTTTTTACCCCCAAGGGGTAAATTTACCCCTGGTTGAGAATCACTACGTTCCGCCTCTCCTCGCTCGAAATTGAACCCGGGTTGTTTGGTTGTGGACCGTTCGGGTGTCACCACCACCAACAACAACAAATACAGCAACAAGAAAAATACATTCCTAGTGAAGGAGCACAGTGACATAGATCACAAATGGTCACAGACCGGGCCGCAGGGGCATTGACCCCCGGAACTCTCTCCAGGTAAACTCCAGGTAATAGAGCTGAGAGTAGGCAGTACCTGTCAGTGAGTGACTGTACGTGGGTAGTACCTGTCAGTGAGTGACTGTACGTGGGTAGTACCTGTCAGTGAGTGACTGTACGTGGGTAGTACCTGTCAGTGAGTGACTGTACGTGGGTAGTGCCTGTTAGTGAGTGACTGTACGTGGGTAGTACCTGTCAGTGAGTGACTGTACGTGGGTAGAATCTGTCAGTGACTGTACGTGGGTAGTACCTGTCAGTGAGTGACTGTACGTGGGTAGTACCTGTCAGTGTATAACTGTACGTGGGTAGTACCTGTCAGTGTATAACTGTACGTGGGTAGTACCTGTCAGTGAGTGACTGTACGTGGGTAGTACCTGTCAGTGACTGTACGTGGGTAGTACCTGTCAGTGACTGTACGTGGGTAGTACCTGTCAGTGACTGTACGTGGGTAGTACCTGTCAGTGACTGAAGGTAAGCGACACGAACCAGCAACACTCCTGCTGTGACTGGACCACACGGTCTAAGCTCTGTATAAAGTGTATATAAACAAAAGAATCTTAGTCGTTACAAGGTAGTACATCTATGAGGGTCGTTACAAGTCTTTTAAGGGGGTTGTACAGCGACATGGAACACAACAACAAGGTGACAGAAGACAAACAGTATTCCTGGGAACAACCATCCCAGTGCTACAGTGGAACAACTATCTCTGCTGTGCTACAGTGGTGGAGCATTTACTCGCCTTGCAGTGAGTAGAGAGAGAGAGAGAGAGAGAGAGAGAGAGAGAGAGAGAGAGAGAGAGAGAGAGAGAGAGAGAGAGAGAGAGAGAGAGAGAGAGAGAGAGAGAGAGAGAGAGAGAGAGAGAGAGAGAGAGAGAGAGCACTCACCCACCCTGCAGTGGGTACAGAAACATCAAACACCAGCAGAAACACCAGTGGAGATGTTGCCGCATCAGCTATGTTGGCTGCCAGCGCAGATTCAGCCATAAACATTCACTAAATGTGGTCGTCAACCACGATAAACTTGATTCACATCTTGTTACTCTGTTTCCTTGATCAGTAAGACACATGTGCAACAGTTAGGTATCTTGATTCCGAAATGTTTCGTCTACACAGTAGGCTTCTTCAGTCCAGTACAGAAGAGGTAACAGAGGCAGTAGAGATGTGAAGACGATGTAATCAGTCCATCAGCCTTGAAGACGTAGTTTTGAGGTGGTCAGTCCCTTAGCCTGCAGAAGAGTTTTATTCAATAGTCTGGAACACAGAACATTGTAAATAGGCTACACCAGTGTTGAAAGTTTCAAGCCAATCGAATAATAATAATAATCTTTATTTCTACAAGTACATTATACAACTTATACAGACCATAGTTGACATCAATGACAGGTACTACCCACGTACAGTCACTGACAGGTACTACCCACGTACAGTCACTGACAGGTACTACCCACGTACAGTCACTGACAGGTACTACCCACGTACAGTCACTGACAGGTACTACCCACGTACAGTCACTGACAGGTACTACCCACGTACAGTCACTGACATGTACTACCTACGTGCAGTCACTGACAGGTACTACCCACGTACAGTCACTGACAGGTACTACCCACGTACAGTCACTAACAGGTACTACCCACGTATAGAAAGCCCCTTGTTATGCGGAGCATTTCAGGCAAATTAGATCAATTTTGTCCTCAGGATGCGACCCATACCAGTCGACTAACACCCAGGTACCCATTTTACTGATGGGTGAACATGGACAGCAGGTATCTTAAGGAAACACGCCCCAACGTTTCCACCCGTACCGGGAATCGATTTACGGAACTCAGTGTGTGAACTAAGTGCGCTACCAATCGAGCTATGGGAATCAGCTTTCTCAAATTATCGCGCGTCAACCAAAATAAGAAATGGCATCACAAAAATTGTCATAAAGGGCAACTGCTCATCCCAATAACCCACTGGACCAGGCGTTCTGAAGTTATAAACTAAACACTTCGAAGAAGAAGAAGAATAAAGGCGACCACCAGTAGAAGCGGCCCCTGCGGGACGACACCTCGTCTCCATGTAGAACTTAATGACACCGGATGCGAGGACTGCTATAGTTTAAACAATGGTGTCTTACCTTAGGACTCCACCTTGCCGGCTATATATAAGATCTCCCCAACCACCTGAGTCAGTAGTGACGAGGATAGTGTGTTCAGTTACACTCCGGACTAGACATTAATACTGTCTTCAGATTAATATTCACTTTTACACTGGTTATATAACTTGAACCTGTAAGACTATATCAAGCCTCCGGCACTCCTACCGCTGAATGACAAAAATTAGGCTACTCCCACAAATCTAATAATATTGCCTACAGTCATAGTTTATATTATATTACTGCCTGACATCAATAAGCTGTTAAATTAACCACTATCCCGGATTTAAAGCTGTAAAATAGCCTAGTTTTCAGCTTTCGCATTTTTGAGTGAGACGAAGGAAGATGTCAGCCAGGGTAGTGTATGTGGTGTGGATGTTGGTGGTGTTGCCCGCTGATATCATGGTGTCTCAGGCAACACACGGTGTGACAAGCCTACACCACGGTGTTACAAGCCTGCAACACGGTGTTACAAGCCTGCAACACGGTGTTACAAGCCTGCAACACGGTGTACAAGACTACCATCGTGACGGGAAATGTAAGTTCTGCCCCAGATTGTGTGTGAAATGTTGACAAGTGTAAAAGGAGAGTGTGTTAGGTTTAAAGCCTATTAACTGTACGTGGATCATTAAAGTGGTAAGAGTCTGTACGTGGGTCACTAAGATGGCAGGGAAGTGTGTACGTGGGTCACTAAGATGGCAGGGAAGTGTGTACGTGGGTCACTAAGATGGCAGGGAAGTGTGTACGTGGGTCACTAAGATGGCAGGGAAGTGTGTACGTGGATCACTAAGATGGCAGGGAAGTGTGTACGTGGGTCACTAAGATGGCAGGGAAGTGTGTACGTGGGTCACTAAGATGGCAGGGAAGTGTGTACGTGGATCACTAAGATGGCAGGGAAGTGTGTACGTGGGTCACTAAGATGGCAGGGAAGTGTGTGCGTGGGTCACTAAGATGGCAGGGAAGTGTGTACGTGGGTCACTAAGATGGCAGGGAAGTGTGTACGTGGGTCACTAAGATGGCAGGGAAGTGTGTACGTGGGTCACTAAGATAAAGTTCACCTCTTCTTCAGCATCAAGAATCCTTTACTGGCTTAAAAAAGATTAAAATACTTTGTATATACAAAGAGATACATCTCATTGTATATATACACACAACGAGATGCATTTCTCTTAATGCATATACACTTAGAGGTACATATTTGTGTATATACATTATGAGATGTATATGTTTCAGTCTACGATATTATGAAGTGTATCTCAGAGTGTATATATTAAGGAATGTATATCTCTACGTACATTGAGAATGTACTTTAATTCGCATATGAGAGCATAAAATATTCTTGAAGCTAGTGGAAGAGGCGACTTATTGACCTGCCTGAAGACCATTGGCTTTAGTTACAGAACAGGTCTGTGAACAATCATCATTTATGTCCATTGGCTTTAGATCTAAAATAACAGTTAAGATACGATAGGATCTGTTGGAATTTTTAACCCTGGGTAGGGTCAGCCACCCAGGATAACCCAAGAAAGTCAGGGCGTCAACGAGGACTGACTGTTTGATTTCCACTGGGGACCTTCAGTCTTGTCTCCCAGGATGCGACCCACAGTTCGCGTCAGTATCCTGATCAGGGTCGGATCTACTATGAAACTAATGATGCTTTATTAATCACATTGCTTAAAATAATTGTGGTTTACTGCATGAGAAGGGGCGCCCATAACAGTTCAAGCTTCAGGGCCTCCAAAATGTAGATCCGCCACTGATCCTGATTAGTGAATCTGCCTGTCTGTGTAAATAAGATTCAATAGTTAACTGTGGCGGGTTCCGTTACAATATTGTACAATATGAAGCTAGTTGAGATTCCCCTCCAAAATAGTAACGCTATTTTGTCTCTCAGTTTTAAACCTGCAGTTGTTCCCGTTCGTCTCTGTGAAGGTGCAGGCCACAGAGTGTACCTCAAAGTCGGATAATTCCACTGGTACTTGTACCTCTAGACCACAGTGTGCCAGTCAGAAAGGTCGAGCTGACGGTACCTGTGGCAGTGGCTACGGTGTCTGTTGCGTCTGTGAGTATTGTCAGTGTTTTGTACGTCTGTGGTATATTACTAACCATTCTGGAAAAAATACCTTGACTTTGCCCACTTAAACTTTATTATTTTTACAAGTACCTTGCTAAAATATAAGGTAATATTTTTTGTGACCTAATTAATGTCTGCATAAATAACTCATTACGATTGTAACCAGATATAAACATGTAAATAGTTCATTACCAACTGTGACCTGTTCAGAGAACTTTGTGGCGCACTCCCTGGACCCATTATGTGCCTCTGTAATGTTAAGGTGCAGTCCCTGGACCCATTATTTGCCTCTGTAATGTTAAGGTGCAGTCCTTGGACCCATTATGTGCCTCTGTAGTGTTGAAATACAGTCCCTGGACCCATTATGTTTACCTAGAGTTTACCTGGAGAGAATTCCAGGGGTCAACGCCCCCGCGGCCCGGTCTGTGACCAGGCCTCATGTTGGACCAGAGCCTGATCAACCAGGCTGTTACTGCTGGCCGCACGCAGTCCAACGTACGAGCCACAGCCTGGCTGGTCAGGTACCGACTTTAGGTGCCTGTCCAGTGCCTGCTTGAAGACAGCCAGGGGTTTGTTGGTAATCCCCCTGATGTATGCTGGGAGGCAGTTGAACAATCTTGGGCCCCTGACACTTATTGTGTTGTCCCTCAACGTGCTAGTGGCACCCCTGTTCTTCATTGGGGGGATGTTACATCGCCTGCCGAGTCTTTTGCTTTCGTAGGGAGTGATTTTCGTGTGCAAGTTTGGTACTAATCCCTCGAGAATTTTCCATGTGTATATAACAATGTATCTCTCCCGCCTGCGTTCTAGAGAGTACAGGTTTAGGAACTTCAAGCGTTCCCAGTAATTGAGGTGGTTTATCGCAGTTATACGTGCCGTGAAGGTTCTCTGCACATTTTCAAGGTCAGCAATTTCACCTGCCTTGAAAGGTGCAGTTAATGTGCAGCAATATTCCAGCCTAGATAGAACAAGCGATTTGTAAAGTGTCAACATGGGCTTTGCATCCCTGATTTTGAAGGTTCTCATTATCCATCCTGTCATTTTTCTAGCAGATGCGATTGCTACGGTGTTATGGTCCTTGAATGTGAGATCCTCTGACATGATCACTCCCATACCCACAGAATGGGTATGGGGTGCATAATAACGATATTAAACTAACTGACTTCTGCATATGTGAGTAATGTTGGTATCTGCTGTTTCTGTGACAATTTCTGCTGTGAGCGTGTGTCTGTGCCCCTGATGTGCATGTGTGTATTTCTGTTGTGTCTGTGTATTTTGCTATGTGTATTTCTAATGCGTCTGAGAGTATTTCTGCCACGTCTGTAAGTATTTCTGCTGCGTTTGTTTGCATTTTTAATGTGTCTCTGAGTATTTGTATTGCGTCTGTTATTCTTCTTTGCGTCTGCTTAGTATTCTTCCCTGTTAATTCCTCTGGTTACATTACTGTGATTTGTATTCTTCATTGTCCCCTACCCCACCCGCTTCACATAAGACCCTGCCACCCCTAGCCTACCCATACTTCCTATAGTAGCTATCTCTGCCTACAGATAATGCACAGTGTGGCTCCACAGTCTCTAGGAATTCCACATACATGGTTAATAATGGCTACCCCACGACCTTCAACGCTATTGATAACTGCCAGTACACCATAGAGAAGGTAGGTGTTGGGGCTGGTGTGTAGAGGTTGGAGTGTGTGTGTGGGGGTTGGTGTGTTCTTTCTACTATATCTCTCTCCCTCTCCTTGCCCCAACCTCACCTTTATTCGTCCCTCTTATCCTCCATCTTTCACCATCTCCACTCCCACCCTCTAACCATTTCCCCATCTCTTTTTTTCTCTCTCCCTCGCTCTCTCTCTCTCACACCATTGCTCTCTCCCTCAGGTGAGTGCTGACGTGTGTCAACTACGGCTGGACTTCGAAGTTCTACGTCTGGTTGGTCCTGACAACACAACTCAGTGTAGTGATGACACCGTCGCTGTGACGGGCTCCAGCGGTGCGAACCCCAGCGTTATCTGTGGCGACAACTCTGGCCAGCATAGTAAGTCGGGGCTCTGGGGTGGTAGTGAGGGTGACGGTGGGGATAGAGGGCGATAAAGAGGTGGTAGTGGGGATGTTGGTGGGGATAGATGGTGGTAGTGGGGGTGCTGATGTGGCTACTTGCCACCCTAAATGTTGGTACACAATGTGGTCTGTTCTAATTACCTTTGTAACGTTTGAGTTCATTACTTTTGTACCTTGTTCAGCTATCAGAACTTTGTGGCCCAGTCCCTGGACCCATTATGTACCTTGTAATCCTTTGACTACCGCCCACAGGATGGGTATGGGGTGCATAATAAAGATATTAAACTAAAATTTCTAACCCCTCTGTTTGTGAGTTTAAAACTCAACCTTGCTGCCATGTACCCATTACTATTGATCCAAGGTGGTACCTTGATGCTGGTAAAGAGCTCTTGATCCAAGGTGATACCTTGATGCTGGCGAAGGGCTCTTGATCCACAAAATTCTCCTTACAACAAACCTCATTAGCTTGTTATTGCATATTGTTATCATAACTGATAACACATTCCTTGATGACCTTGATTATACTTGCAGTGTAAGCCTAACATTATAACTAACTATAGATGGAGCTGTGTTACGGCGTAGACTTCAGTGATGTAAATAAGTCACTGACCTTTTTTGGGGTTACCCTAGGCAATTTACACTATGTATGACAATTGTAATTATGTGTACCAGTGCCTAAATAAACTTACTTACTACAGTGTACCTGGACCTGGCCAGCGGGACCAGGGCAGCCAGGGTCAACATTGCTACCACCACCACTGGTTATGACCGCTCCTGGAGGATCAAGGTCACCCAGATTCCCTGCTCCTCCCCCAGCAGAGGTGAGTACTTCTACAGGTGACCCAGAACCCCTGCTTATCCCCCAACAGAAGTGAGTCCTACAGGTCACCCAGAACCCCTGCTTCTCCCCCAGCAAAGGTGAGTCCTACAGGTCACCCAGAACCCCTGCTTCTCCCCCAGCAAAGGTGAGTACTTCTACAGGTCACCCAGAACCCTTGATTTTCCCCCAGCAAAGGTGAGTCCTACAGGTCACCCAGAACCCCTGCTTCTCCCCCAGCAAAGGTGAGTCCTACAGGTCACCCAGAACCCCTGCTCCTCCCCCAGCAGATGTGAGTCCTTCTACAGGTCACCCAGAACCCCTGCTCCTCCCCCAGCAGAGGTGAGTCCTTCTACAGGTCACCCAGAACCCCTGCTCCGCCCCTGCTAATGTTAACTTAATGAGTGACTGGGTATTAGTCGGTTGTTCTGGGTCGCATCCTGGGGGACCCCATGGAAAGTCACATCACTTACGTTGAATGATCCACGTGGGTTTAGCGCTTAATGTGAATTATTTATTAGTCTTCGTTCATTCCGACTATGAAAACAAATTCTATTTTTTGCATTTTTGTAATATTTGTATCACATTATTATTTTTATTAAGTTAAAAATTACAATATACAGTATGCATTCTTTTATCAAATAATACATGTTCTATTTAATAATAAAATAATAATAATAATAATATATTATTATTATTATATTTTTCATTAATTCATTAATTCTACTTCGTTACTGTGTTGTAAGTTCGTACATTAATTCTTCTTGCGATGATTATTACAAAAAAAATAAAGCCTATCCTTCCGTTATTGTTTACACGGCATATGGAGTCTGAAACCTAGCTTGCTGTCTGTTGTCTCTTGACGGATTTCCTCTCTGGTTATCGTTTCCTGTTCATGAACCTGCGAGTGCTTACTCACCATCTCTACTGTAAATCCTCTCTTTTTCCGGTGAAAACCTATTTATTTGTTGTCCACCATGGTTCACATTGCTCCATTCTGACTTATGTTTTGTTGTATGTATAATTGGTGTTTTGGACTGTTTTCCTAGCTAATGTTACGTTACGTGCAAAAAAGAGGGAGCTGGACAGACATCTAAAGTTAGTACCTGACCAGCAGGGCTGTGGTTCGTACGTTGGACTACGTGTGGCCAACAGTAACAGCCTGGTTGATCAGGCCCTGATCCAGGACGAGGCCTGGTCATGGACGGGGCCGCGGGGGCGTTGACCCCCGGAACACCCTCCAGGTACACAGTTGCGTACTACGGTTGGTTCCAACATATTTTATGAACCATATGTATATAGTATGTTTCGGGCCACATAAAGTTATATGACAATGTTGCCGTGTGGCTAAAGTATAATATTTGTCAGGGATACTTGTGCCCCAAGCCGGCATCCTTGCAATTGTAAATCTGTCTTAAAGTAAGTCAGAGTGCACACAATTTGGATTATGCTTCAGCAGGCATTTGTTTGACCACCCCTGTAATATATCTACGTCTTCCTGGAAGCTCTCGCTATTGTCTTATGTTCGTATTCTCTTATATAACTCTAAGAAGGATTCGATCCCTTTTGCCAGTTATATACATATATGAGTAACTGCAGTATTCCTAATAAAGGTTCTTGGGGGACCCCACTTGTTATCCTTGCCCTTTTATTCTCTGTTTGCTGCCTTTCATGTATTCCCTGATGCATCTAAAGAATTTTCCTTGCCCTTCCGTTTGCTCTTCAAGCTTGTGAATCAGTTGCTGGTGGGAAACAGTGTTAAATGCTTAACTACAGTCCAGGAAGACGTATTGACTTATCATTTTATGTCTTGCTCTATGTCCACAACTCTGCTAATTACTTCTATAGGTTTGTCAGATAGGATCTTCCATCCCTGAATCCTTGTTGGCTTTCGTAGGTGAAACTACTAGTCTCATGGTGTTCCAGTATCCTCCTCCTGACAATTTTCTCAATTTTAGAGAGGATGCACGTCAGTGACACCGTCCGGTAGTATAGTGCTTTTCCTCTGTTTCCCTTCTTAAATATAACGGCAACATTAGCCCCTTTTCCACGTATACAGTAATTGTCCCTCCCCAGTGGCTTACTGGAGATCTTCACTTTGGGTTCACATAGGGTTTCGAGTCCCTCATTCGCTACCCTGGGAAGGAAACAGGTTGTCGTCTTATGGCTTTTTTCTGTCTCCAGTTCCTTCATTATCAACATTTCCTCTTTTGTCGTGTGGATATTTTCTGGTATTGGTTGATATTGTGATAAAAATTAGACACATGTCGGTATTGCATACCATTCATGTACAACTTGGTTGATATTGCCTGAAGTAAACAGCATACTACCTTCAACTTTTCTAAGCTGAATTCATTATTATAATACAAATAATGTGAATCCTCGTGTGCCAACAGCGCCGCCCAACTGCCTCCAGTACTACACTGAATACTCTGGTGCTGTCAAGTCCTTCAACTTCCAGGTGAGTTGACAACTTCGTCTCCACACACACGAAAGTTATGGAAAATTGGATTGGTCTCCCTTGGCTGTTTATTTTTTCTCTCACTCGCCTTTCAATAAAATAAATGTTATTTATCTTGCCTTAGACCTATGAAATTTGTCAAATGACTTTTGATTAAACAGACGGATAGACCAGCTTTTGTTTCATGTTTATCTATTCGGCACGACATATATACATATATATTTATTCCATTCTCCTTTTAGCACAGTCTAACTATGGAATAAAGTTCATTATGTAGTCATTGTTACATTGTCACTGTGGACGACATATGTACTCACCTATTTATGGTTGCAGGGGTCGATTCATAGCTCCTGCCCCCCATCCCTATGGAAATAAATCACTTTGTCTGACTTTTTTGGGGTTATCCTAGGTATTTAACACTATGTATGATAATTGCACTTATGTGTACCCGTGCCTAAATAAACTTAATCGCCACCAGGTCCACTCTCCCTGCTTCATGGGCTCTATTATACCTTTTGTGTACCTGCCTGCTGTTGCCAGCTAAGATCAATATCAGTCAGGTGTTTCTGCTGCTTCAGCCTCACCTCACTTATCCCACTTTTCTCTGTGTATCGTACATATGTGAAAAATTAGACACATGTGCAACGTCTGGGTATCTTTATTGTAGACGTTTCGCCATCCAGTGGCTTTATCAATACAAATTCAAGGACATAATTGGAAGACAGTAGAACTATATACAAAAGATGAGGTAATCAGTCCCTCAGCTAGATGTTGCAAATATGTCAAATTCTTCATCTCGTCGGTATTGTATACCATACATGTAAACCATACCCCACCCGTGGTATGTTTTTTTTTTTTTGCAATCGTCTCATTACGATTTCGTGAGTCATGTTGATACCATACATGTACATCGTAAATGTGTTTCTCAATCGTCCGTTTTCTTGTCATATTCTTCCACTTACCACATTTTACTTGCCTACTTACTTAACATTCTCTTCCTACCTGCTTGACGTGTTTACCTTCACCTACAGACAGCCGGTGGAGGAAAGCAGTTAGCAAACCAGTTGTATACTGCTTGCATCAGGACGAGGGAAGGCTTCTGCGGTATTAAGTATACTAGTAACGCCTTCAATGTTTCCGCTGCTGGTGAGTATACAGGGGTGTTGGTGGGGAGTGTACGGGGGTGTTAGTGATGAGTGTACGGGGGTGTTAGTGATGAGTGTACTGGGATTAGTGATGAGTGTACGGGGGTGTTAGTGATGTACGGGGAAATTAGTGTTGTGAGGGGGAGGGGTTGTGTACCGGTTGTGTATCGGTTTCAGGTGGGGTTACATTATCATATGCTTTCTTGCAGTCCAGGAACACGCAGTCCACCTATCACCATTAGGTCCTATAAGACAGGAGGTGGCGTTGGTGTGTAAATGTAGCACGTGATCTATATCAGTCCACGGTACGGATGGGGATTGAACTCGCGGCAAGTGGTTCTTAAAACTCCAGGCCTCGAGTTCAAGCCCCACCCGTACCGTGGTTTGTTTACAATCGTATTATTACGATTTCGTGAGTTGTGATCTATATCACTATAACAGAGAAGTTGGATCACAACAGTAGGCACCCGGGTTTGATTTTCGGGTGGGGCGAGATGTATGGGTAAATCTCCTTACACCCACTGAATAAGTTTATCTAATAAATAGGTGTATGAATATTGGTCGACTGTTGTGGGAGGCATCCATAGCATGGAGAGGGAAGGAGTCATATACGTACCTGGAAGTATTGCTGACGTAGCGTAGGAGCTTCCAGCTTGTAAATGAACGGAGGTAGTATTAAATTTTGTAGCCTATAAATTTAACTTTGTAAAAAATAAAGGTATAATAAACCAGTTGTGTAAATGTTTTTTGTTAATGTTGTTTCAGGTGTAACTCCCTGCGTTACGGACTTCGTGTTGATCCCTACGGTGGCCAAGAATGGCACTGCAGCATCTACTGACCGTCAGTGTGGGACTACCTTCACCGATGTCATCAGTGAGTCTATATATCTGCCTTAATGCCAGTATCTTCAGCTCAGTATCTTTCACACGTCTCGGTGCGTCATCAGGAGCTATTCAATGTTGCAAGAGTAGCAACAGGGGAAATTAGAGGAAGTTTTTCAGAGTAAAGTAGCGTGGTGATGCCATCCAGTTCCTCTCAGATCTGAGAGGAACTGGCTGGTGTCACCACTCTACCTTACTCTGAGAAAACTTTCTCTCATTCCTCTTGTTGCTACTCTTGCAACATTGCATAGCTGCTGATGACGCACGGAGACGTGTAAAATATCTTGAGATGAAGACTTCCGTTCCCCGTGGCTTGTTTTGCATTTCCTGTCTGCGATCGTAATAAATGCAGCCTTAAAGACCCTCGTGTACCGATATATTTTATGCCCCATTAACTATTATACATATACATTATAAAGAATTAAGTCTTAACATTATTATTATATCCTAAAACTGATATAAACTAAATTTTGTCTGCAGCTTATTCAACACCTTTTGAGTTGCGGGTCGTGACAGATGACAAGGAATCTGCCGGTGTTAACAGCACTGGCTTCTCTATTAGCTACACCCAGATACCCTGCTGAGTCTGCTGTATCCTCTGCTCTACACCACAACCTGCTGAGTCTGCTGTATCCTCTGCTCTACACCACATCCTGCTGTCTCCTCTGCTCTACACCACAACCTGCTGAGTCTGCTGTATCCTCTGCTCTACACCACAACCTGCTGTCTCCTCTGCTCTACACCACAACCTGCTGTCTCCTCTGCTCTACACCACAACCTGCTGTATCCTCTGCTCTACACCACAACCTGCTGAGTCTGCTGTATCCTCTGCTCTACACCACAACCTGCTGTCTCCTCTGCTCTACACCACAACCTGCTGAGTCTGCTGTATCCTCTGCTCTACACCACAACCTGCTGAGTCTGCTGTCTCCTCTGCTCTACACCACAACCTGCTGAGTCTGCTGTATCCTCTGCTCTACACCACAACCTGCTGAATCTGCTGTATCCTCTGCTCTACACCACAACCTGCTGAGTCTGCTGTATCCTCTGCTCTACACCACAACCTGCTGAGTCTGCTGCTCCCTAGCTGTTTCATTGGATTGAACCGGCCCACAGCTGGAACTTTTGGTCATCTAATCGAGGCCTTCCACTGGCTTACCCCTCCATCCCTTTACAAATTATGGTTATGATTAGTGGATACTGGTCCAGTACGGACCGAAGCAAAGTATTTTCACTTTTATTCTTTATAACCCATACTACTACATGGCTTTTTGGAATTATCTTGGTTTAATTAACCTACATGTCTTTTTCTTCAGCTGTTATACTTCCTTGTTACTACAAGTATCACTTGTTTTATTGTTGCAGCTTTGAATTGTTGATGTTATCAATTATATTTATTATTTTGTTACATTAATGGAGTAGAAATATATTAAAAGTTATTTGTATCTTTTTATTGATTTATCTTTGACGATCCTGGAATGTTAATTATGGTTGCATAAATAGAAGTCATGTGTGCCAATTTTTGCTTGTTTTCTTTGTAAATATATGTACATTAAAACACACCTTAGATCAATAAAAAGTATGTACTAGTGCCAAACATATATCTCCTCCATGATCAAAACTTCAGCATCCATGAAAATAATTTTTATTGAGACCTGGTGCATAATTTGCAACCTTTTCACTGGTTTTACATAATAAATTATGTATAGTTTTATCTTACATAGCCCAAGAAAATCTATGTGGCTTATTTTGATTGGTGTTCAGGAGTTATATGGCCTCACAATTATATTAATAAATGCCGTCGTATTATCTATCTTTAGAGATATTTAATCAAAGTCAATAAACGAAATATTGAGTATATAAGATGGATAAACCAGTAGTGAATATTTTAACAATACAAGCATTCAGTATCTTCACATTCTGCAGCCTCATTCATTAGATATTACTGGTCCAGTGTCAGTACTGGTCCAGTTGGTACTGGGCCAGTGTCAGTACTGATCCAGTGTCAGTACTGGTCCAGTGTCAGTACTGGTCCAGTGTCAGTACTGGTCCAGTATCAGTACTGGTCCAGTGTCAGTACTGATCCAGTGTCAGTACTGGTCCAGTGTCTACTGGTCCAGTATCAGTACTGGTCCAGTATTAGTACTGGTCCAGTGTCAGTACTGGTCCAGTGTCAGTAATGGTCCAGTATCAGTACTAGTCCAGTGTCAGTACTGCCCCAGTGTCAGTACTGGTCCAGTATCAGTGCTGGTTCAGTGTCAGTACTGGTCCAGTATCAGTGCTGGTTCAGTGTCAGTACTGGTCCAGTATCAATGCTGGTTCAGTGTCAGTACTGATCCAGTGTCAGTACTGGTCCAGTGTCAGTACTGGTCCAGTATCAGTACTGGTCCAGTATTAGTACTGGTCCAGTGTCAGTACTGGTCCAGTGTTAGTACTGGTCCAGTGTCAGTACTGGTCCAGTGTCAGTACTGGTCCAGTGTCAGTACTGGTCCAGTCAGTACTGGTCCAGTGTCAGTACTGGTCCAGTGTCAGTACTGGTCCAGTGTCAGTACTGGTTCAGTGTCAGTACTGGTTCAGGAAGGTAGAGTCGCCACAGCCCTTAACAACCTCACATCAACAAGGGTGCTCAGAAACGTTGAATCCGCTCTGCGGAAAATTATTTAACGGTCTTTGGGAAGCCGGTTACTGTACTCAGGTGGGGTGTGGGGTCCCAGCTTGCTGGGTTGCAAGGTCCACTGACCTAATCGGAAACTTTCAAGTTTCTATCTATTTACAAAGGAACTTTTGTTCCTTTTCTTCGTCGCCCAGCCTTGGGCCAAATCTTCTCGTGCCATCGAGAGGTCGGGCTCGATACGGATTAGCTGTCAGTGGCCCTGATAAACCCAACGAAGAAGAAGAAGAAGAAACGTGTGAAAGCCTGGACTTCTGCGCCAGCCTTCGTCAGGTGTGGACGTCTCTCTCGCCTGAGTATCAGTGACAAATTTCCGTTCTCTGGGACGCTTGTCTCATCTATTTTGCCCGCCGGGCACTCTCAGGAGGGCACCTGTTCATCGGCTTACTTTTAGCCAGCTCCATTTTTCCGCTCTGCGGAAAATTATTTAACGGTTTTGGTGGAAGCCGGTTGCTGTACTCAGGTGGGGGTGTGGGGTCCGCTTTGCTGGGGCTTGGCAAGGGGTCCCCCTGGACCTAATCGGAAACTTTCAAGTTTCTATCTATTTACAAAGGAACTTTTGTTCCTTTTCTTTCATCGCCCAGCCTTGGGCAACAAATCTTCCTCGTGCCATCGAGAGGTCGGGCTCGATACGGATTAGGCTGTCAGTGGCCCTGATAAACCCAACGAAGAAGAAGAAGAAGAAACGTTGAAAGCCTCGCAGCAAATTTTCATTATATTTGGATTGTTTCTAGCGATTGTTACAGAGGTGTGTATTATCTCTATATACACTAATAACTTACATTGATCCACATTTTAGACATATCACATTCTTGATGTTACGAGAATTCTATCTATAACTAAGTTTATTTAGGCACATGTACATATTGGACATATTAGTACAGTGTAAATTATACACTCGGCTCACACACGGGTACGTGGTTCGATCCCCGGTACGGGTGGAATAGTAAGTAAGTTTATTCAGGTATACACAAATACAGTTACATAGATTATCTTACATAGCAGCATATGTGTAGAGAACCCAGGATAACCCAAAAAAGTCAGACAGTGACTTATTTCCATTGGAAACAGGATGTGTGTCCGTAAGACACCTGCTGTCCATGTTCACCTACCTGGAGGGTATTCCGGGGATCAATGCACCCGCGGCCCAGTCCACGACCAGGCCTCCCGGTGGATCAGGGCCTGATCAACCAGACTGTTACTGCTGGCTGCACGTAGTCCAATGTATGAACCACAGCCCGGCTGATCCGGCACCAACTTAAAGTATCTGTCCAGCTCCCTCTTGAAGGCAGCCAGGGGCCTATTGGTAATTCCCCTTATGCATGGTGGGAGGCTGTTGAACAGTCTTGGGCTCTGGACATTTATGGTGTTTTCTCTTAGTGTACCAATGGCACCACTACTTTTCATTGGGGGTATTTTGCATCGCCTTCCAAGTCTTTTACTTTCGTAGGGAGTGATTTCTGTGTGCAGCAAGTACTGACACTAGCAGTACGTAGGTACATACCTGAGTGTTAGTTTACGGTTGTGAGTCGCATCCTGGAGGACATGATTAAAAGACCCAAATGGCGCACTAACTGATGACTCACTAACTTTCTTGAGATGGGTTGCTAACCCTCTAGGTTCAAAATCCGAACAAATTATATCTTATCTTTACCTAACCTAAAATAACCTAATGTAACGAAATACATAATTATTGGACAGTGGTACTCTCATTGTAGTGTGCAGAATTGTCGAATTATGTCATAAAAAGTAAATTTAACCTAACCAAAATGAGAACTTCCTCTTTTATTGGAAGATCTGGAAACGGTGTCTTTGTTTATGTTCACTGTGCTTGGCCAGACATACTACATGTCTCAGTAACCAGAGGCATAATCTTGGCAGATTTTGACCATTAATTATACAGTACATGTACTTTGAATTGTATAATAAGTTTGTATGGCAAATGTTGAGTTTAGGGACACCATTGATTTTGCAAACATTTTAATTAAAAGTTTGTAATACTGACTGGTTAAGTAAGTTTATTTAGGCACAGGTTCACATATGTACAATTATAATACATAGTGTAAAATTCCTAGGATAACCCAAAAAAAAATCAAAGAGTGACTTATTTTCATTGTGTAATGGAGAGAGTTTTAGTTTTAATATGTGCAAATTAGATAAAATATTTTTTTTTTTTTAAAGTTTTGACTTGAGAATTAAAAAGCATTCTTTTAAAGTACAGTGGACCCTCAGTTTTCATTGAAAATTCTTTCCAGAATGCTGTTTGAGTGCCGTTACCGAACGAATTTGTTCCCATAAGGACAAATGTAAATTAGATTAGACATTTCAGACCCCCAAAAATACACTTACAAAAGCACTTACGAAAATATACTTACATAATTGTTCGAGTTTGGAGGTGAATGAAAATCGAGGGTCCACTGTATTTGTATATATACAGAAATATAGTCCAGATACAATATAGATTCTTGATAGTTTTGTAAACATGGCTTCATTTTGGCTCTTCATACAATATGTGTATTTTGAACATACATCTGACATGTAGTATGTGCCATACATGAGGAACACTTGTACATATAACATTATTGTTTTATCATTTTGTAACACTATGATAACAAGAATTGTCTCTCACCACTTAAAAGTATGATGCATGTAAATTAATTATTAACTTCATTTTTTTGCTAATTTACCTCATGCTTCAGGTATCTTAGTACATAAAGCATCAAGATGGAGAAGCCAGAAAAACCCGAGCCTCCCAAAGCTGTTGCCATGGTGTATGTGTGTGGAGGTAAGATATATCTTAAGTACTCTATAGTTATTTATATAATTAGCTAGTAATTAGGAATCCTTGTATGTTTACTTCTAGTGATCTGACACATTTATGGGAAATAATTGGTACGGGTGAAAAAAATTGTAGTGTGCTCTAATTAAAATTATTCCTTTAACTGATTAGTACATAAACATATAACACTTCAATGAAAAAATTATTCAGTTGCCCCTACAAATTTGTGTTTCTTTATTCCTGTTATTCATTATCCAACATTTTTAATGAAGGGAAATCCAACAAATAGATTCAGTTGTCTTAATATTTTTCTGGCTTATTGGCTTTTCCCTACACAATTTTCTTTTATTCTTATTCATTATTTCTTATGTCAGTATTAAACAGATTAGAGTACAGCCTCTCACTTAGCGACATACTCATTTACCAACAACTTGGACTTATGACGGACTCTCTGACCAGTATGCATACCTAAATACGTGTAATGTATATCAGAGCTGATTTCCTCTATTCTATTTATCACAATATACAGCACACTACTGTATAAACATTTAAAAATATACTAAAAATGTTATAAATGGTGCAAAGGTGACATTATAACAATACAGTGGACCCCCGAGTTTCGTAAAAACTTCACTCCTGAAGTCTGCTCAAGTGCCATTACCGAACGAATTTACTCCCTTAAGGAAAAATTTCACGTAGGTTAGTCTATTTCAGACCCCCAAAAATACACTTCCACAAGAACTTACAAAATTATACTTACATAATTGCACGATTTCCGGGGTATTCGTTAACCGAGGGTCCACTGTATCAAAGATGGTTGACACAAACCCACTACCATTATAGTACAGTGGTCCCTCAGTTTTCGTGCATCTCCAAACTCGAACATTTATGTAAGTGTATTTTCGTAAGTGCTGTTGCAAGTGTATTTTTGGGGGTCTGAAATAGACTAACCAACGTGACATTATTTCTTAAGGAAGTAAATTCGTTCGGTAATGGCACTTGAGCAGCATTCTGGAACGAATTTTCGGCGAAAACCGAGGGACCACTGTATGCTCCTTGCTTAGTGACGAATTCGTTTACCGATGTGGTCTTAGGAACATAACTCCGTCGTTGAGTGATAAGAGGCTGTATTATATATTAGAGAGATTTGGTCTCCAAAAACAAAATGAACCAAAATCTAAAGATTTTTTTTCTTTGCAGGCTAAGTTTTGTATAACTGTGTGCTTATTACACAGGACCTCTAGAACATAACCACTCATGAATTTGTTAGGATGACTGTCACTGTGAACTGTATTAACACTTAATGCATCATCTCTTCGATAGGAATACCCTTTTCTGGTCATTGCATTGCATTGTTTTCTCATTGGTGAAGAAGAGTGTAGTTGTTACTGAGTTTTAGTATGTTCCTTTGTGACCATTGTGTAATACAGTTTGCATTACACACCTTTTCACTGTCTCTCATACAGATCTATATTATTGGTGTCGGTGTTACTGACATAGATCTATGTGTAAATCATAGCACCCTCAAATTTGTTGTCACTGGCAAATTTTGGTCGACATGAGAGAATGGGTTTGTGCAATGGCTGTGCGCAATATAAAAAAAAAAATCCTGTCCCACAAAGTGCTTGATGGGAACAACTAACCTCTGACCTTGTGTTTGGGTTAAAATAGTGACTTTGGGGCATTTTCATGGTTTTATTGGTTGCTTCTTGGTGTCAGTAGATGGACTGTTTGACATACTAGTGAAATTGAGAAGATTTTGGCTGGTTTCACACCAAAAGTGGCTTGTAATAAGCCTCAAAGGGTGCAAATAGTAGATTTTTGGCAATTTTCCTAGGTCTGGTCTGTTTTGTGGGTTATTACTAGATGTTTTAATTATTGGGATGGCCTAAACCATGACCAAGCAAGCTTGGTTATAATTTATTTGCCGAGGAATAGGAAAAACAATCAAATTTTTGTGTGAGTGGATTCAAAATGGAGGGCAGGTGTTGTATAGAAGGCCTTGGATATGATTAATGAACAGAGGAAAGATTGTTTTATTGGCTAGAATGCCTAGCATGTTTGTTTTGAACTTTTTTAAATCAGAATTTGTTTAAATTTGTGTAAAGTTGACCAAATTACCAAACTTAATAGGGCATCTCTGATGGCTGAATGGGCAATTTTTGTTATCAATGGATAATACAGAAAGCATATTAATGAAATAAACTGGGAATCCTGTTGATTTAAGTACTGAAATGGGCTTGAAATTGGACAAAACCACTGTTGCATACAGTTCTCAACAGTGAAAGGATTAACACTGCCAAATGTACATAACAGATACTGCGTAGTGCTTTATCTGTTTCTTATAAAGTTAGGTATCAAAACACAAAAGTATAAGAGAGTGGTGAGTAGCACTAACCCACTTTGGTATATGTAGTAAAACTAGGCCACGGTGCCCCGTGGCCCCGGATCCTCGCCGCACGGCGAGGGTCCGGGTTCGATTCCCAGTGAGGGTAGAAACATTGGGTGTGTTTCCTTACACTGGTTGTCTTGTTCCCCATCAGTAAAATGGGTACCTGGGTGTTAGTGGACCGGTGTGGGTCGCATCCTGGGACAAAACTGACCTAATTTGAGCGAAATACTCTGCATAACAAGTGGCTTTCTATATAGTAGTATATCATTGATGTCAGCTAGGCCTGTATACCTTGTACATGTACTTGTAGAAATGAAGATATTATTATTATTATTTAATATTAGTGCTGCATATTTCATTTTAACCTCACATTGATGCCCTCTCAAGCAAATTTATAAAGTGTGACAAGCAGCTTATATACGTATACTAATGGCAAGACACCTGACCTGTGTAGGTGCAAGAGCTAAGTCAGTTGTAAGAACAAGTGCCTTTTGGTCATAGATAGTAGTTATAATGTCAGATTTCATCTAACCTTCGTTAAATGAAGCTGGGTTGACAGAATCATAACTAGCTCAAAAGTTTTGTGTATGTACGAGCCTGGCCCAAGGCCGAGCTCTGGGAGTAGAAAAATTCTTGAAGTTCATCTAAGGTACATTAAAGGTATGTACTGTACATGCAGTTTCCCAGTTATAATTCTTTACATGCTGGAGAACTGCTGAACTGTTTTGTGCATACCTAAGAGAATCAGACATTCAGTTACTCTTGTGATTTAAGTTTTCCCTGTTTGGAGTCCTTGCAACTGATGGCAACACAATTGCAACTACCACAAAAACACATGCAAGAACATGAAAAATGCAATACCTACTTGATGCTTACAAAATTTTGTCAGTAATACCTACAAAATTTTGTTGCAGCCTCAATTCAATTAGGAATCATTTAACCAAATGATTATAAAAGTTATCCACCATTCATGTATCAGATGTATGTGAAATCCCTTGCAAGGACTGCACAAAGTAATACATATAGGAAAAAATTAAACCACTAGATTAAGCATGAGTTCTCTTTGATATGTACAAGTCAGTTCAGCAGTTTTCCAGCATGTTTAGAATTATAACAATACAGTGGACCCCCGGATTACGTACTGCTCCAGACTCGAACAATTATGTAAGTGTATTTTTGTAAGTGCTTTTGTAAGTGTATTTTTGGGGGTCTAAAAGGACTAATCTAATTATTCCTTATGAGAACAAATTCTTTCGGTAACGGCACTTGAACAGCATTCTGGAACGAAATAATGACATAATCAGGGGGTCCACTGTACTGTATTAACTATTCCTTTACTTGGTATAAAGAACAAATTATATGTACCATCAAAATCCTGTGTTTGCAACACAATCCATTTTTAACATCTTACAAAGCCAGTAGGAATTGGATGCTATAACTATCCTTGCTCTGCATTTAAGTCAAGTGTCTTGCCATTATATATAAACTGCTTCTTTCACATTTTTTTTTGTCTGCTAGAGGGTTTTATTGAGGTCGAAATACACAGAACAGCTGAACTCTGAAATTTGCAGGGCTGAAATTCCTGGAGGTGGTAAGAATCATGAAGCAGCAGGTAAAAGGAAATTTTGCACGTTCAAATCATGGAAGTTTTTTGGTTATATATCTCTAAATATTACTCTAAACTGTATAGGATTTCATTCAAAATGAGCACATTTTTAATGAAATTCTGTGATTACAGTGAAACCCCGAGTAACGAGCACCCCGAAAATCGTACAGTTATGTATGTATAATATTGTAAGTGCTTTTGTAAGTGTATTTTTGGGTGTCTGAAATGGGCTAACCTACTTGACATTATTTCTTAAGGGAGTAAATTCGTTCAGTAATGGCACTTGAGTAGGCTTCTGGAATGAATTTTGCTCGTTACTCGGGGTTCCACTGTATTTCTAAATTTTGGGTTCATGCTACAAGTAAAAAGATACTGTAATTAAAGCCATTTACAAAATGGCCTTAGTAAATATGTACAGTTTAATAAAATTACAGTGGACTACGAAGCATTTAAATTTCCCGGTTTGACTGTACTCGTATTGTTTTTATGTGGGTAGTAGAAGTAGTAGTAGGTTGGTAGACAGCAACCGCCCAGGGAGGTTCTACCTTCCTGCCAAGTGAGTGTAAAATGAAAGCCTGTAATTGTTTTACATGATGGTAGGATTGCTGGTGTCTTTTTTCTGTCTCATAAACATGCAAGATTTCAGGTATGTCTTGTTACTTCTACTTACACTTAGGTCACACTACACATTCATGTACAAGCATATATATACACACCCCTCTGGGTTTTCTTCTATTTTCTTACTAGTTCTTGTTCTTATTTCCTCTTATCTCCATGGGGAAGTGGAACAGAATTCTTCCTCCATAAGCCATGCGTGTCGTAAGAGTCGACTAAAATGCCGAGAGCAAGGGGCTAGTAACCCCTTCTCCTGTATACATTACTAAAATTAAAAAGAGAAACTTTTGTTTTTCTCTTTGGGCCACCCCGCCTTGGTGGGAAGCGGCCGATTTGTTGAAAGAAGAAAGATTTTGGAACATATGTATATTTGCTACTGTATGACCCATGTGGGTTTAGTGCTTAGTTTTTTATTGTAATAAAAATAATATGCATATTTGCTAAGAGAGTAAAGCTCTAATAGTCAATACAGTAGGTGTGATCTGCTCAGGTGCTGTGGAAAGTTATTGTACTGATAATTCACTTAATTTGATAAATACACTAAGGTACCTATAGTCACTGAACTGTATAAATCATTGGACAAATGTACATTAAGCTCTAAATTGCTTTCAGAGTGTCATGCTGAGAATGAGATGAGGCCTCGTGATCCAGTAAGATGCCGCAGCTGTGGGTATCGCATACTTTACAAGAAGAGGACAACTCGACTTATTGTATTTGATGCCCGATGATCAATGCCAGAAATGAGGTTATTCAAGATTATACACATTTAAGGATTTATATTTCTTGAGATCTGTAGACATTGAATGTAAGTTTGGTATCTCTTCATACAACTGGTTTACTAAAAAAAAAAAAAAAAAAAAAATGCTATGTATTTTTTCCGAAAAGTAGATTCATAAGTCCGTCAGAATGTCATATAGTGTTCAGTATATTTATTGCTATTCTAAGTGGGTTATAAGGAAACAAAATAAGATAAACAGAATTATAAGTAAAATTTCAGATTTAAAATATGGAGTCAGAAAGCCATACTGAGTTTAGGCTCTAAACCCATAAAGGTCATACAGTGCTTAGGGAATGGGAATTATTACATTCATGGTGTGGGGGGAGAAGCTAAACCAGTAGGGATCATACAGTTCCTTGGATTAAGGGAGACAGACTTGATTCAAGGAAGGGGAGATTATGTCCAATTCCTTGGATCAAGAGCCCCTCACTATCACCAAGTGTTGGGAATATCAAGTAATCAGGCCCTTTTAATTCTTTGAGTCGAGATCTATTCCAACATTTAAGGCTTGTTGGTTTAGCGCTTTCTTTGATTATAATAATCCAACATTTAAGAAGCCCCTTAAAGGATGAAATAATTACAGTAAAGAATTTAATAAAACTTTATTTTAGATTTAAAATCTGATATAGCTTAACCTAAAAAAAAATAGTATTAAAGTGAGATATAAACACACCTAGATATGAAATAATAATTTTTGTTCATGGGCATTTGTTTTAAATAAAATATAAATATCTAAAAGCAATTTGTATGTACTTAAAGTATATTATTATTATAATCATAAATGTTAAACCCACAAGGGTCATACAGTACCGCACTTAAAGTATAATGTATAATAGTACTATGATCACATAATGAGAATACCAAAATCACAATAAAGTCAAAATACTAATACAGTGGTCCCTCGGTTTTCGCCGAAAATTCGTTCCAGAATGCTGCTCAAGTGCCATTACCGAACGAATTTACTTTCTTAAGAAATAATGTCACGTAGGTTAGTCTATTTCAGACCCCCAAAAATACACTTGTAACAGCACTTACAAAAATACACTTACATAAATGTTCGAGTTTGGAGATGCACGAAAACCGAGGGACCACTGTACAAAAAAAATAGTCACATTATTCCCTGGAGAAAGTGATATAAAGGGGGCAGGGGGAGTTGATGACTGCTATTTAAAATAACTAGTTTCTTTCCCAAGTATGTAACCTCCAGTAGGTCACTCAAAACTAAATCTCACTGACAAAGATTGTATAAAGTCACTGTCACCATCAACAGTTAGCTAGTTCTGTCCTGTAATACTACTACTAATAAATATTTGTGACTGGTTCTGGAGTGAGTTTACCTGGAGAGAGTTCCAGGGGTCAATGCCCCTGTGGCCCGGTCTGTGACCAGGCCTCATGTTGGATCAGGGCCTGAGACAACCACCTCAGCACTACCAATGAAGTTGGTACGGCTGATAGTGATTCTTTATCCATCTATCTCGCTGGCCTTCACTAAAGGAAAATTATCTCCACTAATAAGGTCAAGGAGAGAGGGAGGGTTGGGGGGGTATTTAGATTTCAATCTGAGGAAGGGAAGGAGAGATCCAATTCCTCATATTGAATCTCTCTGTTGCATGGACCACAAAATATAAACTATTAGGAGCATGATAATGTACAAGTAACAATATGCATACTAACACCTGTAACAATTCACATACAGTGGACCCTCCCTTTTCGTGATTAATCTGTTCCAGAGAGTCTGACGAAATGTGAAATTAACGAAAACTGAAACCATTTTCCCCATTAGAATTATTATTATAATTATTATAATCAAATAGAAGCGCTAAACCACAGGGGTTATACAGCTCCCATTAGAAATAATGTAAATCCAATTAATCCGTTCCAGACACCCAAAAGTATTAACAAAAAATAATTTTTTTTAGAGATTAAATATAGATTTACATACAGAAAAGAATGACAAATATATATAAAGCACAAATAACATATATAAATGAACATTTAACATGACACTTACCTTTATTGAAGACTCTTGTTGGTGTATGGAAGACAGGGAGGAGGGGAGAGGGAGGACTGATTATTGTTTGGAAGGAGAATCCCCTTCCATAAAGACTTTAGGTACCCAGGTACCTACCCCATGGACTTCCCCAATGGATTCCTGGCTGGTGTGTGTGGGGAAGTACCCTGGCTGGTGCGTGTGGGGAAGTACCCTGGCTGGTGCGTGTGGGGAAGTACCCTGGCTGGTGCGTGTGGGGAAGTACCCTGGCTGGTGCGAGTGGGGAAGTACCCTGGCTGGTGCGTGTGGGGAAGTACCCTGGCTGGTGTGTGTGTGGGGAAGTACCCTGGCTGGTGTGTGTGTGGGGAAGTACCCTGGCTGGTGTGTGTGTGGGGAAGTACCCTGGCTGGTGTGTGTGTGGGGAAGTACCCTGGCTGGGGTGTGTGTGGGGAAGTACCCTGGCTGGTGTGTGTGGGAAAGTACCCTGGCTGGTGTGTGGGGAAGTACCCTGGTTGGTGTGTGTGGGGAAGTACCCTGGCTGGTGTGTGTGGGGAAGTACCCTGGCTGGTGTGTGGGGAAGTACCCTGGCTGGTGTGTGTGGGGAAGTACCCTGGCTGGTGTGTGTGGGGAAGTACCCTGGCTGGTGTGTGTGGGGAAGTACCCTGGTTGGTGTGTGTGGGGAAGTACCCTGGCTGGTGTGTTCTTTCTTGAATTCTATCATGTTTTTTGCCTTCTTTATCAAAGGGCTGGCACTGGGAGTTTTCTTTGGGCCCATGGTGGCTTATTTAGCAGTCACACACAATAAACAAGCGCAAAACACAATGGGTTATTACGAAATGTTTAATATCACCTCGCAGGGTCATGTTCACTCGCCGAGAAACAAAGCCACACTGAATCAGAATGCGTGTACTCACATATTTGTGGTTGCAGGGGTCGAGTCATAGCTCCTGGCCCTGCCTCTTCATTGTTTGGTACTAGGTCCTCTCTCTTCCTGCTCCATGAGCTTTATCAAATCTCGTCTTAAAACTATGTATGGTTCCTGCCTCCACTACATCACTTTCTAGGCTATTCCACTTCCTGACAACTCTGTGACTGAAGAAATACTTCCTAACATCTCTTTCACTCATCTGAATCTTCAACTTCCAACTGTGACCCCTTGTTTCTGTGTCCCATCTCTGGAACATCCTGTCTTTGTCCACCTTGTCAATTCCTCGCAGAATTTTATATGTCGTTATCATGTCTCCCCTGATCCTCCAGTGTCATCAGGCCGATATGGCTTAACCTTTCTTCGTAGGACAATCCCCTTAGCTCTGGCACTAGTCTTGTTGCAAACCTTTGCACTTTCTCTAATTTCTTGACGTGCTCCGTACGACCAACGAAAATGGAGGCAAATCACAAAACCAGAGCCTATATTTTGACAAAATAAGGCGACGATAACTGAAAATCACAAAAACAGAGCCTCACGAAAAGGGAGGGTCCACTGTATGTCCAATTATGTTAACTGCACACAAATACAAGTGATACGTACATAAAAACAACATGCTAAACTTCTCTAGAGAAACCATAACAAAGTAAATGTTTTCATAATGCAGTATATTATATGGCATTATTTTTCATACATGAACAGAATAATAATCTACATATAAGGGATGGATATCTTTAACTTTGTAATACAAGTTTAACCCTTTCAGGGTCCAAGGGGGGTCTCCGAAACTCGTTCTCAGGGTCCAAGAATTTAAA
This sequence comes from Cherax destructor, assembly GCA_009830355.1. Lineage (NCBI taxonomy): Eukaryota > Metazoa > Arthropoda > Malacostraca > Decapoda > Parastacidae > Cherax > Cherax destructor. The sequence goes on along the minus strand of WNWK01000371.1, from coordinate 265,585 downwards.
AAAAATAAAAAAAATATTTTTTCTTATGAAATGATAGAGAATCTTTTTCCGATCATAACGCCACAAAATTATGAAATTTGATCGAAAACTAACGGAATTATGCTTTCGCGAAGTTAGCGGCAGCCATGACACTTACGCATCGGCAATTTCGCCCACTTTGAGCCCTATTTTCGGCACATTCCAATGTTTCAGGCAACTAAAATTAGAGCTATTTCGCTAGAACTCCGTTTCTTCTATCGATTGAATACAAGAAACTGCCTATTTACCTATTACAACTACCCAAAATAGTGGTCAGAAAATGGCAATTTGGCCAATTTCACACAAATTTCAAACGATGCCAATTTCAAAATAGGGTCCAGAATAAACAAGGCAGACATTCCTGGCACTAAAATAACGTCTTCTCTGTTCATTAGTCACGTTTCCAGGCCCCTCTTACATTACTTTTGCTTTTCATTTTGAATTTATATTCTCGCAAACAAATAGAAGATTAACTGTTATGTATACAACTGCATCATTGTAAAAATGATATAAATAATATTATAGCACTTGTGCATGAATATTAGACTCGCCAGTTGATGTGTATTGGATGCATGGTGTGATTTGTTTACTCTTGAACATCGTCAAAAATCGAACATTTTCACTACTTTGAGCTCAATTTCAAGGTACTTGTCGTTGTCAAACCAATCAAAATCATCTCTATTTCTGTAATATATCTTCCAATCTATCAAATGAGACCAAGAAAACGAGAATACATCAATAAATACCATACGAAAATAGACTGCAAAGTCGCTGTTTTAAACCAAAAACACGGTCAGAGTTTTATTTTCCTCATTATGCACTGTGTGGTGCAGGAATTTTTTTTATACTGCGCACACTGACCGCACAGACCCATTCTATCACATCTAGGCCTAACAGCCTGTTTCTGCTTGATTTGAGGGCGCTAGAATTTAGGCGTACTTAGCATAACGTCCAACTAACCCCAGGGCGTAAGCCGTACTAGTACGTCAATAACCCTGAAAGGGTTAAACAATTTGAGCCAACAAAGCAAGCTAAAATTATAAAAATAATATTTCACAGGTAATTAAATATACAAATTTAATGGAGACTTGGTCCAAATATCAAATGTTAAGGCCAGTTGACACAGATCTTAATATTACATTAGTATGTACAGTGGACCCTCGGTGTTTGTTATGCTCCAAACTCGAACAATTATGTAAGTGTTTTTTAAGTGTATTTTTGGGGGTCTAAAAGGACTAGTCTAATTTACATTATTCCATTATTTTTATTTTTTTATTAACACATCGGCTGATTCCCACCAAGGCAGGGTGGCCCGAAAAAGAAAAACTTTCATCATCATTCACTCCATCACTGTCTTGCCAGAGGGGTGCTTTACACTACAGTTATAAAACTGCAACATTAACACCCCTCCTTCAGAGTGCAGACACTGTACTTCCCATCTCCAGGACTCAAGTCCGGCCTGCCGGTTTCCCTGAATCCCTTCATAAATGTTACTTTTCAACAGTAAAGACACCTAAGTGTTTCATATGTCTCTTAATTCATCAACTTGTCAGTATTTCATACTATCAATATAATACAATCTGCCTTGAAGACATGAACTTGGTGACTGTTGGCTGATGGATGGCCAAGATACTAATTAGGATTGCACCTAAGCAATATAACTTTTACCATAAATTTTCTTTTTAATACATAATATTTCAAACAAATAGAGCAGGGGGCTAGTAACCCCTTCTCCTGTGCCTGTGTAAATTACTAAATGTAAAAAGAAGAAAAGTTTTATAAGATTTTCTTTTTAGGGTCACCCTGCCTCAGCAGGTGAAGACAGGTATATTGAATTTTTTTTTTTACTGTACACAATTGAAAGGAGTGACAGGATTCAAATCTGATTTAGTAATCCAAAACTTGTCACACACCAGTGAATTGTTTTAAATTATTAATATCATTAAAATTTGCCTTTAAACTCAATGTCTTTATATACAATACACTGATAAAATGTTGAGAAAAAGAAACACTTATAAATTAAATTAAAATAAATAAACAAAATAAATTCTTTTAAACTCTATTCCTAAATTTACAGATACTGTATTAAACACAAATAAAACTTCTGGAATGCAACTACAGAAGTGTAAACTACTTGTAGATATTAGTTATGGGATGTAGACTGAATCTGCTAATTCAATACAACATGACTTGTTCATTATTAAGATTTATCTGTCATCTTACATGTTCAAGACAAAAAAAAGTCCAGCAATACTGCCAGAATGCAAAAGAACAGAATTTTTCACTCATGAAAGAGAAGTGATTTCTGAAATATTTACTGAAGTACTGTATTAAGAGTCTGCATGTTTAGCTTAAAAAAAATAAAATGTAATACGTACCTTCCTTTTTTCTAGATCTTTCTGTCTCCTCCTTCTACTCAGTTTCTTGTATGAAATAATTGTGTAGTCCTCAGTGTGAGTTAAAAACTTGTAACCTAAGCCTATCAATTACCATTACAGTACTGTATATAATTTCCCAAAAGAAATATGGTATATCAAGCAGAGCAACTACTCTATGTTTTATAGACATCTGAAAAATCATTTCATTGGCTTTCTCTATAGGAAGTGGCTTTACATGTCTATGCCCAAAATTATACACAATACAGTATTTCCCACACAGGGAAATACAGTAAACCTATAGTTTAACGGATTAATATGGGGAGGCAGGTGGCTGGTAATGGCAGTTGTGGTGGACAGAGATAAGAGTGTTTTGCCGTGATTATAACAATAATGAACAATTCTGTAATCAACAAATTTTGTCCATTGTTTCTGAATCAACTGGTCGAAGATATTTAGTCCTATATTTCCAAAATACAGTGGACCCCCGGATTACGTACTGCTCCAAACTCGAACAATTATGTAAGTGTATTTTTGTAAGTGCTTTTGTAAGTGTATTTTTGGGGGTCTAAAAGGACTAATGTAATTTACATTATTCCTTATGGGAACAAATTCGTTCGGTAACGGCACTTGAACAGCATTCTGTAACGAAATAATGACGTAATCCGGGGTCCACTGTACATTAAATTGAGGGTTTACTGTATAGTTTAAATAATTAAGACTATGAACATATAAATAAAAATTTAGGTTGTGGGTGTCAGACAGCCAATCATTATATACTGTAATTATAATCACTTAATAAATTAAAACACCTAGAAACACCCATACCCCTGAGAACAAAGCATATTCTAGAAGTAAACACAGTGCTTATCACAAATTTACAAGCACACTACCCTAAATGCAAAATGACTAGATATTACAATTTAATATTTCATGGCTTTCTTCTTGTTGCCCATCAGAATGGCAAACACAAAGCCAACAATTTTCTCATAGAAGACAAACATGAGTGCTGCTGTCAACACTGTCTGCAGAATCTTGGCTTCCAGACCCTTGAATAAGCCTCTGAAGCCATATGTCCTGTAAACAGATTAGAGTAAAAAACTAAGAGAGCTTTCCCTAGAATACTTATGAAACAGCTACCAGTTGAATTAAATCATAAAATTTAGAAAAGTTGAACAATGCAAAAATATAATGCATTTTCTATGTTTTATTAGAGAGAAAAAAAAGGTAATTTTAATAAGTTGTGTATTAGATCAAGAATAATTTTTTTTTTTTTCAACAAGTTGGCCATCTCCCACTGAGGCAGGGTGACCCAAAGAGAAAGAAAATACTTTCATCATCATTCAACACTTTCACCTAAAAATATCATCAATAATTAAGTGTTTTGGGAAATATGAAAGAAAAAGACAGTTGCACCTCATTTAACCAGGTAAACTCAACCCCTGCAACCACAAATAGGCGAGTACATAATAACTGGACTTGAGTCCTGGAGATGGGAAGCACAGTGCCTGCTCTCTGAAGGAGGGGTGTTAATGTTGCAGTTTTATAACTGTAGTGTAAGCATGCCTCCGGCAAGACAGTGATGGAGTGAATGATGGTGAAAAATTTTCTTTTTCGGGCCACCCTACCTTGGTGGGAAATGGCTGATGTGTTAATAAAAAAAAATAATAACCAGGAGCTCTGGTTATGAAGAATCTGTCTAGGTGAATTTTATCCATAATCATTAAAAGTTCCACAAATAGATAATGTATAATCTATATCTTCATAGTCATAATAGAAAAACCACTTAGCTAACTTCTCTAAATTTGTCTATCTTAGAGTACTATTTTCTCTACACACTCAAGGGACCTTTTCATAATTAAATATATTCCTCCATTTTCTACTTTTGTTGGTCACTCTTCAATTATTTTAACTACTTTTATATCTCACTTCTGCACACTCGCCTTTTAAATTTGCCTTTCATCATCTTTTAAACAATACCTAAAATTATAAATTATATAATCAAACTGTTTCCCAACCTGATTATATGAAGCATGATGGGGATGAGACCAGCCTTCTGTGGCAGCCTCTCATAGCTGTGACCATGCTGGAAAGGAAGGTTACTGTGATCACTGACCTATATCATACAGACTTATGTTCCACCAGATGGTCAGTGGGGATTTATGACACTGATGTATATTATACAAGCTTATGTTACACTAGAAGATGGTCAGTGGAGATTTTTGACATTGATGTATATTATACAAGCTTATGTTACACTAGAAGATGGTTAGTGGGGATTTATGACACTGATGTACATTATACAAGCTTATATTACACTAGAAAGATGGTTAGTGGAGATTTATCACACTGATCTATGTTATACAAGCTGAGGGGTTGTTGAGGTGGTTTGGACATTTAGAGAGGATGGAACGAAACAGAATGACTTGGAGGGCTTATAAATTTTTAGTGGAAGGAAGACAGGGTAGGGGGTCATCCTAGGAAAGGTTAGAGGGAGAGGGTAAAGAAGGTTTTGTGTGCGAGGGGCTTGGACTTCCAGCAGGCGTGCATGAGCGTGTTAGATATGAGCGAGTGGAGACGAATGTTTTTTATGACTTAATGTGCTGTTGGAGTTTGAGCAAAGTAACATTTATGAAGGGATTCAGGGAAACCGGTTAGCCGGACTTGAGTCCTGGAGGTGGGAAGTACATTGCCTGTGATCCGAAGGAGGAGAGTTGATATGTTGCAGTTTTTATAACTGCAGTCTAAGCGCATCTCTGGAAACACAATGATGGAGTGAATGGTGATGAAAGCGTTTCTTCTTTTTCAGGTCACCCTGTCTTGGTGGGAAACAGCCGATGTGTTAATAGAAAAAAAAACAAGATGGTCCGTGGGGATTTATGACAGTTTTATAAAAATAGCTAAATTTTTTTTTCAACGAACTGGCCGTATCCCACCGAAGCAGGGGTGACCTAAAAAGAAAACTGAATGTTTTTCTTTTTAAAATTAGTAATTTATACAGGAGAAGGAGTTACTAAAGGCGATAAATGACATGCCCATGCACTCTGCCCCAGGCCCAGACTCATGGAACTCCATGTTCATCAAGAATTGCAAGAAGACAATATCATGTGCCCTTAACATCCTATGGAGAGGGAGCATGGACACATGGGTCGTCCCACAACTGCTAAAAACAACAGACATAGCCCCACTCCATAAAGGGGACAGTAAAGCAATAGCAAAGAACTACAGACCGATAGCGCTAACGTCCCATATCATAAAAATCTTTGAAAGGGTTCTAAGAAGCAAGATTGCCACCCATCTAGATACCCATCAGTTACACAACCCAGGGCAGCATGGGTTTAGAGCAGGTCGCTTCTGACTGTCCCAGCTACTGGACCACTACGACAAGGTTCTGGATGCTCTAGAAGACAAACAAAATGCAGATGTAATACAGTAGGCCCTCATTTAGCACGGTAGTTACGTTCCTGAAAACGTCGTGTTAGATAATTAAAAGAACTTATGGGAAAAATAGGGTTACGTTCCTGAGAGTCCCCAAAAAGCCAAACAAGTTTTTTTTAGACCAACAGATCTTACAAATATAAGAGAGAATATGTAATTGTAGTTCATTATCGTGATGTATTATGTTGTTTTTACTGCTTAAGACTACAAATGTAACAGAAATAATAGTATTTACCTTAAATTGTGGGTGCTAATGTTTGTGGATGATTGTGAAGAGAGTGGAGAGTTATGCTGTGGCCCTACTGGGCTGAGGTGGATAGTAGAGATTCTGGAACTGAAGTCGATGGTTGTACTGAGTGTCTCTAACTTTAATAAAGTCATTCAGTAAGTCAGTCAAGTCATTCAGTAAGTCAGTCAAGTCATTCAGTAAGTCAGCCCATTCAGTAAGTCAGTTAAGTCATTTAGTAAGTCAGTCAGTCAAGTCATTTAGTAAGTCAGTCAGTCAAGTCATTCAGTAAGTCAGTCAAGACATTCAGTAAGTCAGTCAAGACATTCAGTAAGTCAGTCAAGACATTCAGTAAGTCAGTCAAGACATTCAGTAAGTCAGTCAAGACATTCAGTAAGTCAGTCAAGACATTCAGTAAGTCAGTCAAGACATTCAGTAAGTCAGTCAAGACATTCAGTCAGTCAAATTCAAGTCAGTTCCAGTAAGTCAGTCAGTCAAGTCATTCAGTAAGTCAGTCAGTCAAGTCATTCAGTAAGTCAGTCAGTCAAGTCATTCAGTAAGTCAGTCAGTCAAGTCATTCAGTAAGTCAGTCAGTCAAGTCATTCAGTAAGTCAGTCAGTCAAGTCATTCAGTAAGTCAGTCAGTAAGTCAAGTCATTCAGTAAGTCAGTCAGTCAAGTCATTCAGTAAGTCAGTCAGTAAGTCAGTCAAGTCATTCAGTAAGTCAGTCAGTCAGTCAAGTCATTCAGTAAGTCAGTCAGACAAGTCATTCAGTAGTCAGTCAAGTCCAAAGTCATTCAGTAAGTCAGTCAGTCAAGTCATTCAGTAAGTCAGTCAGTCAAGTCATTCAGTAAGTCAGTCAGCAAGTCATTCAGTAAGTCAGTCAAGTCATTCAGTAAGTCAGTCAGACAAGTCATTCAGTAAGTCAGTCAGACAAGTCATTCAGTAAGTACAGTCCAAGTCATTCAGTAAGTCAGTCAAGTCATTCAGTAAGTCAGTCAGTCAAGTCATTCAGTAAGTTAGTCACACAAACTTATGTTTACATCTTTTGTGTGTACAAAGTAACACTTCATTACAGCCACAGGTTATGTCTTGTCTAATATCTTTTCTTCGTTAGTTCTAAGACTTAATAAATGCTTAAACATTTTCTTGCCACTTTGAGCAACACTTGTATGCCTACTGGGTGACATGATTGCTTGGCAGATACAAGATATAGTAATTTAAAGATCAAAACACAATTCACTCTTATTCTTGACAAACACAGCTGGCTTGACGCGTATGGAATACGAATGCTGGGATGGTAGGGTGTTGTTGGGGAGGGGTAGCATGGGAAGGCGGGTGGTCTCCCAGCTGTTCCACAACATTAGCACCGGCCGCTTGAGGGAATGGTTGTTTTTTCTTCCTGCAAACTATAAGTTTATTCAGGTATACACAGATACAGTTACAAAGATTATCATACATAGCAGCATATGTGTAGAGAACCTAGGATAACCCAAACTTTGGGTTATCCTAGGTTCTCTAGGATAACACTTTGGGTTATCCTAGGTTCTCTAGGATAACACTTTGGGTTATCCTAGGTTCTCTAGGATAACACTTTGGGTTATCTGGTCTCAGATAACACTTGTTTCTGGTTCTCTAGGATAACACTTTGGGTTATCCTAGGTTCTCTAGGATAACACTTTGGGTTATCCTAGGTTCTCTAGGATAACACTTTGGGTTATCCTAGGTTCTCTACACATATGCTGCTATGTATGATAATCAATGTAACTATCTCTGTATACCTGAATAAACTTAGTTTGTGCAAAGGAAAAACAAATTCCCTTTTCCTCAAAGCATGAGGATTCTTACAGCGGTAAATAACCATGGGCTTACACTTGAAATCACCTGATGCATTACCCAAAAGGAGCAAGGTGAAGCGATCCTTTGCTGTCTTGAAGCCTGGTGCACTTTTCTCTTGCTGACTGATATAAGTTCATGTTGGCATTTTCTTCCAGAAAACACTTGTCTCGTCAGCATTAAACACTTGTTGTGGCTCATAGCCACCCTTAGTAGGACCCCCACTGACTCAATGGTTTAACCTACTGCAGGCGACCGTGGGCTCAAAATTTTTCCCCTCCAGCGAATCGCGTAATATAAGGTTTACGTCGTGTTAGATAAAAATGTGCCGCAATTCTTCAATCGCGTAATACCCAAAACGCGCAACATAAAGTCGTGCTAAATGAGGGTCTACTGTATACATAGACTTCGCAAAAGCCTTTGACAAGTGTGACCACGGTGTAATAGCACACAAAATACGTGATAAAGGAATAACCGGAAAAGTTGGTAGATAGATTTATAATTTCCTAACAAATAGAACACAAAGAGTAGTAGTAAACAGAGTAAAGTCTGAGGCAGCCACGGTGAAAAGCTCTGTTCCTCAAGGCACAGTACTTGCTCCCATCTTGTTCCTCATCCTCATATCTGACATAGACAGGGATATTAGCCACAGCACCATGTTTTCTTTTGCAGATGACACCCAAATTTGCATGACAGTGTCCTCCATTGAAGACACCGCAAGACTCCAGGCAGACATCAACCACATCTTTAAATGGGCCGCAGAAAACAATATGAAATTAAATGATGAGAAATTTCAATTACTCCGATATGGAAAACATGAGGAAATTAAAACTATATCGGAGCATAAAACAAATTCCAACCACACATAAAGGGAGAAAAACTAATGTAAAAGACCTGGGAGTGATCATGTCGGAAGAATTGTATAAATCACATCTACTAAAAAAAATGACAGGATGGATAATGAGAACCTTTAAAACTAGGGATGCCAAGCCCATGATGACACTCTTCAGGTCGCTTGTTCTATCTAGGTTGGAATATTGCTGCACACTAACAGCACCTTTCAAGGCAGGCAGGTGAAATTGCTGACCTAGAAAATGTACAGAGAACCTTCACGCACACACAACTGCAATAAAACACCTCAATTACTGGGAACGCTTGAAGTTCCTAAACCTGCACTCCCTAGAACGCAGGTGGGAGATACATGATCATATACACTTGGAAAATCTTAAGAGAGGTATTAGTACCAAACTTGCACACAAAAATCATTCCCTATGAAAGCAAAAGACTCGGCAGACGATGCAACATCCCCCCAATGAAAAGCAGGGGTGCCACTAGCATGATAAGAGACAACACAATAAGTGTCAGGGGCCCAAGACTGTTCAACTGCCTCCCAGCATACATAAGGGGGATTACCAATAGACCCCTGGCTGTCTTCAAGCAGGCACTGGACAAACACCTAAAGTCAGTACTGTATCTGACCAGCCGGGCTGTGGTTCGTACGTCGGTTTGCGTGCGGCCATCAGTAACAGCCTGGTTGATCAGGCCCTGATCCACCATGAGGCCTGGTCACAGACCGGACCGCAGGGGCATTGCCCCCGGGAACCCTCTCCAGGTATACTAGCCCATTGTTCCCAGCATTTTAGATGACTTACAACACGCATGGCTTACATAGGAAGAATTCTTTTCCACTTTCCCATGGAGGTAAGAGGAAATAAAGAACAAGAACTATTAAGAAAACAGAAGAAAACCCAGATGGGTGTGTAAATATATATGCATGTACAAGCATGTGTAGTGTGACCTAAGTGTAAGTAGAAGTAGCAAGATATACCTGTTATCTTATGTGCTTATGAGACAGAAAAAAGACACCAGCAGTCCTACCATCATGTAAAACAATTACAGGTTTCCATTTCACACTCATTTGGTAGGACGGTAGTACCTCCCTGGGCGGCTGCTGTCTACCAATTTACTACATCATCAATAAATAAACTAAATAACATGCATAGTACATCTTCCTGTTTTCACGTATGGGTCTAACACTTTACATTAAAATAAAAACTATAATTACCCTTTGCTTGGCTTGCACCAGCTGAATGGGATAAGTGAGGACAGTAGCAATGGCTTTGGCTACTGCACCAACAGCAAACACTACCAGGGAGTTAAGCTGCCTCGCACCGTACATACTCTGCATGTTACGCTTCATTGCTTCATAAACCATGAACTGGATGGCTGGATTGACGGTCAGAATGAGGGAAGAACTAGCACCAGACCATAGACCAGCCAGGCCCTCTTCTCGTCCAACATGTCTCAGACCATCTGGAAATTATATTTACATTTTAAATTAGTTTGACTGCTTTATTATATACCATGCTTTATCATATATCATGAGAATGCATAACTTGTTACACAGTGTTTCGAATACATCACTGATAAACATTAGTTACATCAAATTCTATTACACTCATAACTTTAATAATTATACCCCTTCTTTATTTCAAATTCTAATTAGAATTTTTCAAAAAAAATTATATTTGAAAAACTAATTCAAAACTTAAAAAATAATAATTATATAAACATCAGAACATTGTGATATACAGTAGTACATACAGTGGACCCCCGGTTATCGGCCATAATTTGTTCCAGAATGCTGTTCGAGTGCCGTTACCGAACGAATTTGTTCCCATAAGGACAAATGTAAATTAGATTAGTCCGTTTCAGACCCCCAAAAATACACTTACATAATTGTTCGAGTTGGGAGCAGTACGATAACTGGGGGTGCACTGTATATCCATATAATTCTTGTAAACATTTTACGACGATGTTCAGCTGCACTCTTCATGCTGGAGCAAGGTACTGCCCCATACAACACTATCTTACCTGACATACTTGAACAGGTTTCCTGATTTCTTAATTCTCAAATTGCAGCCTATTATTTTTATTATTGTTATTATTATTATTATTAACATTAGTATTATTCCCATCAAAGAGGCACAGTGCTTTAATGCTGGTAAAGGGTTTTTAATCCAAGGAACTGGGGCTACTTTTCCCTTCTTTGGAGCAAATCAGATTACTACCTCGAATTCCCCAATGTAAAATCTTTGCAGGTTAGTGCCTCACTTAGAATGAAACAATAATAATATGTATATGCAAGTCTAAAAAAAAAAAAAAAAAAAAAAAAAACTGCTATCAGAGGTAAAATCATAATCTTCAAATTTAAAAATGACCTCACTCACCTAGCATACCCTTGTACTTGCGAGATGCAGTGACCTGACTGGTATGGACTTTTGCACCCTGCATCTTCAACCGTGTGTTCACAACCCATAGTGGATTGGTCATCATTACATTCACTGATCCTGCAATGGTGAGAAAAATGATCGACCCTTGTAATAAAGCATGGTTGAATAACACATTACACATATTTATCACAGTTAGCTAATAAAATATAAACTAGATACAGAGAAGACTTTCAATTAGCACTTTCCTTGAAGATAAGATTGAACACAGAAAGCTTTAAACTGCTTTTACTATCAAATTATTATATTATTATTATTATAATAATTCACAAACCTGCAACCATAGCGAGTACAAGGTCTCGTAGCGCAGATTTATCTTCATTGGCTATTCGTTTGAGCCCATGAAAGGTGTAAAAATATACAAAGTTGGAGCAATATAAAGACTCTATCACAGGGAGGAGGCCTCGATACAAGCCAGCACTGAAGAAAATGAGTAATGGGAAAAAAGATACATTATGATAAATACAAGAGAAATCAAAGTACAAATCACACTTAATATAAAATGGAGTTTAATATACACAATATAGCTTTCTACAATAATAAATCTAGTTAGACTAAGTAAGTCCCAGATCCTGATATGAATAAATCTACTTGTTAATGCTGTAAACATCATTTTCTAAAGTTTCTAGGAATTAGTCAAAAAATGGTTTCTAGGGTCAAGCATGCAAGCATCTCCTCTATAATTCTAGCTTCAATAAATTAAGTATAAAATGCTAAACTCTTAAAAAAAAAAAAACAATAGTCACTTTACAGGAACCTTCACACTTACTATCCCTCTTGCTTGTACACTTCAGCCAGCATAACAAGTGTGTTGCGACTTGACTGGCATTCCTCCACTGCAATGTTCGAAAAGCAATTAGTAATAAAAAACAAATAAAAAATGACAAAAAACAGCTTTAATACATTTACATCAACAAACTTCAGAAACTAGCTTGCAGGTTATCCCTACCTTATTCCACATGACAAACCAATCAGAAAAAATAACAGGAAGTACCGGTAACTAAAATATCCAGTACAACTAGTTTGTAGCATTCATAGTGAAATACAAAATTACATTGTCTTGGAGAAGTTAAAATCTGGTGAAAAGATTGTCTACCTGTACAAAGTGAAACTGATATTACACACACATCCCGCACATATAAAAAAGAGAGGAGCTTACGACGACGTTTCGGTTCAGTGCAGGTTGTGTGTGTATTGTTCCAGTCATGGTATTGTGCTTTTTTTTGTTATTTATGAAACTGATATTCCTCTTTCTGGGTATGAATCATCACCTAACCTTAGCATTTAAGTTGACAAAAAGATGCAATACAAAATTGGAATGTTGATGTGGTATACAACAATGGAGCTGAAGTGTGAGACAGTGATTATGCAGTTAAGACAGGGTGAAGATGTATGAAGAAAAAAATATGAGACAATCTATATAAACAAGTTACTTAAAATTACCAGTAAATATGTATGTAAAACCAGTATTATTATTATTATTATTAAATTTGTGAAAGTGCTAAACCCACACAGGTCATACAGCACCTGGCGAAATGGGAGGCAATCAGGTTCGATACAGGAAGTGGAAGGTCAAGTCCAATTCCCTGGATCAAGAGCCCCTCATCAGTATCAAGGAACCTCTCATGAGGGGTATAAAGCCAATAAACAGTTAGCAATCAGAGATACACTTACACTGCAATCTTGTTCTAACGGTGTCGAGAGGGAAGACAGCAGACATAGCCACTGCAGACCCCTAGAATTTAAGTATAATACAGGAAAAAATGTAAAATATAAGTTTGCTGCTACAATAACCAGATGCAAAATTATTATTATTATTATTATTATGTTCATGAGGAAGCACTAAACCTGTAGGGGGCCATACAGTACCAAATGGAATAGAAGGTAACCTGGCTTCTTCCAAGAGAGGGGAGATCAGATCCAATTCCATGAATCAAAAGCCCCTCAATGACATTAAGGAACTTCTCTTGAAAGGCACATACAATAGTAGTATTCAATAAGATTTTTCTCCTGTCACAACCCAAGTAACATCTTCATAACACCAGCTATAGACATGCATCCAGTGTCATCTACTTTACATTATATGATCAAAGAAATAGATCTCTGTTAAGTTTTACATAAATTGTGCAGATTAAACTACTGTGCCTACTCCTATAGTTTGAAATTTTAAGTTTCTCAATAAAGTTTGGTTGAGCTTTGAAGGGAAAGTGAAGACTGAAATAGTGACTTAAAGTTTATTTAGATAAAACTATCATTTTAAACTATACTGTATTTGTTAATGACTGGGAGGTCATGGCTCCTGCCTGGTCTCAGACCAGCATTCCTAAATTGGAAAGGAAATACTACAAGAATATGTATAAACTATTGAGTAACACCTATGTAAGTAAATTATTATTATTATTATTCTTTTAGGAGGACGTGCTAACCCGATAGGGGTTATACAGTGCCTGGGAGGCAATAATGTTTGATTTAGGGAAGAGAGGTTAGGTCCAATTCCTCAGATTAAGAGCCTCTCAGTGGCATCAAGGAACCTTCCTTGATGGGGCATATAATTAAAGCTAAATACGAATGTACGAACCACAGCCCGGCTGATCCAGCACCGACTTTAGGTATCTATCCAGCTCCCTCTTGAAGATAACCAGGGGTCTACTGGTAATGCCCCTTATGACTGGTGGGAGGCTGCTGAACAGTCTTGGGCACCAGACACTTATTGCGTTTTCTCTTAGTGTACCAGTGGTGCCCCTACTTTTCATTGGGGGTATGTTGCATCGCCTGCCAAGTCTTTTGCTTTCGTAGGGAGTGATTTCTGTGTGCAGATTAGGAACCAGTCCCTCAAGAATCTTCCAGGTGTAGATTATGATATATCTCTCTCGCCGGCGCTCCAGTGAGTACAAGTCAAGTGCTTCCAGGCGTTCCCAGTAGTTAAGGTGTTTGATGGAACTTATACGTGCCGTAAAGGTTCCCTGTACATTCTCTAGATCTGCAATTTCACCTGCCTTGAATGGGGATGTTAATGTACAGCAGTATTCCAGCCTAGAGAGAACAAGTGATTTAAAAAGGATCATCATTGGCTTAGCATCTCTTTTCTTGGATATTCTCATTATCCATCCTATCAGTTTCCTCGCAGATGTGATAGTGGCATTGTTGTGGTCCTTGAAGGTGAGATCTTTGGACATTACCACACCCAGGTCCTTCACATTACTTTTCTGCTCTATTGTGTGATTAAAGTTTGTAATACATATGTGTATACTCAGTCCTAGCTATTATTTCCTCCAGTTTTCCATAATGAAGTAGTTGGAATTTGTCTTCATTGAACATCATATTGTTCTCCATTGCCCATTGGAAAACTTGGTTTATATCTTCTTGGAAATTTGAGTGTCCTCAATGGATGACACTCATGCAGATCCTAGTATCGTCTGCAAAGGATGATACAGTGCTGTGGTTTACAGCTCTGTCTATGTCTGATATGAGAACAGGATAGGGGTGAGTACTGTGCCTTGTGGAACGGAGCTCTTCACAAGTCCTCTTTCCCAGGATGTGACCTGACAACAGTTGGTTAGGTGAATAAAGGAGATGGGTGTAAGGAAAAAATGCCCAAAGTTTCCCACTTGTACCAAAATTGAACCCAGGTCGTTCATATATGAACTGGAACTACCACTTGATCCAGACTGTACCTACTTGAGCCAGTGATAATACACCCACACTTACTTCCACACCTACTACTCACCTGGAGTATACCTGGAGAGGGTTCCAGGTGTCAACGCCCCTGCAGCCCGGTCTGTGACCAGGCCTCGCAATGGATCAGGGCCTGATCAACCAGGCTGTTATTGCTGGCCACACGTAAACCTATGTACGAACCACATCCCGGCTAGTCAGGTACTGACTTTAGGTGTCTGTCCAGCACCTTCTTAAAGACAGCCAGTCTATTGGTAATCCCCCTTATGTATGCTGAGAGGCAGTTGAACGTCTTGGGGACTTTGACTTATTATTTTCTCTTAGTGTACTCATGGCTCCCCTGCTTACTATGTTGCATAATTCTATATTTTTACTGTTAAAAGACGTTTAACTGATGTATAATAAAACAAAAGTGAAACAAACAAATTTTGTTTGGATTATTAGTCGAGAGGATTAGTACCCCAGGATAACCCAGTAAAGCCATGTCATTAGAATACGTATCTGGTTATGTTCAATGGGATATTTTAATTCTCATCCACAGGATACGACTCGCATTGGTTGCCTAACAACCATGTACCTACTTACCAGGTGTAAGTAAGTTTATTTAGGCACAGGTACACATAATTACAATTATCAGAGTGTAAATTACCCAGGATAACCCAAAAAAGTCAAAGTGACTTATTTCCACTGGGGTCGTTGATGAGCAAGAGCCCCTGGCCAGCATCAAGGAACCTCCCATGAGGAGAGAAGAAAGTAAGATATTACTCACACATCCTCCAGCGAGTGCATGAACCAGACTAGAATAAGAGAAGAGTCCGGAGTTCTTGCCAGCCATCACTGCTACTCTTAATTGCTACTTCCTCATCTATATACTCTCGTACTTTTATCTATATCATCTTCCTGTCTTGCAGAAGGCGTTAAGAGTTTTTATATATTGAAAATTTAGATTAAAAAATATTCCTTGAGAACTTTGTTGTTCCACCCGGGGAAAGGGAAGTCCAAGTCACCTTCAGCTATGGATGTAAGAAATATAATGATTATGACAACTTGAATTTTAAG
This sequence comes from Cherax destructor, assembly GCA_009830355.1. NCBI lineage: Eukaryota > Metazoa > Arthropoda > Malacostraca > Decapoda > Parastacidae > Cherax > Cherax destructor. Next base: position 249,669 of record WNWK01000371.1, on the reverse strand, counting down.
AAGAATTAAAGTCAACATTAACGTGGCATTACGTCTATGTTTCCGTCAATTCAGGTTATTTCATAAACGCTATTGAACGGTTATAGCTGCAGATCAATGGCTGGTGAACGTCATCTTATTGAAGACTGACTTGGACTCAATTTACCTAATACTTAATAATAATAATAATAATAATAATAATAATAATAATAATAATAATAATCTTTATTTACTACAAGTACATGTACAAGGTATACAGACCATAGCTGACATTAATAACATACTACTATATAGAAAGCCCCTTGTTATACAGAGCATATCGGGGCAAATTAGGTCAGTTTTGCCCCAGGATGCGACCCACACCAGTTCACTAACACCCAGGTACCCATTTTACTAATGGGTGAACATAGACAACCGGTGTACGAAAACACGTTCAATGTTTCTACCCTCGCTGGAAATCGAACCCGGACCCCACCATGTGAAGCGAGAGCTTTTGCCACCAGGCCACGGTGAGGGTTCGGGTTCGATTCCCGGCGAAGGGGTGGAAACATCGGATGTGTTTCCTTACACAGGCTGTCTATGTTCACCCATTAGTAAAATGGGTTCCTGGGTGTTAGTGGACAGGTGTGGGTCGCATCCTGGGACAAAACTGACCTAATTTGCTCCAATATGCTCTGTATAACAAGGGGCTTTCTAAATAGCAGTATGTCATTGATGTCAGCTAGGCCTGTATACCTTGTACATGTACTTGTAGTAAATAAAGATATTATTATTATTATTGGGTTGATGTCCACTTGGATACTTGCAGTGTCTTCGATGGATGACACCGTTATGCAAATTCGGGTGTTATCCACAAAGGAGGTCATGGTGCTGTGACTTTCATCTCTATGTCAGATATGAGGATAAGTAACAGGATGGGAGCTAGTACCAATTATTTACCAGGAAGTGTTAGTAACACAATAAAAGTAATCAGTGTGACATATTTACATTAAGGTCCTCTGTTTTAGGGAATAACAACAACCTGGGGTTTTAACTACTGTAATTACTGCTCAAGGAAGGTTTTATATCAGTACTCACCTAATTGTGGTTGCAGGGGTCGAGACTCAGCTCCTGGGGCTCTTGATTCAAGCCCTTTAAGTGAGGTTCCTTGATGCTGGTAAAAGACTCTTGGGACAAGAAAATGGAGCTAGCTTCCTCTTCCTTTGATTGAATTAATTACCTCCCATTCCCCAGTGCTGTAAGACTCCTAAGAGACCTCAGCGCTGTATAACCCCTGTGGTTTAGCGCTTCTATTTGATTATAATAATAATCCTAAGAGACCTGACCTTTTTCTTGCATGAAACTTGATGTCTCCCATTTCCTCAAGTGCTGTTTGATCAATATAGTGAATGTAATAAAAATAATGATAATGTACAGAAAATTGGGAGATAATCACACAAACTTGATATGCCCTTACTCTTCACTTTCAGCTCATAAGAGTTAATAAACCAGTTAACTGTGAGAAGAGAAGGGAAGAATTGTACCTTGATGCAGGTGAAGGGCTTTGATAAACCACCTTAATTACTGGGAATGCTTGAAGTTCCTAAACCTGTACTCTCTAGAACGCAGGCGGGAGAGATACATTATTATATATACACATGGAAAATTCTCGAGGGACTAGTACCAAACTTGCACACGAGAATCACTCCCTACGAAAGCAAAAGACTCGGCAGGCGATGTAACATCCCTCCAATGAAAAGCAGGGGTGCCACTAGCACGTTGAGGGACAACACAATAAGTGTCAAGGGCCCAAGATTGTTCAACTGCCTTCCAGCATACATCAGGGGGATTACCCACAAACCCCTGGCTGTCTTCAAGCAGGCACTGGACAGGCACCTAAAGTCGGTACCTGACCAGCCAGGCTGTGGTTCGTACGTTGGACTGCGTGCGGCCAGCAGTAACAGCCTGGTTGATCAGACTCTGGTCCAACATGAGGCCTGGTCACAGACCGGGCCGCAGGGGCGTTGACCCCTGGAATTCTCTCCAGGTAAACTCTCCAGGTAAGTGGGGGTTCTAAACTAGTGGGTCTTTTATCTTGTATTGACAGAGTAAGACAAAGCCCAACCTTCTGCACGTCTGCCTCCTATCCTGGTCTGATCTTAACTGACTGGTCTATGCCCCAGCCTGGTGCCTAGCCGGGCTGGTAGAAGGGAAGTCACATGACAGAGAGTATCAGTCAGAGAGGCCCAGTAATGGTATGCACTAGTGGGAGTACATATTACTGACATTGGAGGTATCCATCGCTTTCTCTTCTCAAATTTGATTACCTCTCATTGCACACATTGTATAACCCCTTCAGTTTAAGAGCTTCCCCAAATATACAATACTGTAATAATTATATTTATTTATTATTTTATTTACACATAGGCCATTTCCCACAAGGCAGGGTGGCCTGACAAAGAAAAACTTTCATCATTCACTCCATCACTGTCTTGCCAGAGGTGTGCTTACACTACAGCTACAAAACTGCAACATTAACACCCCTCCTTCAGAGTGCCGGCACTGTACTTCCCATTTCCAGGAATCAAGTCCGACCTGCCGGTTTCCCTGAAACCCTTCATAAATGTTACCTTGCCTACACTCCAATAGCAAGTAAAGTCCTAAAAACCATTTGTCTCCATTCGCTCCTATCTAACATGCTCACGCACACTTGCTGGAAGTCCAAGCCCCTCGCACACAAAACCTCCTTTACCCCCTCCCTCTAACCTTTTCTAGGCCGACCCCTACCCCGTCTTCCCTCCACTACAGATTGATACACTCTTGAAGTCATTCTATTTTGTTCCATCCTCTCTATATGTCCAAACCATGTCAATAACCCCTCCACAGCTCTCTGGATAATAGTTTTGGTAATCCCACACCTCCTAATCTCCAAACTACGGATTCTCTGCATTATATTCACCACACATTGCCCTCAGACATGACATCTCCACTGCCTCCAGCCTTCTCCTTGTTGCAACATTCACAACCCATGTCTCACACCCATACAAGAGTGTTGGTATAACTATACTCTCATACATTCCCCTCTTTGCTTTCATGGATCAAGTTCTCTGTCTCCACAAGCTCCTCAGTGCATCACTCACCTTTTTCTCCTCGTTAATTCTATGATTCACTTCATCCTTCATATACCCATCTGCTGACACATCCACTCTCAAATATCTGAACACATTCACCTCCTCCATACTCTCTCCCTCCAATCTGATATCCAATCTTCTGTTATCTAATTTTATCTATTTTTTATATTCACTTTTAATTTCCTTCTTTTACATACCCTACCAAACTCATCCACCAACCTCTGAAACTTCTATTCAGAATCCCCCAAAAGCACAGTGTCATCAGCAAAGAGCAACTGTGACAACTCACACTTTGTGTTAGATTCTTTATCTTTTAACCTCACACCTCTTGCCAACACCCGAGCATTCACTTCTCTTACAACTCCATCTACAAATATATTGAACAACCATGGTGACATCACACATCCCTGTCTAAGGCCTACTTTTACTGGGAAATAATCTCCCTCTCGCCTACATACTCTAACCTGAGCCTCACTATCCTCGTAAAAACTTTTCACCGCTTTCAATAACCTACCTCCTATTCCATACATTTGCAACATCTGCCACATTGCCCCCTGTCCATTAATAATAATATTAATAATATAATTACTGTAATTACTGCATACATTATAGGACAGTAAACAAAGATGATAATGAGAACTAATATTTTTATTTTGTACAGTAACAAATCTGTGCATATAATCATATATAAATTTGAAATGAGGTCAGAAAATGCAAAGTTAACAAACAGAACTTTCATATTTTTTACATATGAACCACAATTGTACATAAAAGTTCAATCTTTATTTCAAATATTAAAGAATGCAGTGTGTAATATGACTTCACAAAAAAAAAAAAATTGTTGAACAAAAATATGTTAAATATTGCAATGCAGAATTTATAGTAATCAGACAAGATGTAAACAGGTTCAGCACAGCATAAAGGAAAACGAATACCTGAATAAGACACATGTACAACACTTTGAACATCTTTATTGTTGAAATCTTTTACATACACAGCAGGCAAGTGAACCTCTAAAAATCACTGTTTCAACTGTCTACAGTGTATTAGTCACCTCTTCTGTTGACTGAAGCTTGCAAAACATTTTACCAATAAAGATACCAAAGTACGCATTGCATATGTATCTGATTCATCTACTTTTTGGTATTGCATACCATTAATATAAAAAATAAATACAAGATATCACTTACAAGTACATGCACTCGATATAAGAAAAATAAAAATAAAAATCTATTCATGACTACAATGCTGAAATAAATATATATTTTACATTTATGACTTGAGGACTTATATTATTATACTTAACTCAAGTCAACATGGCACTACATTCAAGACTCCTTCAAGGAGAGGGCTGGTGAAGAGTTCTTGATTCAAGGGATTGGAGCTATTATCCCTTTCCTTGGCTCAAACCTGAGCCAAGGAAAGTAGGTGGTGTCTAATCCTTACAGGTTAAGTGCTCCCCCTTGAATATATTACTATACATTCTAAGATACAAAAGTTGAACATTCATGACTCAGGACCTTAAGTCAGTCTGGATTCATGACTCAGGATCCTAGATCAGTCTAGATTCATGACTCAGGATCTTAGATCAGTCTGGATTCATGACTCAGGATCTTAGATCAGTGTGGATTCATGACTCAGGATATTAGATCAGTCTGGATTCATGACTCAGGATCTTAGGTCAGTCTGGATTCATGACTCAGGATCTTAGATCAGTCTGGATTCATGACTCAATATTCTTTATAAAATTCAACAACCAAAGACTCATGGATCCAGATAATATACCTGATACTGTATCTGAAGATTAATTTATGAAAGAAAAGCTATTTTCACAGTCTTCATGGGTTAATTATAGCAAGAGGGCCACTTCCATGACTATTAAATATTTGATGCATCGATCATATTTATAACACACAGGACCATCTTAGGAAATGGCTCATTTTCTTGCTTCTGTATGGAGTGATTCTTAAGAATGCATATTATTCATTTTCTAAGATAACTGAAGAATGTAAATTACAACAGATCAAATTAATTTCCATTGGCAAGGTAAGGAAAGATAATGTTTTCCTTAAGTATATATGTAATCTATATTTTCAATGAGTACAGACATACAAGGGAACAATGTCAAAAGACAACTTCTTTTATTAATAAAAGAGTATAATGAAGCTCCCTTCTGGAATGTTTTATAGGAAATTAAGCCACATTCACTTCACATCAACTTATACAAACATGCAAAAATGTATATAACTGCTGAACTCCTTATCCAAATTGTTATATGGAAGACAATACTGGTCCATGTAATTATCATCACATATATCACCACACATAATCACACATTCTCAAAGTCTGTGTGTCTGTTACATGTATGTAAATCGAAATGTATACTGTATGAATATTAATCTATATATTTTTATATAAATCTCTTATTTACATCCACTTGTTTGTGAAAAGAGCTCTGAACAAAAAATATGTAGTTATAACAACACAATTACACAGTAATTTAAGAGAGTGAGTATTTAATGAACAACTCCCAGAAGGCTGCACAGACTCAAGAGTGGCAAGTACTGGATACAATAAAGTCAGTAATCTAAACAAACATTACTATTAGAAACATTACTATTAGAAACATTACTGTAGTCAAGATGTTATTGCCAGGATGCACAGGCATAATGATGACAGGTATGGTTATAAAGACAATATGCATTATGAGCTTTAACTGGGACTATATTTTGCTCAGGGTTCATGAAACTCAACGCTGAAGGAAACAGTCTCAATAAAAGCTTACTCTGCGTGTTGTCTTTTTATGCCTCTCCATATTATTGCCATCTCCCATGTAATAAAGTTATCTTGGCAATCTTTCAGGACACATTCCTATCTTGTGCTCCCTAATACACGTCCTTCCATGTGCTACAGATAAAGGAATATGTGATATGTTCTCCTCACTTATATATAATTGATGAACATAGTAAAGCAACTTTTCCTTTCAGCATAAAGTTAGAAATATAGAAAGAAGAAACAATTCAATAATACCTGTGTTCATTCATACATTGGCACATCCACTATCATGTTTTGATACATTATATATGCCAAAACTATAATACTGTACTTGACTTCAAATGCTATAAATTAAATTTCCTATCACAACCCGAGCAGAGGTCAGTTTGCAAAAGTGCATTCACGATAACCATTCCTTAATACAGTCACCCAAAGTAAAATCTTTATTGATTTATAAGCAAAGCACCTTGGCAGACTATCCAGAAAATCATTCCAATAAAATACATAATTTGAGCTTACTAGAATACTTCCTCATATAGTACAAGTTTCCCTTCACTTGATCTATTTCATTTTTTTTTTCCATTATTGTCACCATGTCTGATGTCCTTCACTCTCAAGACATGCTGGTAGTACTCTTTCATCTGTGCTACCATCTATACACAACTCTTAGCATATATGTACCTTTATTCCCTTTATATGATGCTCTCTTGCTTATGGCTACAGTACAATATAAGTAATTATCTATTTTTGTAACATATGCAAGGAACCTAAGTAGGTACTCTACCACAAACACATTAAATTCTATTAAAAATCTGACATTTTAGTACTAATATCACCAGATGAAGAAGTAAATACATTCTCTATATGGCTGGAGACCCCCATCTCTCGGGAAATAGAAAATCAAGAAGTTATAATGCACATATTCATATCACCATGTTTTGGTACAATTGGAAGTCCAGAGTCAGGCAAGCTCTGTGGCTTAATTAGTCAGAGAGCATATAATATTGTCACCAATAGTTAATAATAACAACTTCATGTTTCTGTATAACTTCACTGTTATACATTGTAAAGTAAAAGGTACTATAGTATATACAAACATACTTGGCTAATTGGAGATGCTCTAGAAATTCAGCTTTTTTATAACAAAGATTTTTGACATACCAGTATCCTCATATTTTTGGAAACTAGCTATTTTAAATTCACAGGAAAAGCCACAAAAGAAACAAAAAACTTTTACATCTGGTCAGTAGGCTATTACATTTCTTAAAATATCTGAAGACCAGATATGATTTGACAATTTTTAACCAATTACTGTACATACAGTGGACCCCCGGTGTTCGTGATGCTCCAAACTCGAACAATTATGTAAGTGTATTTTTGTAAGTGATTTTGAAAGTGTATTTTTGGGAGTCTAAAAGGACTAGTCTAATTTACATTATTCCTTATGGGAATAAATTCGTTTGGTAATGGCACTTGAACAGCATTCTGGAACGAAAAAATCACGAAAACCAGGGGTCCACTGTATTTAAATACAGTGGTACCTCGGTTAACGATGGTCCCCAAACTCACCCTTTTATGTAAGTTTATTTTTTTAAATGCTTTTGTAAGTGTATTTTTTGGGGGTCTAAAAGGACTAGTCTATTTTACATTATTCCTAATGGGGATAAATTTGTTTGGTAATGGCCCTTGAACAGCATTCTGGAATGAAAAAATATCGTTAACCGAGGTACCACTGTATTTATTCCTCATGAATAAACTTTGTTGCCATTTACAAATGAATTTTTTTCTTGCAATATTATTTAAAAATGACTGTGCAACTGTGGCATAAATTAATGTACATGTTGTGTAGCTGATGAGAACAATATAAAATGTGGACAAATGTTAAGATTTTACAAAAGTAGCTGCCCAGTCATGTTTTATATTTGCACTCGTTTTAAGCATTACACAGCTTGTCAATATTTTCATTCAAAATTTACATAAATGGTCAGATTTATTCTGCATGCATAAACTGGTACATGATCTATTTTAGATTTGCTGAATATTCCCCTAAAACATGATACTGTCACACAAGGTGCCTAGTACCAAAAAATATATAAAGAAGACACATGTGCAACATATGGACAACCTTTATTTAGATGCATTGCACACCAGGGGCATCTTCAGTCCAACACAGAGTACTGGACATAAAAATCACAGAATATATATAGTTACCTGGAATATACCTGGAGAGGGTTTTGGGGATCGATGCCCCCGCAGCCCAGTCTGTGACCAAGCCTTGTGGTAGATCAGGGCCTGATCAACCAGGCTGTTACTGGTGGCTGCATGTAAACCGACGTATGAGTCACAGTTGAATGAAGATCAGGAGTAGTTGAGTTACGGGTTATATAAAGATTAAAGCCCATGCTAGGACACTGTCCTGGCGAATATTATACGCACATGTAGTTAAGTCGGGTGTAGTGTTTATTGGATGTCAGGTCACCTGATGGGATAATGCTATAGAATTAACTTGACTAAAGCATCTAAATAAAAGTCCCATGTGCACATGTGTCTTCCTTATGATATAAATTTGTCTGACATAGCACATGTTATGGGCATATTATACTGATTTCCCTGACCTTCTCAAAGCTAACAGTCTTAGGAACATACTGACAGAATAACTTCAGATGGTTATACCCAGATCCACACCACATCAATTCAACTTCGTCACCCCTTCTCACCCACCATGCATTCCTATCTCAAGGAATGCACCAAGGTTATTCTCATAAACTCTAAATAAACTTTCTGCAAGGACCATTACATGTTTCCCTTGTAAGCAAAAAGTGTCCTAAATAAAAGTTTCCCATGCACTGCACATGTCTTCTTTATAAATATAAACTAATACTGTCGACATTAAACTGATATTGGATATACCACATGTTCAGACTTGTGGACCATTGTTATCCATATGAATAGCTGTCTTATGGGCTGCTTGCCTCCGTAGATCCTCTCGAATGGAAGCAGTCATGATACTCCCCACAAATAACACTGCTACCAGAAGCAAATTTGCTGCCATATCACCATAACTGTTGAGGGTATATAGATAAAGGCTGTTGTAAGCTTATGCACAGAATATGGCACATGTAAAAATATAAATTATCATCTAAAAAAACCTAATACTGTACTTCAAAGGGATGGACATAAATCCTGTATGATGCTTATGCAAGTAAAATTATTTTTGTAGTGGAATCCAACGAAGATTGCCAGTCAGCTAGTACAGTGTTTTCAAGGCAGCTACACAATATGCTTTTCTCACTGCTGTCATTAAGATTTCTACCATATTCATTTAATAATGTCTTGTAATCTCGGACTCTTAAAGTGCATTTGCAAATACAGGAGAGCCCTGCTTTACAATGATTCGCCTCACAGTGTTTTGCTAATACAGCAGGTTTCAATTATACCCATTCTTCATTTATTCAGACTTTCTACAATAAATATATTCACTGCTCAATATAAGCTAAGGATGAATATATTTAAGGTAAGTAATGTGTGTACTGTATATGCATCTTTTTGGCCTAGCTCTATTGCTCACTTAATATATGATACAGTGTAGTGTAAAGATGTTATCAGGCTTTTATATGCATTTGAAAGTGAAAAAAGGCTGTGTTTAACTTTACAGCAGTAGCCCAGAACCTAATCTGTTGTATAAGCGGGGCCCACCTGTTATTTAGACATCTCGATCCTTGCATTTTCTTGCCCTTTGCAATGAGTTCTTCTGGCTACACTGCATTTTCAGGAGGCACAAAAGAGGTCTTTTGGTGTCACTGACCAAGGTGGAGTTCAGGGTAATGAACATTATTATAGTACAGCATAATAACTGTATAAATTGCTAGCCAATATGCTGTTGAAACCTACCTGTTGAGAAGCTGACCATCTGCCATGGTACAAAATATACCAAAGAACTGAGCTGAGGCATTGAGCAGACCAGAGCTAGTACCCTCGGCTTCAGGGTAAGTCAATTCTGCAGCAAACTCGAAACCAACTGGCAGATAACCAGTCATGAAGAACCTTAAAATAAGTTTGATTAAATTTTGTTAAGTGATTTAAAAGAAAATATGAAATACTGAATAGTACTGAATAAATAACAAATTCCTTGTAGAAGTCAAACCAAGGATTGAATTAGATTTAATTACATATTGCACATTAAAATTTAAGAACACTGCTGAAGGTAGAATACTAGTGGAAACTAAAAAAAAAAAGAATTAATAACCCTGCAGATGCCCACAGTTTTTCTTTTACCATATAGAGTTAGGTACAGTATTTTTAAAAATTTAGTTTTTCTCAGAAACAATATTTACAGGTAGGAACCTAGGTAGTGACATCCCTTATAGTCTTATCATGTAAATTTGATTTACTGATAAAATGGCACAACAGACTACACACCACATGCAGGTGAAGGTACTTTTATAATATTTGTAAACAAACATTTTTATGTAGAAATGTATAATTGTTTTTTTCAGAAATTGGCTAACACAATACATTTTATATAGTATTCATTTTTATAAATATATGAACATGAATATAAACACATATTTGAAATATAAGAAAAATTTGTGCAGATACACAGTGTGTCAGTAATAAATGAATGGCCTTTCAAAAGGAGTAAGGTGCCTTGATGCTAAAGGGTTCTTGATCCAAGAAATTTGAGCTATCCTTGCCTTGGATCAAACCTGATTACTGCACCTCCCATTCTCCAGGCACAGTATGATGACTATGAGTTAACTACTTCCCTATGACTATGATAATACACAAACACAAATACAGAGAAAAATAAAACTAGAACATGACTCTGAGGTTGTTAACTGAAACACCAATCCAAGATAATAAAACATAACCTGAAATGCAATATATTTAAAACAACAAAACTCTAGTCATTGCTTTTATTACAGACAATGGTGAAGAGCATCACTGATCCAAATGTTACTTTTGATAAAGATTGCCCTTAACAAACCCCTCAAGGGAGGGTCCTTGACACTGGAGAGGGGCTCCTGATCTAGGGAATTGGATCTGTGCTCCAGTTTCCTTAATTGAGCCTGAATACCTTCCATCCCCCCCAAAGACACTGTATAATCCCTATGGGTTTAGCGCTCTCCCATGATTGTAATAATAATAGCCGTAACAACATCAGTGTTGGCAGCACCTGACAAAGGTAAACAAGAAGAGATGAGAGTGAATACCAACCTCTGAGCTGCATTAATAAAATTTAAAAAAAAAGTGTAGTGATAAAAGAAGATATTTCAAGTATGAGAACCTTACATCGTTAGGAATATACGCATAAATCCTTCTTTTTTGCAGTAATAATAATAACAACAATAACAATTATCTTTCTTTCAACGCACCGGCCGTATCCCACCGAGACAGGGTGGCAAAAAAGGAAAAACGAAAGTTTCTCCTTTTACATTTAGTAATATATACAGGAGAAGGGGTTACTAGCCCCATGCTCCTGGCATTTTAGTCGCCTCTTACGACATGCATGGCTTATGGAGGAAGAATTCTGTTCCACTCACCCATGGAGATAAGTGGAAATAAACAACAAGAACTAGTAAGAAAAATAGAAGAAAACTCAGAAGGTTGTGTATATATACAGTGGACCCCCGAGTAACGAGCAAAATTCATTCCAGAAGCCTGCTCAAGTGCCATTACCGAACGAATTTACTCCCTTAAGAAATAATGTTAAGTACAGTGGACCCCCGAGTTTCGTAAAAACTTCACTCCTGAAGTCTGCTCAAGTGCCATTACCGAACGAATTTACTCCCTTAAGGAAAAATGTCACGTAGGTTAGTCTATTTCAGACCCCCAAAAATACTTTTCCACAAGCACTTACAATATTATACTTACATAAATGTACGATTTCCGGGGTTTACGAAACTCGGGGGTCCACTGTACTTACTTACTTACTTACTAGGTTAGTCCATTTCAGACCCCCAAAAATACACTTACAAAAGCACTTACAATATTATACTTACATAATTGTACGAATTCCGGGGTGCTCATTACTCAGGGGTCCACTGTACATGTATGTATATGCTTGTACATGCATGTGTAGTGTGGCCTAAATGTAAGTAGAAGTAGCAAGACATACCTGAAATCTTGCATGTTTATGAGACAGAAAAAGACACCAGTAATCCTATCATCATGTAAAACAATTACATACAGGCTTTCGTTTTACACTCACTTGGCAGGATGGTAGTACCTCCCTGCGTGGTTGCTGTCTACCAACCTACTACCCACTAATAACAATTATATACGTACATACAATAATGTGTACAGTGTAACTAAATTACTGACTCACCCTAATAGTCCAGCCATAACAAACACCATCCACAAGGTATTCAGGTGAAATACGAAGGTGTAGCCAAGCATGAACACCATTGACATGATGTATACCAGAAGTGTCACAAGCCTGAGGAATAAAATATGGTTAGAAATTATAATCATATGAGCAAATGGTCATATATTTATTGGGATGAATCTAGTTACCAAGACTACTGGATGACAACATTGTTATCCAAGACTTAGTCACCAGATTCATGTGGCATTAATTAGGTTTCCATACCTAAGTGTGCTCTAGAAAATTTCATTAAGTTCTGTTTAATCATTTCAACACTGTATGACCCTAGTGATTCAGAGCTTAGTTTTAATTATTATAATAATAATCTGCTTAATCACTGGTACCTCATTATATAAAAATGAAATACCACAATAATTTGTTCTAAAAATTACTTTTAGAAGGCTATAATGACTCAAATTAGGCCTCCAAAATTAAAAAGGAAACAGAATTAAGAACTACAGTGTATTAAGAAACAAGAAAATAAAGTGCTTAGTGAATATCAATAAAAGTTTGTAGGATTTGTCATACTGTATGTTCATGAGGCAGAAAGAAAAGACCAATATCCCTGTCAGAGTGCAAAACATTTAACACGCTTCCATTCCACAATGATATAACTGTGCAGTAGAACTGTACATCCTTGGTACTTGCTGTCTATCAACCTATAGTATCTATCATTTATTACTGAGGAATTAAACAACTTCTTCTTTCTTTCAACACGTCGGCCGTTTCCCACAGAGGCAGGGTGGCCCAAAAGGAAAAACGAAAGTTTCTCCTTTTACATTTAGTAATATATACAGGAGAAGGGGTTACTAGCCCCTTGCTCCCAGCATTTTAGTCGCCTCTTACGACACGCATGGTTTACGGAGGAAGAATTCTATTCCACTTCCCCATGGAGAACAAATTAACAACAAATTAACAGAGAAAATATTTTGTACTTAATTACCTAGTCTAATCACTATCTATGTGTACCTATCCCTGAAACTAATCTTTTAACGTAATTGCAAAAATTGAAATTTAATCTTTTCTTACCTGTCAATTACAATTTTACTTTTATTAAATAATCTTATGGTGCATTTTTTGAACTATCATTTTTACTTCCTTAGAAAACACATCCATGTAATCTTTTTATTATTAAATAAATTTACTCCTAATCTAAGTTGCCTGAAATGCTATGCATACTATGGGCTTTTCAAATGTTATAATTATGCATTTACAATGTTTTGAAAATATTTTTTTTTTTTAATAGATGCAGTATATTTGGCTCAGCTCAGCTCCCTCATTATTATTGCAGATGACTAAATAAGACCCCAATGGAATAATACCCCAATGCAAATAAGTCACTCCGTCTGACTTTTTTGGGTTATCCTAGGTTCTCTACACATACAGTATGCTGCTATGTTTGATAATCTATGTACGTAACTGTATATGTGTATACCTGAATAAACTTACTTACTTACTATGCTCACAAAAAGTGGAGAATAGGAAACATCACTGCCTATGAACTAAGTTGCATAAGTTTTAGATTGATCCAAAGATCCATTCTTAAATTACTGTACAAAAATATAGTATGTGGAAGAAAGAATGAACAAGATGAACTCCCAAAGGTATTTTCATTCTGGGGATACCGCATAATTTCTAAACTTACTTGAACTTAGCAGTCTTATCAAGGACAAAGCCACACACAATAGATCCCAGCATTCCAGCCAAGACTATCAGTAATCCAATTCGCCCAGCATTCTCTGTCTCGCCCTGCAAGAGGTTGCATTATTTGCTATTTAACTTTTTTAACCATTAGAATTTTATTACAGTATTTTTATTAGCTTTTAATAATTATGCAACATTCTTCATCATAACATATTTTATTTGGGTTAATACCATACTTTAAGACCATATTCTTCAAAATTTATTATTCTTCCCATGACCTAAGTTTAGTCAGTATAATCACATCAGAAAGATAAAAAGGGCAATATTATATTCTAACCCATTACTGTTGATCTAGCAGCTTCAGGGTAAGGTATATTAATAACTACACAAGTGCTCACTGGGAAGTGTGTAAGGACGACCTGGTTGAGCAGCGTGGAGATGGCATAGAAGGCACCCACATTCATCCCGTACGAAAGCAGTAATAAAATATAGCCGGGGTTTTTCATTAACCTGCAACATTAACAACTTGATGATCATAATTATCTTGTGCAGGACATTTCATTCTGATATCGAAGATATGACATTGCTTATACAGTGGTACCTCGACTTACGATATTTTTTCATTCCAGAATGCTGTTCAAGTGCCATTACCAAACGAATTTATCCCCATAAGGAATGATGTAAAATAGACTAGTCCTTTTAGACCCCCAAAATTACACTTACAAAAGCATTTAAAAAAATAAACTTATATAAAAGGGTGTGTTTGGGGACCATCGTAAGTCGAGGTACCACTGTACTACTATTACTTTTATGTAAATCAATGACAAAAAAAAAGTACTGTAATGTACAATTACAATATATCACTTCTACAAAATATCTGCAAATGATGTTCACCTCACAGAGACCCTTTAAAAAGGGTGACTTGATGATTGTGAATAGCTCTTGATCCAAGGGACTGAAGTTACCCTCTCCTTCCTTGGATCATCCTCAATTAATTTTCATTCCCCAGGAACTGTATGAACCCTACAGGTTAAGTGATCTTCCATGAATATGTAATAATGCACAAACAGTGTCTGCAGCAAATACATATTGTTTTTGCTGTTTTTTATTTTACCACCTATCTGGAAGTGACTTTAGTAATGTATGTTTACATGGGCATGACTTCTGTTGGAAAAACAAAAAAATATTCCAGATTTACCTGAGAACACCTTGAAAGTAGGATCCTGCCTCTTCTTGAATGAGGGCAGCTGTGCTTGGAGGAGTAGGAGGTTTCTCTTTGAATACTGTGAAAGATATAATAATACTGTAGTTGCAAATATTCCATCAAACAATATACAGCCTCTCCTCACTTAACAACCTTGTCGAACAGAGCTTCTCTCTGTAGCTGCTTCTGACTTTACTCTGTTTACTATTAAATTTAAATCAAGGATGGGAAGGGTAGCTCCAATGCGATGGGCCAACTGTCCTTAGCCACCATCAAAGCAGGAAAAAAAGAAAAAGATTATACAGCCTCTCCTTACTTAACGACGGAGTTGCGTTCCTAAGACCTCGTTGGTAAACGATTCGTCGCTAAGCATGGAGCATACTATAATGGTAGTGGGTTCATGTCAACCATCTTTAATAGTGTTTTAATGTCACCGTTGCACCATTTATAACAATTTTAGTATATTTTTAAATGTTTATACAGTAGTGTACTGTATATTGTAATAAACAGAATAGAGGAAATCAGCTCTAATATACATTATTTAGGTATGCATACTGGTCAGAGAGTCTGTCTTAAGTCTGAGTCGTTGGTAAACAAGTAGTACGTTGCTAATTAAGGAGAGGCTGTACAGTGGACACCCGGATTACGTCATTATTTCGTTCCAGAATGCTGTTCAAGTGCCATTACCGAACGAATTTGTTCCCATAAGGAATAATGTAAATTAGATTAGTCCTTTTAGACCCCAAAAATACACTTACAAAAATACACTTACATAATTGTTCGAGTTTGGAGCAGTACGTAATCCGGGGGTCCACTGTATATAGCGAGGCTTTAGATTATATGGACCCTGGTGGTTTAGCGCTTAGTTTTGATTATAATAATTTAGGGTATATGAAAATTTGTTATAGAAAAAAAATAAAAAAAAGCTTCACTGGTAACAAATTCTTAGATAAAAGTTAAGAAAGTTATATTATGGTGATAGGAGCTGTGTGACAAATAAGAGTTCAGTTCTTAACATGATTAATTTATTATAGTGATATGTTGAAATAATGGAAGAAAATGGTGCTTTTAACAATGAGGAAAATTAGTGTCACATATTGGGTGTTGTCATACGCATAAAGCAGTTGCCTGTGGAGTTCCATCTTCTATACTAAATTTGTCATAAAACATTTTAAGAGAAAGGTTATAGCATGTCATCATGACATGTCATGATGACATGTCATGTTGGCACCTCCTACAGTGACATAAAATGGAGCCATCGTCAATTTATTGTACAAAATTGCAATGCATTAAAAACTATGAGGTATCCTCGAAGGGGTACCTTATAGTGGCTGCCTGAATTTTCTGTTTTTACTCCAAAGTTTTCACTTATAACTTAGGAATGCTTTATGCAACTGACCTCAAATTTTCAATGCCGATGGACTGTAAATAGGGGAAAATTTCAAGCACCTTAAAATCAGCAGTACACTAGTCTTTATTGAATCTTTATTGCATTATATTCCCGAGAATTATGGAAATATGAGTCAGTGAGGTCCCCACATTTGTGTAATATTTCAGAGGAGTGAAAGGATAGGCACAAGTGCAGACCCACATGTCTGTTAGTCCTCTATGAATGTAAACACTTCAAAGATCATATTTATATTATATTTTCCAACACCTGGCTTTGGTTTCCAAGCAGTAACTTCACTATTAATAACATGAGAATGCAACTTTCTGAGTGGCTTCACACTTAAGAGTGCTGGTGTATTTTGCAATATTGGTATCTGTGAGATAACTATAGAATGCCTCTTCTGACCGGCTTCAAATTTCATAGTTGGTGTATATTATTTAGTGAAAAAATTGAATTATTTTTGGGCTGTAGGTGTCAATTTGTCATTTTCATTGAAGAAATTTGTATACTATTAGCTTTTATAAAATAAATGCCTCTTCTGACTGGCATTCAATGCTGATATTTAACTGAATTAAGAAACTTATGCCCACTCTGTGCTATTCTTTATCTTTTTGTGCACTGATCAGTACGTATCTCTATATGGAATACGGAGATACTGTATACCTTGTACATATACTTGTAGAAATAAAATTATTATTAGTATTGTTATTATTATTATTATCTTTCTTGGATAGTGCAGCAACAGAAGCATATTCAGTTATAGTCGTAAGGAAGAGATTAACCAGAGAATGGGAGATAATAAAGTTTGATTCAAGAGGGAGAGTAGGTATTATAGCTATAATACTTGAGATCAAGAGCCCCTCAGCAGCACCATAAAATACAAATGTAACATTAAAAGGCAAGACATTGATGTACATTATTATATTCATGGAAAGAGGTAAAAACAAATGCTTGTATAGGAATGATGTTTACCACACGAAGGGCCATATATAGACCAGGATAAAACCTGCACTTATACTTTATGAGATTATATCAGTTTTTGTGACTGGCATAATTAGAGGGGAAGGGAGTCAGGTGTTTCAATGAGAGTAGGAAGATGACCAGAGTGAGGGAGTTAACGTGATGGATGTGAGGGAATTAACATGATGGATGTTAGCGCGTGAGTTAACAAGCCGGATACTGGGTTGATGAGGCAGGCATTATGCGGTGCCCTGTGATCTTACTCTGGGTGGGAGCTCTGTACTATCTGATTTATGTTTGTGGGAGTCGATGTACGTTATCTTAGTGGGAGCTTTGAACTAGCTGATTTATGTTTGTGGGAGGTCGATCTATGTTATCTTACAGTGGGAGCTCTGTACTAGTTAGTTACCATTTTGTCCTAGGCACATGTCGATTAGACACTAGGCCTGTTGTATATGTGTGTGTGTGTGTGTGTGTCTGTGTTTGTGTGTGTGTAAGGAAACACTTCGAAATGTTTCGGCCCCGCCGGGAATTGAACCCAGGCCCTCCGTGCGTGAAGCAAGAGCGCTAGCCACCATGCCATCGGGGCGTGTGGGAGCTTTGAACTAGCTAATTTATGTTTGTGGGGGTCGATCCATGTTACCTCACAGTGGGAGCTCTGTACTAGCTGACTTGTGTTTGTGAAGGGGGAAGGGGTAGAGTCCATACCCCTGGCCCCACCTCTTTAATTATTTATTTTTATTTTATTTGTTGGAAAGAGCCAAACTCGTCGGGATCATACAATGCCTGGGGAATAAAAGGCAATTTGGTTTGATCTGAAAAAGGGAAAAGGGGCTCTAATTCACTGGGTCAAGAGGCTTTCACTAGCATCAAGGCACCTTCCTTGAAGGGACCCTGCTCTTAAGCTACTTTCAACATTCTCTTCCAAGAGAGGTGCCTTGATATCATTGAAGGGCTCTTGATATAAGAAATTGGAGCAGGTAGTGCTGGAAGGGCCTCCCAAAGGAGGTTCCTTGATGCTGATGTGGGGCTCTTGATCCAATGAATTGGACCTATCCTCCCTTTATTGGACCGAATCTAAATACTTCCCATACACCAAGTGCTGCACGAAGCTTACAAATTTGGCAATACCCTAAAACTAAAAATAATTAATAAATATATGGTGCTCATATCTCATTTCAACTAGATGAAGCATGACCCCTACAGGTTCAGAATTTACTGGGGTATATATTAATTTCAACTGGAGTGTGCACGTGTGTAAATGTGTGTACGCCCATTAGAACGCATACAATATACAGGTGACATAGAAGACTGCGATAAAGCAAATAAATGAAGAAAAAACAGGCCAAGGCACATAAGTACACACAATGTGATGAAATCAAAGACTAAAATGCAAATAAAACCATAATGAGCAAGAACAAATGTGACTCAAAGCAGAGGAAAGGAATGAGATAGAGAAGAGTGGGAGGGGGAGTGGAGAAATGAAGTAGCAACAGTGATCACTCTGAGGCACAGTGCCAACATGATGAGGATGGTGAGTAAGCGGCAGCCACGTTGATGGAAGATGCTAAGGTAAGGGGAAGTCAAGCAAGGCAATTTTCCTCTATACGATGCCAACAACACATAAATATGTCAGGAAGATTATTAGATATTAATATAAATAGAGAGAGAGAGAGAGAGAGACTTGGCTCTCTATTCTCTCTCTCTCTCTCTCTCTTATATATATATATATATATATATATATATATATATATATATATAATATATATATTATATATAATCTTCTTTGACATATTTATATGCACCAACCCATCCACAACCTGACTAAGTTCCACCTTCTTCCTAACGGAGACGCTGAGACAGCGACAGGTCGAGATCAATCCCTCCTCACGGAACTGAGACAGCGACAGGTCGAGATCAACCCCCTCCTCACGGAGACGCTGAGACAGCGACAGGTCGCATCCAACCCTCCTCACGGAGACGCTGAGACAGCGACAGGTCGCGATCCAACCCCCTCCTCACGGAGACGCTGAGACAGCGACAGGTCGCGATCAACCCTCTCACGGAGACTGAGCAGCGAAGGTCGCGATCACCCCCCTCCTCACGGAGACGCTGAGACAGCGACAGGTCGCGATCCAACCCCCTCCTCACGGAGACGCTGAGACAGCGACAGGTCGCGATCCAACCCCCTCCTCACGGAGACGCTGAGACAGCGACAGGTCGCGATCCAACCCCCTCCTCACGGAGACGCTGAGACAGCGACAGGTCGCGATCCACGCCCCCTCCTCACGGAGACGCTGAGACAGCGACAGGTCGCGATCCAACCCCTCCTCACGGAGACGCTGAGACAGCGACAGGTCGCGATCCACCCCCTCCTCACGGAGACGCTGAGACAGCGACAGGTCGCGATCCCCCAACCAGTGCAGATAAGATAACCTTCATTCAGGAAATTTATTATTATTATTAATATTATTATTATAGTTATGGGTCGCACAGCACTTTAGTAATAGGTAATTAAATTTAAGGGTAGCTACAATTCCTTGAATCAAGAGCCCTTCACCAGCCTCAAGGCACCTCCTCCCCCTTAGAAGGGTCTGTGTATGTTATAACAATCCCTTCAGGGGAGGTTCCTTGATGCCAGTGAGGGGTCTCTTGATCTAAGGAACCGAACCTGTACTCGCCTTCCTTGCATCAAACATGAGTGCTTCCTATTCCCTCAGGCGTTGTATGACTCCTACGGTTTTAGCGCTCTCCGATGAATAATAATAACAGCAATAATGACACAAAAATTTAATTTCCCCTGTGTGGGCTGGGATATGAAAGAGGATAGTTCCCAGGTGATAGTAACTCCAGCTCTGCTGGAATGAACCCTTTGAAGCTGCCTTAGCTGACAGATAAGATAAACTTTTGTTCCCGCTATGTATCATATAGAATAGGATAGCATCACACTAATGATGTACCCAGTTTAACTAAATAAAACATATAGAACGTGGTATAGGGCGAAGGACTGAGATAAGGGGTGAGGGGCTGAGATAAGGGAAGGTGTTGTGGTGAGCCGACCATTGACACTAACTATACTTCAGCAGAAGCAGCAGGAACACTTCGTTACCTCCCACAGTGCAATGACCAGTGTTGGACCTTCCTCCTTCATTGTCTCCTCTATCTACTTCCTTCACTCCCTCCATCTCTTCTGTCTCATTTTCTTCCTTCCTTTCCCCCTACCTCAGTTCTCTGTCTCCTCTATATACAAGAGAAAGAGCAGTTTTCGGTTACTCCAATCACTCAGTTACTTCAAACACTTGAGTCCTACCTAAAAAACAGTCACCAAGAACACCATAAGACATTACAAATTATTTAAGTAGTGCTCAAAAGAAAGGCTTTCGTATCTCATCTGTCTGGATACCTTCCCACTGAGGAATCAGCTATCACAAGATACTGATAAAGAAACTGGTTCTGCTGGTGACAGACCGGAGGTAGAGTTAGAACTGGCTATCTTTCTTTCTATTATTAAACCCAGCCTACTGAAGAAGCTGTAGTATGCGAGAAACAAAGATATCCAAAGACCTGCGAGGATTAGTGTCAGGCACTATGATCTGCTCCCATCAGAAAGTCATATGTGGGCAGCATAAAACGTCCATTAAATATGTGACACGGCGACTGTCAGAATTAGGTTGGGATACTGTCACCTGTGACACATAAATGCAAATTACCACAGGTGAGCCTCCCAACTCTTCCTATTCCACATGCTTGACCAGGAGTGGGTTCCAAACTGGTGCTGCATACTCCAGTATGGGCCTGACGTACACGGTGTACAGTGTCTTGAACGATTCCTTACTGAGGTATCGGAACGCTATTCTCAGGTTTGTCAGGCGCCCATAAGCTACAGCAGTTATCTGGTTGATGTGTGCTTTCGGAGACGTGCTCGGTATTATACTCACCCCAAGATCTTTCTCCTTGAGTGAGGTTTACAGTCTTTGGTCGCCTAGCCTATACTCTGTCTGCAGTCTTCTTTGCCCTTCCCCGATCTTCATGACTTTACATTTGGCGGGGTTAAATTCGAGTAGCCAGTTGCTACTGTCCAGGTCTCTTTGTAGTCCTGCCTGATCCTCATCTGATTTAATTCTCCTCATTAACTTCACATCATTTACGACCAGGGACACTTCTGAGTCTATCCTTCCATCATGTCATTCACATATACCAAAAATAGCACTGGTCCTAGGACTGACCCTTGTGGGACCCCGCTCGTCACAGGCGCCCATTGTGATATCTCATCACGTACCATGACTCGTTGTTGCCTCCCTGTCAGGTATTCTTTGAACGTTCTCATCATCCATTCTACTTGTATGTCATACCTGTGTTTGTATGATTCTGATGAAGCCTGCTGTATGTTATGATACAACTCAGTGAGCATAAAACACAATATGTGAGTGTCTATGATCATTCTTTCAAATATTACTACTCACTGAAAATGATGGCAACGAAGAGAGCGGTGGTGAGTCCGGCGATAGCATAGAACATGACGGAGAGCCAGTATCCAATTTCATCGATGTCTTCAACGTCTGGCACGATGGCTGGTGGCAGCAGGAACCCCAGTGCTACTCCCAGCTGCAACACACACAATCACATATATAAACACGATGGCAGGTAGCAGCAGGAACCCCAAGTGTCATTCCCTTGTGCAATACACATAAATGTAAACAAAATGGTTGGTGGTATTAGTAGCTTGTCCTAAGCCCGGAAATACTGGGAGATCTTGACTACATGGACCGGCACCAAGAGGTTCTTAAGCATGCGCCAAAACTGAAAAAAAAAGTTAGTATTTTGCAACTTGATCACCTTAAGTTCGTTAGCTAGGCTAGCGAGTAATGACCTATTGTCTTTATTTTATAACCTTAGGATAACAAATACCTGCTTAATCTATGTTAGGCTATCACTATCACACATACGTACCTCTCTGGCCATAATTTTTTCAACTCATGTTAAACATGATGAGTATGATACCCTATATCCTGCGGAGGATAGTATCACCTATGATATCATTAAATCAATCCACTATGAGTGGATCAATACCATTATACTCATACCTTAACCTAGCCAACATCTTTTTTTCACCCCGTCTCACTGACTAGCTACCTGTGTAAAATATTTGAGAGGCTACAACTTCAAAAACAGCCACAAGTACACAAAACTTCTCGATATTAAAATTGCTTTAGATGTTTCAAATAGCGAGGTTATTTTGTATGGACTAGCTAGAATAAATAAATGTTTGGTACCGACGAGACGCTCTTACCTGGTTACCAAAGACGCCGAAGGCACATGCCGTCGACACCTGGTTGTGGCCGAACCAGACGGCGGCCAGCCTCGGGGGGATGCCCAGGATGAAGATCTGTGACACAGCCGTGATACACTGACCCAGGAAGGTCACCCAGAACCTATCAGGGGACACTGACCCCACCTTCACCCACGACCCAATCATTGTTCCACATGACCCGATCAACACAGCCATGCGCAGACCCTGTGTGGGAGATTTTTTATTAGTGGAAAAGATAGATGCCCTAAACCAATGTCACTGCGAATGTTCCCACGATGTAACTATCATTTAGAACAATAGCAGCACACTGCGGGTGTTCTCGTAATGTAATAATTATTTAGTGTTCCACTGATGGCTTTTTCATCATTATCAGATACACAACACTGTATGGATAACTCTTACCGAATGCTAATAGTTTATGCATAAAAAGATACGAAAAAATAGAACACATTTCACTCTCACCATTGGTAAGCATCCTGAGTTAAATTTGAGGTATACCTGGAGGGTGTTCCGGGGGTCAACGCCCCCGCGGCCCAGTCCTTGTCCAGGCCTGGCGGTAGATCAGGGCCTGATCAACCAGGCTGCTACTGCTAGCCGCACCTAGTCCAACGTACGAACCACAGCCCGGCTGATCGGGTACTGACTTTAGGTTTCTGTCCAGCTCCCTCTTAAGGCAGCCAGGAATGATTGGTCAACCTAAATCTAACTCAAGACAGCTTACACACAATGAAAAGTTAATGAGTATGAAAAGATTTACTGCCCGTATTTCACAAGAAGATACAATTAAAGTGCTAGAAATTCATAATTATAGAGGATTGAAGAGCATTTGCGTCATGGTTCTCAAACAAGTAGACAGATTTAAAAGAAACACATCAACGAGCCCAGACGAACTGTTTTGAAAGTTCTTAAGGAATGCAAAGAGGAACCTAGTACACCATTAAATGACCTGTAGCCTCTTGAAAATGTCATTGTTAATGGGTATCATGCTGGAGATGTGGAAAATGATCCACATTATACTAATTATATAATGGGAGATAGGGTATCAGCTTTTAATTACATACCAATCAACCTTAGTGGTCAAATTACTGGAATCAGTTAGATGATACAATTATTCAACCCTCGAAAATTATTTGATGGAGTGTCAATATGGTTTCACAAGGCAGCGGATCATAATAAAGGCAACGACTTTGTTTATATGAACTTTAGTATGGTTCTTGATAGAATTCCACATGAAAATGACAAAGAAAGTATCGACTCGTGACACTGAGGAAGCTGTGTGTTGGACAGAGGGATATCTGGCTAATAGACCATATATCTGGTCACTGCTAAAGAGGGTCTTCAACCACCCATTCCCACTCACGTACCTGTGACATATTATTTAAGCTGACCAAAGTATTCAGCTTCTTCATTCATCCACAACTCTATTGCAAAATCCAGTATCACACAAATATTTAGTTCTACGTCTTTCTAGAGAGCATAAGTTGAGTGTTTTCAACCTGTCATCGTACTAAACATTTCTGATACAGGGGATTAACTTTGTCACCCTTCACTGTGTGTAATCCAAAGCATTTATTTGTATTATCTAATATGGAAACCAGAACTGTGCCGCATAATCAAAATGTGGCCTTACCAATGACAGTATTATGTTGCACTTTATATAATGCAACATGATTGGCTATTTACTCTAAAAGCTTTCATGTGAGAGTGACTTTTCGATTATGTATTTACACTTGGCTCACACAATGGCTAAGCTTACAAACAAGGGTGCTTGTGAGTCATATATGGTTACATTAGGAAACAATCACTCTGTGCTGCGATATAACCTCGTTAAACAACTTAGTGAAAACTCACTAAATTCCTTAGGCAATAGCGACCTATTTTGTATCTCTGTTGAATCGTTAATCAAATAATTTCCATGTATGTGACTTCAAATTATAACCACTATTATTACCTTCCCACTGCTGTAGCCAGGCTGATGGGTAGGTAATTAGAAGCTAAACACCAATATCCTTTTCATATCACAGTAGCGAGCTTCCACGTCTCCGGCACGATACCAGTTTGTAATGATCCATTAAATTAATATAATCTTCATAAGGAAGCGCTAAATTCACGGGGAAAGGGAGAGGAAGGGGGTTACAGGGTCTGGGGAATGAGAGATAATCAGATGAGATCCAAGGAAACATAGGGCACTTGTATACAGTTCAGGACAATTATTATAGGAAACGTTTCTTCACGAGTGGTTTCTTCAGACCTAATACAGAGATAACTAAGAAACGAGAAGATATACCTGTGACCAGGCCTCCTGGCCGATCAGGGTCTGATCAATTAGGCTGTTATCGCTGGCCGCACGCAGACCGACGTACGAGGGTAAGAAGCCACTGACGTGCACGTGTCGTTTTCCACATCTTGTCGATATATCACCACACTGACAAGATGTGGAATGGACTATTGGCCCATTCACTTGGACCATCAGGCCATCACAGGAGGTCACCCTCATGAAGGAAGGCCCCAACACAGACTTACTGTTTAATAAAGTGACCACTCTATGGTATAACCAAGGTAGAGGCCAGGTTAACCTCTCTGTTATAATAACCCAGGTAAAGGCCAGGTTGACGTCTGTTATAATAACCACAGTAAAGGCCAGGTTGACCTCTCTCTTATAATAACTCAGGTAGAGGCCAGGTTGACCTTACATACTACACTCAGAATTATCAACAAAAAGCATAAATTACAATTAATAAAAAGTCAAGAAATGATAATTAAAGGTCAAAGTTGGAAATTAATTAATATTGTGAAAAATATTCAAAGGTCAGAGGAGATGAAAGAGAGTGCGATAGTGAGAGAGAGAGAGAGAGAGAGAGAGAGAGAGAGAGAGAGAGAGAGAGAGAGAGAGAGAGAGAGAGAGAGAGAGAGAGAGAGAGAGAGAGAGAGAGAGAGAGAGAGAGAGAGAGAGAGAGAGAGAGAGTTATTGATCCATCGTCATAATGATTCCACTTTCCCTTTTACCCCCCTCACCCGACCTCTACCTTCCCCTCACCCGACCTCTACCTTCCACTCACCCGACCTCTACCTTCCCCTCACCCGACATCCACCTTCCCCTTACCCGACCTCCACCTATCCCTCACCCGACCTACACCTTCCCCTCACCCGACCTCCACCTATCCCTCACCCGACCTACACCTTCCCCTCACCCGACCTACACCTTCCACTCACCCGGCCTCCACTTTCTCCTCACCCGACCTCCACCTTTCCCCTCACCCGACCTCCACCTTCCACTCACCCGACCTCCACCTTCCACTCACCCGACCTCCACCTTCCACTCACCCGACCTCCACCTTCCACTCACCCGACCTCCACCTTCCACTCACCGACCTCCACCTTCCACTCACCCGACCTCCACCTTCCCTCACCCTGACCTCCACCTTCCACTCACCCGACCTCCACCTTCCACTCACCCGACCTCCACCTTCCACTCACCGACCTCCACCTTCCACTCACCCGACCTCCACCTTCCCTCACCGACCTCCACCTTCCCTCACCCGACCTCCACCTTCCACTCACCCGACCTCCACCTTCCCTCACCCGACCTCCACCTTCCACTCACCTCGACCTCCACCTTCCTCACCCGACCTCCACCTTCCACTCACCTGACCTCCACCTTCCACTCACCCGACCTCCACCTTCCACTCACCCGACCTCCACCTTCCACTCACCCGACCTCCACCTTCCACTCACCCGACCTCCACCTTCCACTCACCCGACCTCCACCTTCCACTCACCCGACCTCCACCTTCCACTCACCCGACCTCCACCTTCCACTCACCCGACCTCCACCTTCCCCTCACCCGACCTCCACCTTCCCCTCACCCGACCTCCACCTTCCACTCACCCGACCTCCACCTTCCACTCACCTGACCTCCACCTTCCCTCACCCGACCTCCACCTTCCCTCACCCGACCTCCACCTTCCACTCACCCGACCTCCACCTTCCCTCACCCGACCTCCACCTTCCACTCACCTGACCTCCACCTTCCACTCACCTCGACCTCCACCTTCCACTCACCGACCTCCACCTTCCCTCACCCGACCTCCACCTTCCACTCACCCGACCTCCACCTTCCCTCACCGACCTCCACCTTCCCTCACCCGACCTCCACCTTCCACTCACCCGACCTCCACCTTCCACTCACCCCGACCTCCACCTTCCCTCACCTGACCTCCACCTTCCACTCACCTGACCTCTACCTTCCCTCACCCGACCTCCACCTTCCCTCACCTGACCTCCACCTTCCCTCACCCGACCTCCACCTTCCCTCACCCGACCTCCACCTTCCACTCACCCCGACCTCCACCTTCCACTCACCCGACCTCCACCTTCCACTCACGCGGCCTCCTCCTTCCCCTCACCCGACCTCCACCTTCCACTCACCCGACCTCCACCTTCCACTCACCCGACCTCCACCTTCCACTCACCCGACCTCCACCTTCCACTCACCCGACCTCCACCTTCCCTCACCCCGACCTCCACCTTCCACTCACCCGACCTCCACCTTCCACTCACCCGACCTCCACCTTCCCCTCACCCGACCTCCACCTTCCACTCACCCGACCTCCACCTTCCACTCACCCGACCTCCACCTTCCACTCACCCGACCTCCACCTTCCACTCACCCGACCTCCACCTTCCCCTCACCCGACCTCCACCTTCCCTCACCCGACCTCCACCTTCCACTCACCTGACCTCCACCTTCCACTCACCCGACCTCTCACCTTCCACTCACCCGACCTCCACCTTCCACTCACCCGACCTCCACCTTCCCTCACCCGACCTCCACCTTCCCTCACCCGACCTCCACCTTCCACTCACCCGACCTCCACCTTCCCTCACCGACCTCCACCTTCCTCACCCGACCTCCACCTTCCACTCACCCGACCTCCACCTTCCACTCACCCGACCTCCACCTTCCCCTCACCCGACCTCCACCTTCCACTCACCCGACCTCCTCCTTCCCCTCACCCGACCTCCACCTTATGGCTGGGATGTGGAAACAAGCAATAGATGGCGTGCAGTGCTCAGACACTTACGTTTTCTAAGACACAAGCAAATATAGCATCTATTGACTATGATGACCCGTGGCAGTGACCACTGGCTTACTGGTCAGACTCAAGGTGCTTGTCATATTCACGCTGAAATTCATCAAATATACAGACAGCCACTCCTTCCTTCTCTAGTGCCTATTTCATTTATATTTTTTTTCCTTTGATATTCGCATCAATCGTAAACATCAATGCATAAGAATCAATCAATCCTGGCAGGTTGTTACCGAATATCAAGAACAGAACAGGACTCAAAACTGATCAATCTGGAAGATGTGATCAATATCAGAACAGACCCCTAGGCTTCATAATTTTTCTGATTTCGATATCAAACATCATGCATAGAATATCAATCCTGGCAGTGTTACAATATCAAGAACAGAACAGGACTCAGAACTGATCAATCCTGGCAGATCTGTTGACTGAATATCAAGAACAGAACAGGACTCAGAACTGATCAAACCTGGCAGACTGTTGACGAATATAAGAAAGAACAGGACTCAGAACTGATCAATCTGGCAGACTGTTGAGAATATCAAGAACAGAACAGGACTCAGAACTGATCAATCTGAGACTGTTAACGAATATCAAGAAAGAACAGGACTCAGAACTGATCAATCCTGAGACTGTTAGAATATCAAGAACAGAACAGGACTCAGAACTGATCAATCCTGGCAGACTGTTGACGAATATCAAGAACAGAACAGGACTCAGAACTGATCAAACCTGGCAGACTGTTGACGAATATCAAGAACAGAACAGGACTCAGAACTGATCAATCCTGGCAGACTGTTGACGAATATCAAGAACAGAACAGGACTCAGAACTGATCAATCCTGACTGACTGTTAACGAATATCAAGAACAGAACAGGACTCAGAACTGATCAATCCTGGCAGACTGTTGACGAATATCAAGAACAGAACAGGACTCAGAACTGATCAATCCTGGCAGACTGTTGACGAATATCAAGAACAGAACAGGACTCAGAACTGATCAATCCTGACTGACTGTTAACGAATATCAAGAACAGAACAGGACTCAGAACTGATACTTGGAGACTCCACCTGCTATTTCTCCTCAACCTAGCATCTAGCTATCTCCGCTTCTTGTGAGTCGGGTATTCCTTTATCCAGTGGATTATCTTTCCAGATATCCCACCCTGTCTTTTTTTTTCAAATTTAAAAGTTAGTACAGTTCCATGTGTGTCACAATGCTGAGAGAATATTGACGGTCCAAGAGTGTGCTGTTTGTTCACCCTTCCCCTTCCTGACTTAGTTTTACCATCCAATCACAGAACTCGATTAGATTAGTGAAGGGTGTTCTTCCCTGTCTTGAACCCGTGTTGTTGATCCGTGAGGACTATTCTCTACCCGTGTTGTTGATCCGTGAGGACTATTCTCTACCCGTGTTGTTGATCCGTGAGGACTATTCTCTACCCGTGTTGTTGATCCGTGAGGACTATTCTCTACCCGTGTTGTTGATCCGTGAGGACTATTCTCTACCCGTATTGTTGATCTGTGATGACACACTGGTGATGTAACATGGATTTCCTCGGGATCCTCTCCATCACGTTACAAGGTGTGCGTGTCAATGATACATGCCTGCTGATGAAGGCTTTTGTGATCCCCTTCTGAATACTTGGTGCTGCACTTAGTGTAGTCCAGCTTCCTGGTATCTGTCTCCATAGTGATATGAATATATCTTCGGTAGTGGTTTCCTCAGTAGGTCTGCCCCTAATTTCAATATCCAGGAATATTTTATCCATTCCCACTGGCTTTCATACATGCGGTTTCACAGTCCTTTACTTCTGTCTGAACCACCACTATATGTCCCATTGTTCTTTGGGTTTAGCTTCCCCTGCCACTTCCTCGCATACTTCCGCGACCCCCCCCCCCTTTTTTTTTTAACTGATAACCTGGTCCTTCGTTGCTGTGGAACGTTTTTTGCTGCTCCTTGTCTTAGTGGCTGTCATTATAAGTTGAACTCTTCTTCTTTCTTACTTCTAATATAATCTTTCCTGACACTTAAGTTCTCATTTTTCTGTTGTGTTGCTTGTTCAATATATCGGGTGCATCTGATTTTTCCTGGACTGGCTGGCAGCTCATCACAGCTGAAGACTCCCTCAGACCTTTACAGTAACCTCTCTTAAGAGAGCCTCCGTCTTGTCCCTGTCGTAGTTTCCTATGGTTTGATCTAAACCCCCACCCAGTACGTATATCAAGATATAGAGGTCGCTGACTCCTTGTGTGGTGTAGCACTACGAGTACTCTAGCACTAGTGTAGTGTAGAACCAACGTTACCCACATAGTAAGCACAGCTGCCCATGTCCCCGCCCCCCAGGCAGGGCAGGACGACCCACGTTGCATGACTCCCTGCAGGAAGCGACGTCTAGCCTACCAGTGAGACTGACCGGCTCAAACACTAGTTTCAGTGCTCGAATCGATTACTGGCGACATACTGGCAAGTTACTTTGCCCTCACTACAGTAATAATAAATACTTGTGTTATTTCACTGCTGTAGTTAGTAATCTGAAGAAAAAATGCAATACAAATGTTTAAGAAGCTCCAGTGGAAATAAGTCACTTTGACCTTTCGGGTTATCCTGGGTAACTTATACTATGTATGATAATTGTATCTATAGTGTACCTGTACCTAAATAAACTTATTTACTTACTTATTTACTTACTGTCAAAAATGTCAATGGTTAAGAAAATTCCAGACCTGCTTGAATTATAATCATGGGAGAACGCTAAATCTGCAGCCATAATACAGCAAGAACCGCTAAAAGTATTTAATTGTTGGATTAAAGACTCCGTACAATGTGATGCACATATTTCAAAAATGGATGTGCACCGAGGGGGTCATTGAATAGGTTGGCGTCCTTGACGTGGTTGTGGAGGCGGCGTCAGTGGCACAGCTTCCTTCTGAGAGTTCATTTGCAGCTTATGTTCGTTTTTAAATGTTCTATTGTTGTGTATCTGTTCTTGCTGCTCACCCTCCTTACCACACATACGTTATTCTCTCATGTTAATACCCCATGCACGTCCAACAGCTTTCCCCACTCCCCATCCTCTCCAACTATTGTCACACCCATGCTATACCCCCTCCGCCCTCTCTTCCCATCCCTCGCTAAACAAGGATCTTCAGTACTATCCACCATGCCTTCCTGCTGCTTGTTTGGCCAATTGTTAGTGACCTCGCTGAAAGTCCCACCTTTGACACAGATTTTGACTTTTTTAAAGGAAATTAACCTATTGCCCCAATTCTGATTTCAAGTTTAGTATTGCACTGTCTCTCACCTCCAGTAACCCCTGGGGTCCAGTCCCTGGACCCATTATGTACCTCTGTAATACTTTGACTACCGCCCACAGGATGGGTATGGGGTGCATAATAAAGATATTAAACTAACTAAAAACCAGTAACTCCTACCTCTCACTCCTGTTCTTCGAACATTCCTATTTTCGAATATCCTTCTCCGAAGTGCTGTATGACCCTTACGTCATACTGATTGTAATAATAATAATGCAAGCCTCCAAGCACCTCTTCTTCTCTGCATCCTATTCACCAACAATACACATCTTATGATGTAATTCAAGTTCATTTTTTCTTGAATATGTACCACTGTATTTAACTAAAAATGTTGGGACTCAGTCCCTGACTGGTCCCTGACTGGTCCCTGGACTGCTGCATTACTTCACATAATGACGCAAGGTGTGATTATAGTTCCACTGGCAAAGTTTACACTTGGTAAGGTCTACAACTGGTGGAGCAAACTTCGAGAAAGTACGTACCTGTAACCCAGCCCAAGCGAGGCAGTGGAGACATTCAAGAATCTGCTGATGTTACTGTATGCGCCATGGTCATGTGGCTCTTCCTGCATAATACAATGATGATAAATGAACTGAGTAGTGTCTCTCTGTTTCGAGTTAATGAAGGTCACTTGAAGTTCTTTTCAAATTGCTGACCTCAAACTACTAGAGCAGAGCCCTAGATTATAATATACTCCCACCTTGAAGGCATACTAGTACACCTTTGCCAATTCACCAGTTCTATCATGCATTTGGAGGCCAATGAGAGGAAGAATCCATAAAAGGTGTTCTCTGAC
This sequence comes from Cherax destructor, assembly GCA_009830355.1. NCBI lineage: Eukaryota > Metazoa > Arthropoda > Malacostraca > Decapoda > Parastacidae > Cherax > Cherax destructor. The sequence goes on along the minus strand of WNWK01000371.1, from coordinate 217,726 downwards.
TACTATCTACAATTCTACCATACTTGTATTTGCCTTCTACACGAGGAAGTCACATTTGACACTCATGGAGTTAAGAGTATTTATGGATGATAGGGAATCATTTATAATTATCAACTTTAGACACGTGGATACATTTAGTCTGAACATAAATATAAATGTAATTCATTCACACTACTGTTCAATCAAAACATTACACTGTAACGCTGATATTGAACTCTGCGAATTCCTAAAGAATTTTTTTTTTTATTTTATTTAAAATACAAGTATAACATACATATAACCCTTTAAAACAAGGGTAGATGTACAATTTAAATTGCAGCAAGTATAAATTTCAATCCCGCAGGACTTACAATAAACCATATCAGTAAATTTTAACAAAATATAATGGAAATAGTAATGACGTAGCATGCAAGCGTCCCAGATAACTGGCTCCATGATATACATCGTGCAAAACATTGTAAATATAACAATAACTCGACATACGTCACAAGAAATGAAATTCACGATAAGCAACCAGCACGTTGAAAACAACCAGTGAAATAACCTTCACCATAACACAAATTAAAAAACCACAAGCACACACCTACCTAACTAACCCGCCATTACAGTACATCAATCTGTCATACAAACTCGCCTCACCACAACCCATACTGTTTATGCCACATACCAACATCCCTCCAGGGATGCCCACTCTACATAACATAATGAAAAGAAATCAATTACAATTAAAAAAACATAATCACAAATAGTAAGAACAATGAATAATGATTTTCTTAAATAATTATAACAGAGCACAAAGGCACCACTGCAAAAACAGATACCTATTTGATATCCCTCGTGTGCGACTGAACATCTACAAAATTTCTATGAAAATAAAAGGACCAAAGATGTTGAATAACTTTAGAGAGACGAGCTGATGGACTGCTACAACTTTACTCAGTTTAAAACTTAGGTTATAGCAGGCACCGTGTGCCTAAGTACTGAAGTCAAATCACTTACTCAATCTCTTTGTAAATACAGTGTTTCAAAGAGTGTTTCAACTGTTTTGTATTAGTTTCCACGTATGAGCACAGCAGCTTCAATATTCTCTACTGAACTGTTTCTTAAATTAATCTTTATATAATTTTGTTAAATTACGGTACTGTATTACATGTCACTTAATGTAAAAAAAAAATTGTATCTGAGAACACATCTAATTTGGCTGGACGTTAACTCATTTAATTTTTCTTAATATTATTATGTACCTTTCTATACTTTATCTATTCTCACGTGTGTATGTTTGTTATCATCATTGGAATTAATGCCATTATATATATATATATATATATATATATATATATATATATATATATATATATATATATATATATATATATATATATATATATATATATATATATATATATATATATACAGCTGCAATGTTTATTATGTCTATTAAATGGCATGCAATTTTGTAAAACTATATAGTGCATCTTGTGGAACTAAAAGTCTGTAATAATTTTAGTAGAGTTACCGACAATACGTTAGGTAAAAGGACACATGTGCAAGTAATGTGACATTTTATTTTGTCAAGTCGTTACGGCATAACAAAGTTCCTGGAGAGCGAAACGTTGTCACATTAGTTGCACATGTGTACATTTACCTAATTAAAAGTTTGTTCGTTTGTTCTGAAGGAAAGAAACCGAGTTGTGATCGCTGTGTATGACAACAATGGCACTACCAACTGCACCAGTGGCATCACGTTTACCTTCAAAACGAAGCTTCGACTGTGATCTATTAAGGTTCTATGCCAGAAAGTGAGGAACAGTGATTTGGAAAGTAATTTCTCGTGGTGCAGGGTAGTGCTGATATTGTTTTACTGTATCAGACAGTTCATGTATCTGATTCATTCCCAGGTCGGTTCCAGTTTTCATGATCCATCTGGAAGAGTGCTCATCTGTGCAATGGTTTGGATGTGTTTGCCTGAGCATATTAAGGCCAATGAGAGCGTTCCTCGATGAAAGACCTCTCACATATCACAGGAGCAGTAGGGGACTTGCTTTTGACCCTGTGGGACTCCGTTATTTACACTGGTTCATTACGATATTAACAAGTCAGTTGGGTATATACACCGAAAGGTATATAGCTCTGTGCATATACGTGTGGTGTATATTATTCAGTGTATATACACTGAGGTGTGCATATACACTGAATATATTGAGAACTCTCTCGGAGTACAAACTCATACGTGCGTCTCTGTCTACACTGAGAGATGTCAGTGTCATATAGTGGGAAGCACCACCGTCACAACGCGTCATAATAAAGCTCTACACAGACCGAAACGTTGTTTCCAACTTGTCTTTGGCTTCATACTTATGGGTAAAACACATAGAGCATATCTCTTCATGGAAGACTTAGAAGTGTCGGGTCCACATCACAGTTGTACCTGGGTAAACTCTCATAACGACTCCGTCCGTATCTGAGACACTGACACTATGCTGCCTCACTTCCTTCACTAGCAGTACATACTTTGTGTATACTGAGCACCGTCCGACCCACCCAGTCCTTACATTTACTTGTGATTTACACTTGAAAGAACCTTTAAAGATATATGCATAACATCTGTACTTCACAGGAAGGAGGTAAGACTATCTCTTCTTGCAGTGTTTACTGTAATGCATAATTATCAACAAATCATAAAAAGGATGGGCCTCGAACCCATGGCAATCGTGTTCGAACCCATGGCAATCATGTTCAAATCCATGACAATCGTATTCGAACCCATGGCAATCGTTTTATGAACGTTTAGATAAAAAAAATCAGTCAACATCACCCAGGTTTATTTTCTGGACACAACAAAAACAATAACACACGTACAACATTATCAGAAGAGCAAAAAGTCACTTGAAATGAAGAAAAACAAAAGAGGTATGGTGTTCCTAGTTTCAAGTCTTAATACTCTGATAATGTATATAATATTTTGCACATGTTTTAAGTCTGAGATTGTTAAGTGTCTCCAGAAAAATTATTGATGATGGTGTGTGACACTACAATCTGCCTGGAAGCCTCTGCATATTAAGAATAATAATTATTTTATTATTATTACTGTTATTAAAAATCATTGAAGTGATTTTAATGCGAATAAAAATTATTATTATGATTATTAGATCCCCTCCCTCCTCTCTACCCCCACCCTTCTTCCCTCTTTCCGTTCTTCCCTTCCCTCCCTCCATTCTCCCCGCTATGCCCTTTCGCCCCTTCCTTCGAACTCTTCCGACCATACATTTCGGCCCTTCCCTTCTCTTTTTACCCTTTCTTCTCTCGCCCAGCCCCAACCCCTCTCCAACCTCCATCCTGCTTACACCTCCTTGTGCTCTCATCCCCTCCTGCAGTCCTTCAACTCCCCTCCCGACCCTCCACAACCGGCCCACTCCTCCCCACCCATCCCTCCTCATCCTTTCCAAGACCCCGCCCACTCCCCACTCACCCTTCTTCACCCTCCCCCACTCCTCCCCCTCCCCACCAACCACTATCGCCAGTGCATCTTTAGGTGTTCAGTTGCCACTCTGCTCCGCTTTTCAATACCTTGTGTCTTCCCCTTCCTCACATCATTCACTCATAGGAATACTACCTCGAGAATGTATCTTACATGTTGCAAGTATAATAATAATAATAATAATAATAATAATAATAATAATAATAATATTTCTACCAGTACATGTACAAGGTATACACACCATAGCTGACATCAATGACATACTACTATATAGAAAGTCCCTTGTTATGCTGAGCATTTCCCGCAAATTAGGTCAATTTTGTCCTCAGGATGCGACCCACACCAGTCCACTAACACCCAGGTACCTATTTTACTGATGGGTGAACACAGACAGCGGGTGTCATATTAAGGAAACATGTCCTAATGTTTCCACCCGTACCATGGATCGAACCACAGACCTCAATGTGTGACCTGAGTGTGCTACCAATCAAGCTACATACTGCAAGTGTATTATATGTTGTATGTTATATGCTACATGTATGTTATATGCTGCATGTTATGTTGTATGCTGCATGTATGTTGTATGTTATATGCTACATGTATGTTGTATGTTATATGCTGCATGTATGTTGTATGTTATATGCTGCATGTATGTTGTATGTTATATGCTGCATGTATGTTGTATGTTATATGCTACATGTATGTTGCATGCTGCATGTTATGTTGTATGCTACATGTATATTACATGCTGCATGTATGTTATATGCTACATGTTTTATGCTGTATGAATGCACATAATAAGTCATGTCTGGTACTACATATGTATACCCATAACATCTACGTGTTCTCAAAACCATTATCAAAATTAAAAAAAAAAAATGCTCGTAAAAAAAAATGTAGTTTGTCCTAAATAAAACTTACTAGTCTTCCCCTGAGCCCAGTCTTATTGTTCACACATTCCATTTATACTGTAGTCTTCCCCTGAGCCCAGTCTTATTGTTCACACATTCCATTTATACTGTAGTCTTCCCCTGAGCCCAGTCTTATTGTTCACACATTCCATTTATACTGTAGTCTTCCACTGAGCCCAGTATTATTGTTCACACATTCCATTTATACTGTAGTCTTCCACTGAGCCCAGTATTATTGTTCACACATTCCATTTATACTGTAGTCTTCCCCTGAGCCCAGTATTATTATTCACATATTCCATTTATACTGTAGTCTTCCCCTGAGCCCAGTATTATTGTTCACATATTCCATTTATACTGTAGTCTTCCCCTGAGCCCAGTATTATTGTTCACATATTCCATTTATACTGTAGTCTTCCCCTGAGCCCAGTATTATTGTTCACATATTCCATTTATACTGTAGTCTTCCCCTGAGCCCAGTCTTATTGTTCACATATTCCATTTATACTGTAGTCTTCCCCTGAGCCCAGTATTATTGTTCACATATTCCATTTATACTGTAGTCTTCCCCTGAGCCCAGTGTTATTGTTCACATATTCCATTTATACTGTAGTCTTCCAGTGAGCCCAGTATTATTGTTCACATATTCCATTTATACTGTAGTCTTCCCCTGAGCCCAGTATTATTGTTCACATATTCCATTTATACTGTAGTCTTCCCCTGAGCCCAGTCTTATTGTTCACACATTCCATTTATACTGTAGTCTTCCTCTGAGCCCAGTATTATTGTTCACACATTCCATTTATACTGTAGTCTTCCCCTGAGCCCAGTCTTATTGTTCACATATTCCATTTATACTGTAGTCTTCCACTGAGCCCAGTATTATTGTTCACACATTCCATTTAGTATACTGTAGTCTTCCCCTGAGCCCAGTATTATTGTTCACACATTCCATTTATACTGTAGCCTTCCCCTGAGCCCAGTATTATTGTTCACACATTCCATTTATACTGTAGTCTTCCCCTGACACCAGTCTTATTGTTCACACAATCCCTTGATAAAGCTAACTGTGCTGCAGTTCATTATATGATCGTTATAATTCTAATTAGGATATCCTAATCAATGCCGCTACCCTGGATGTGGAGATAAGCCATCATGAGAGAGGGTAATTTCCACGTAGAGAGAATCCATTTCTGTTGGTGGGAAACATTTTAAAGGTGCTGTAGCTACTGAACCCATGGTGTAGTGCTTGGAGATGTCCTCATGGCCCTGGAAGGAGAATCAGACACAGACGCAGTATAATGCGATCCTTTGTTGACTACGCTTCGCCCACACGGTGGACTTTATAAAGTCACATAGTGACTTGATAAAGCCCACTGTGTGGGCGAAACATGTGTATTTTTCCATCGTGTCGGTATTTTATACCATTTATCTCTATGCCCTACTGAAGTCTCATAGCTTAGGCTGACAGATTTGACATATCAGACCCATTCTGTGTGATAGAGTATGGCAGCAGAGAAAACAGGTAGCTTTCCTCCCACATTATGATTTATACAGAGCAGTGTATTTACACATTGCGGGTGTGCCCACCATGAAAATATCATATATAATAGGGTAGCAGGACACTGCAGATGTTCCCCACAATGTAACTATCATATATAATAGGGTAGCAGTACACTGCGGATGTTCCCACAATGTAACTATCACATATAATAGGGCAGCAGCACACTGGGGGTGCCTAATCCCCAGTGTGCTGTTAAATACACATGCTGAGAATGCCACAACTCACAAGCGATAGATGGAATATATGAGAGGTTTCAGTCGGTTCTGGACCATTATCACGTGATGCCAAAATAAAGGTTTGGGAGGCACTGAAGTCTCGTATATACCACGGAACGGGTAGAATTTGAACCCATGGCGAATGAGTCTTAAAACTCTAGGCCAATGCGTAAGCCACTGGGCCATCTGGTCTGGAGTTTAACGACTCACTAGCCACGGGGTTCAAATCCCACCCGTTCCGTGGTTTGCAGTCGTGATATTACGATTTCGTGAGTCATGAAACCTCGTATAGTTTCAACCCATAATATATTCGTTGGTGAATCTAAGCAACCATCCTTTTAGACAACTTCAAGCAGGTGCCTTGGCGTTGGAAAAATAAAATCTTGATTCAAGAAATTTGAGCTACGTTCTCATTCCTCGGATCAAACTTGATTACCCCTACCCTTCCAACTCCTTAAACGTTGTAAGACCCTTACGGCTTTAGCACTTTCCCATGATAATTCAGTCCAAATGTCGCACAGCCTACAGTAAAGACACTGCACAAGTTTTATTTTTCAACGCTTCGCTCTGTGAAGAGCTCAATCAAGTCATGTTACGCTCTATGCAGAGCTTTACGCAGAGTGAAATAATGTCCTAAAAAATACCTGTTCTGCAACGTATTACCAAAAGCCTGAGTGATCAGAGGCCGGGCCGTGATTCAAGGTCGGAGGTACGAGCCTCCACCACGGGTGAATACCTCACACGGGTATAGTTCATCAAATACAATCTGAGGATACCGGTATCAAACGAGTACGTATACATAATATACCTGTAACGATTATTTTCCACGATACAAGGTATTACATTATATACAGGTTTACCAAGCATGGAAATGCCAATAGTTATAAAATGAAGAGGATATTTATTAAAGGAAAATTTTCGCTCGCTAGGATTGTATCGACTTATCAGGTCGACAAAGCTTCCAGCGAACGAAACGTTTAAATAATAAACGTTTTAATGGTGTATCTGTGTTATCTGCACACCATTAATGATAATCAATGTTATGTATACTATGGCCTCTACAGAGATTGTATATATTCATAATTTGAAAATTTTGCATTTGAATAACTTACAGAGCGCACTGACCTTCTTCTCCAGGTACCACGATGCTGGGAAGATGAGAGGGATGTATGTGACCATGTAGATCATGGAGAGCCAGTCCACCATAGTGGGCTTCACCCCATAGTAGCGCACGATGATGTTGTTGATGATGGAGTACTGGATCCACTGGAAGGCGTTCGACATGGAGTATAACACGAAGAGAAAGAGGATCACCCAGCGGATGCTATACACTCGCATCCCCCCCGACGGTATCGTGTCTCCTGTACACAGGGTAGTTATGAAAGGTGTTAGTTGGTGGTGATGGCGGAGGGAAAGGGTGGTAGTGGCAAGTAGCAGGTGATTGTAGATGTGATAACAGTGGTGGAGACTTTTGAAGTAGTGCTGATGGAGGTTATGGTAATGAGTGTAATACAGGATGGTGGTGAGTGTATTACACGTACAGTGATGTAACATGCTGTAGTAGTTCCAGAAGTAGTGGTAACTGGGTTAATGGTGAACTGATGATGCCACTGATTGGATAATTACATCGTTGACACTCAGGCAGTTACGGATATTTATCGTTTTCATACCAGCTATACAAACTGAGAAGTGCTTATCCGTGTATAAAATCTGTGAAGTGTATATCTCTCATTGTATATACTCCGAGCTATATATTTACCAAGTGAATATACACTTGATAGCTGTATATCTCAGTGCGTATACACCGAGAGGTCTATATCCCTGGATACACGCTGAGAGGTCTATATTACTGCATATATACTGAAATATCTCCATCTGTTTATATTCACTGAGAGATCTATCTCAAGTGAATAAATACAGAAATGTATATCTCAGCATACCGCGGTATACACGAGGTATATCCTATTTATACTTATTCTCACTGAATGTTAATGCAGTCAATACTCGCAACCTCCCTGTGTTACCTGCCACCTCATTGCACTCACTGCCACAATTTACAAGTAAAAAAAAAAAGACAGGTTGCAGAAAAAAACGTTATTACAGCAACGTTTCGCCTTGTGTAGATCTTTATCAAATTATAATTTAACTCAACCTTCAACATTCCCTCGACCATCTCGGTGCCAGACGTTGCAGCCCGTCTGTGTACTAATGTGTAGTTACACTTCACATATAACACGCACACAGGAGAATGAAACTTGTGATTACTTTTTTTTTATATTTTATTATAAAAACCAAAAAATTACAGTCTTAACAATATACATCACAAATCATCACATACACATGCGACTAAACAAATTACATAAGTGACTCCACACAAAGATAAGCACAAATGCTTTAACATATTTTGACAATAACCTATTCATGGTTCACACAAAACCATTTTATGATTACTGGTCCAAGTCAGACCGAAACGTCGTCATAAGTTTCTCCTATGTGTGGGTTATTTGTGTATTGTTCCAGTCACGGTACTGTGCCTTTTTATACTTTGTGGTTACACGTGTGTTTTTTTTCAGGTTTACATAACCTAACCTAAATTAATCTAACCCAAATCAACCTATCTTACCCTTACATAACCTAGCTTGACTTCTAATTTAAAATAAAGAAAATAGCATTTGAGGACAAATAGGAAGAATTAAGAAACTGACGTTAAGCAGCTCTTAAAAAATTATTTTGTAAAATAAGACTGAGTTGGTAGGTGTTATTCGTCCTCACGCTGCTGGGGACAGTTCTCTCTCTCACACACACATAGGGCTCTCCCTCATTCACCAGTAACTATGACTAAGCATCGCGTCAACACAAAACTTCCCTGACAGACTAAAAAATCTGTCGATGTCACACAGACAAACAGCAACCACAGATGAAGGTACTACCATCCTGGTGTACGGATTGTGAGGTGGAAGAATGTTAAACGTTTTGCTCTGATGCCCCTCCAAATTGCAATATTCCCACCCTTCCTTCAGAGTGCAGGCACTGTACTTACCACCTCCGGCTAAACGGTTTCCCCGAATCCCTTCATAAATGTTAACTTGGTCACACTCCAACAGCACGTCAAACCATAATAACCACTTGCATCCACTCTTATTTAACAGGCTCACACGCCTGTTAAATGCCCAAGGCCCTCACATACAAAACCTCCTTGACCCCCGCCCCATAATCTTTCCTCGGATGACCCTTATCCCTTCCATCCACTACAGATTTATACACCCTCCAAGTTATTCTATTTTGTTCCATCCTCTCTAGATGCCCAAACCATCTTAACAACCCTTCCTCAGCCCTCTGGATATTACTTTTGGTAATCCCGTACATCCTAATCTCCAAACTACGAATTATCTGCATAATATTCACACCATATATTGCCCGCAGGCACATCTTCACTGCCTCTCAGTCTCCTCCTCACTGCAATATTTAAAACTCATGCTTTTTGCCTCCATGGATACTTTAATGCACCACCCACCTCGTCAATTCTATGGTTCACCTCGTCTTTCATAGACCGGTCTGCTGACAAGTCCATTCCCAAGGTAACATCAACATCTCTAACTCCTCAAACTCCTCCTCTCCTTACACCTTTCTCCTTTGTATTGGACTGATGAAGCCACTGTGTGGCGAAACGTTTCCTCAATAAAGATACCCAAGTGTTGCATATGTGTCTAATTTATAACTTGTCGGTTCTCTGAACTATTCATCCACATCTCTAAGACCTTCTTTTACTGGAAAACAATTTCTCTCTCTCCTACATACCTAAATCTGAGGCTCACTATCCTCATAAAAACTCTTAACTGCTTTAAGTAATCTACCACCTATTCCATCCACGTACATCTACCACGGTGCTCCCCAATCCAGCCTATCATAGGCCTTTTCAAAATCCATAAATGCAACGAAATATACACATATATTAATACGTACCTGCAATCATTGAAAGCAGTGTGTAGCAGGACACATACACTGTATATCACCAGTGACAAACACACTGAAGCTTGGCAGTCTGCGTAGGATGACTAGAAATATTGATCTCTCACTCTTTATATAACCATATTTTATCATTATGATACTGATAAGACAATCGCACCGCTAAAACTTGATGGGAGATAGAGATAGATAGATAGATAGATAGATAGATAGATGAGAGAGAGAGAGAGAGAGAGAGAGAGAGAGAGAGAGAGAGAGAGAGAGAGAGAGAGAGAGAGAATTACAAGGTGTCGATATTATCCTCATAAACATGAAGTTCAAGGACACGAGTGCTTAATGTATCCTAGTCAAGCGAAGCCTCTGAAGTTATTACCACTAACACTCATTTTTTACACATGGATTTTACAAGGAAATAAATGGTATAAAATACCGACACAATGGAAATATAAAGACTTAAGCAGTATAATGTGATCCTTTATTGACAACGTTTCGCCCACGCGTGGGCGAAACGTTGTCAATAAAGAATCACATTATAATGCTTGAGTGTTTATATTTCCATGGATTTTACAAGGTTAGGTTAGGGCTTCCTACCTTTATTTACAAGCTAAAAGCCTTCTTATGAGATATACAAATAGGGAACAGGATGAAATTGGTGCTGTCTGTTGGCCAATGATTTCATTTGGTCAACTGACTATTTCGTTGATGTCATTATGCTCTCTCTCTCTCTCTCTTTTCCAACTCTTCCCTTCTCTCCTCGTCCTCCTCTCCACATCTCACGCTTTTTGTCCTCTTTTATCCCTTCCTTGTTATATATTTCTACTTTCAATATATCTTTCTATAATTTTAGCAGGAAAAATTTCTTACACAAAGGATTAATCTACTATATATATATATATATATATATATATATATATATATATATATATATATATATATATATATATATATATATATATATATATATATATATATATATATATATATATAAGGTGCTAGGAATTCGCAAGAGCAGGCGAAATATTCATAATCAATGATCTCTGGCCGAAGGAGACTCGAACCTACGAATCACAATTTTCACCCAAACCCTGGCTTAGCCCGTCTTGTTTGACATTTACGTGAACAGAGGCCAACTACTTCTTCCTGACTTTTAACCTTGCTTATCACTGACGACAAACACACAACGCAGCTGCTAATGGTACACGTTTTTTTGTCCTATACTAGGACAAACGTACACAAATTTCTTTGTTTTTTTTGCTTTGCCTTGCCTGATGTATCTTTGGACATTTAATCAAGAACTATGTATAGCACTATCATGAAAAATAAAGCTCATGTTGTCAAGTAACTTCACTGTATAAACTCTGTAAGCGATTACAATAGCGCGGGTTTTATGTTACCATTAGTAAACAGGTGTATAGGGTACCTACCTAGAGGGTATTCTGGGGGTCAACCCCCCCGCGGCCCAGTCCATGACCAGGCCTCCCGGTGAATCAGGGCCTGATCAACCAGGCCACACTTAGTCCAACGTACGAACCACAGCCCAGGTGGTCGGGTACTGAAGGCAGCCAGGGGTCTATTGGTAATTCCCCTTATGCCTGGTGGGAGGCTGTTGAAAAGTCTTTGGCCCCGGACACTTATTTTGTTTTTTCATTGGGGGTATGTTGCACCACCTACCCAGTGTTTTGCTTGTAGTCTTTTGCATATATATATATATATATATATATATATATATATATATATATATATATATATATATATAGACTTCGGTGTGTGTATATATATATATATATATATATATATATAATATATATATCTCAGTGTATATACACCAAATTGTGTATATTCACTGAGAGCTTACTTGATTCTATTTTAAGGGATTAATTTACCATTATATTAAAAATTACAAAGTAATGCATTTTTAATAGCGTAAATGTGAATTGTTGCCGCCTGGGGAAGAAGGTAATCAGGTTTAGTCCGAGGAACAGGAGGGTGGCTTCAATTCCTGTGATCAAGAGTCCTTCACTGGCATCAGGGCTCCTTCCCCCTCTGGCCTGTAGGTTTTAGGACTCAGTCGCCCTGGGTTCAATCCCCACCCGTTCCCTGGTCTGTCTTTCAAGGGTGTCGTCCCTTCACAGCTCACCTCTATCATCGTTGTAACAGCTGAGTGACCTTTAGTGAACAATGTCTGGACTTTTTAGTGAACATTATTGTCTGGACATCAAGGCTAAGCCTTTTAGATTTTTTTTCACTAGTTCACCTTAAAGTCATTATATGTTTTGTCTTAAATACTGAAGCGTCTTAGTTAAATTACTGACCTTCGCAAGAGCAACATAACTGTGACAATTCTTATAAGGGAAACTGTTTATTCTCAAGTTTATATCTTCTGTGGTGCGTTTTGAAAGTGGCTCGCTAATAAAACTTCCAATAAAATTTGGCCCTTTACAATTATTTAAAATGTCTTTATACTACCCTACCTTTGTTGAGCTTCGAGAGTTTTTCTACTCCCGGAGGCCTTTGGTCAGCCATGTGTGGTGTTTGCCTGGTCAACCAGGCTGTTGCTGCTGGCGGCCCTCTGACCCTAATGTTATATCTTCGGAAAGTATTTCCATGTCAAATGTTGCAATATATTTTTTCCCCCAATCCAAGACACTGAAATCTGAAAAAAGGCCTATTAATCATAAAACTGAGCTTGCATGATGGCTCAGCGATCGAATGTATCTCATTTATAACCACAACTTCCCTCACGCTTAACTACACTGTCATCTGCGAGGTTCCATTTACGTTACACCTGAAGAAAAGTCAATACATATATATATATATATATATATATATATATATATATATATATATATATATATATATATATATATATATATATATATATATATATATTTTTATTAACACATCGGCCGATTCCCACCAAGGCAGGGTGGCCCGAAAAAGAAAAACTTTCATCATCATTCACTCCATCACTGTCTTGCCAGAGGGGTGCTTTACACTACAGTTATAAAACTGCAACATTAACACCCCTCCTTCAGAGTGCCGGCACTGTACTTCCCATCTCCAGAACTCAAGTCCGGCCTGCCGGTTTCCCTGAATCCCTTCATAAATGTTACTTTGCTCACACTCCAACAGCACGTCAAGTATTAAAAACCATATGCCTCCATTCACTCCTATCAAATACGCTCACACATGCTTGCTGGAAGTCCAAGCCCCTCGCACACAAAACTTCCTTTACCCCCTCCCTCCAACCTTTCCTAGGGCGACCCCTACCCCGCCTTCCCTCCACTACAGATTTATACACTCTCGAAGTCACTCTGTCTCGTTCCATTCTCTCTACATGTCCAAACCACCTCAACAACCCCTCCTCAGTCACTGCTGCCAGACGCATAAAACTTCACAAACACAAGCTGTCACCACTGCCAGACATACAATACCTCACAACACTGCCACCACCGCCTGCTGTATCGCGGCAGGTTTAGTTTGCTTAATGGTTAATATGTTTTTTATCGGCTATTGTAACCTAACCTAACCTGAGGGGTGTACCAAAGTATCGGTATCGTTGAGTATCGGTTAATTTTCTTGGTATCTGTATCAGCCTAAAATTAAGTATTGGTGTCAGTATAAATTTTGGCATCTTATTATCCCTATGTAGTTAACTTAACCCAATTTAAAAATGACGCAAGAAAAATAGAAAGCGTGAAGAAATTGACGCTGAGCGCTATAAAAATTGTTAAATGACAATGAGAACAAATGTATAACAGCTTATAACACACGCTGCAACCGCTGCCAGGCGTATAATAGTTCATAACACAAGCTGCCAACTGTATAAAAGTTCCCAACACATACTACCATCACTGCCAGACGTAGAACCGTTCACAACACGCTATCATCACTGCCAGGCGTATAACGGTTCACTACACACAATTGACGCCTCTACCCAATCTCCGCTGATAAATTGACCGCTTCCTACTGCCCTTGTCGGCACCCCACACTCCCTGATAGTTCCCCCCCCCCCCCACAAAACACTAAGAACACGTGTAATAGTAACTCCAGCTCTACTGTAAGAAAACACTTGAAGCTGCGGTAGCTACTGAACACGGTGAAATGCTTGACTGAAGTCTCCTACTTCACACTGACAAGAGTTCCTCACCTTCATGTGTGATGTCCATCCTGTGTAATGGAATATGACAGGCAACTAACAGTTTTTGTTCTCAGCATGTATATATCAGAGAAGTAGCGCCACAGCACGCTGCGAATGTTCCCACAAATTAACCATCATAAAATAGCATAAAAAGTCATTACAGGTTTCCCCCAGTGTAATTATATAGTGTAGTGCAGAAGTCGGCGAATTTTTTGGGGTATTACCACAAAGCACATTTGTGTACAGCGAAATTACCCACTAGACTAAAAGTTATTTGTTTGAAAAAAATATATAACTAATAATTTGCCTACCTTATTAAATACTAAATTTTTATCCAGTTTTATGTACATGTTTATTGAGCCTGCATTACCCTCCGAGATTTTCATTTTTACCCCATTTTGGGTAATTTACCCCCGGTTCCCTGACCTCTGGCCCAGTGAAACACTTTGGGTGTTCCCATGGTATAATTATCATAGAATAGTTAACATTTTATTATTTCAATCAGGGGAAAGTGCTAAACCCGCAGGGGTTATACAGTGCCTGGGGAATGTGTGTTTTCACCGTGTAACTGTCAAATAGAATAGTGTAGCAGCATATCGCCGATATAATCTATTTTGTTAAAACAATATATTTCCCCTACCTATGCACCAGTGATCTAAATTATTCTAGGTCAGATAAAAATCATGTCTCCAACTGTTTTCAATCATACCTCTCCAAACCTCTCTCTCTCTCTCTCCACCCACTAAGGCTCCCACACAACACACTTGTGACACAAAACACCTTTGATATACAACACCTGTGACATACGCCCCGGTGGCCTAGTGGTAAAGCTCTCGCTTCACGCACGGAGGGCCCGGGTTCTATTCCCGACGGGGCGGAAACATTTCGAAGTGTTTCCTTACACACACACACACACACACACACTCACATACATACAACAGGCCTAGTGTCAAATCGACATGTGCCTAGGACAAAATGGTAACTAACAGTGCAGTGTAAAAGTCTGAGGTGTTGAAATATAGTTCCAATCTGCCCTAACATTTGGATGGGTGTTTAGGTATTGCCATACCTCCAGACATCGGCTGTTGGACAAATCAAAGCTATCAATAGTAGACTATCTGTATTTGTTTATACAAGGGTGTGCTGGTGTGTGTGTCACTTTCAATGTCGTGGTGCATATATATGTTCATAAGATCGTAATATGAAATATTTAACATGGCCCAATCATCAATGAACAAATTTAAAGAGGAGCCTAGAGATAAATTTGGGACTTTCTTTAGACACTCAAGTACCGTAACCCAATTTTGTGGTTCTTCATCTCGAAAACTCAAAAAAACAAAGAGGTCCCTGCCTAGGGTGCGATGCATAGCACCCGACTAACTTAGATCTAGGTACCTATTTACTGATATGAGAACATGGGCAGCAAATGTAAGGAGACTTGCCCAGGTGTACCTAACCGCCCAGGAACCGAGCCCGGGTCCTTTCAGTTGCGAGCCAAACACTGTATATTAAAAGGTCTGGTCTGACAACGGGACGCAGGAGCGATGACCCCGGGAGGCAAAAACGGAGACAGATAAACATTAGATCCTTCTGGTGAGAGTCACCTTGGGATGGCACAGGTAGTCTTCATAACAGCTGTTCTGAGTCATGCAACACA
The DNA here is from genome assembly GCA_009830355.1 of Cherax destructor. Lineage (NCBI taxonomy): Eukaryota > Metazoa > Arthropoda > Malacostraca > Decapoda > Parastacidae > Cherax > Cherax destructor. Next base: position 201,794 of record WNWK01000371.1, on the reverse strand, counting down.
CAGGATGACCCTTATTGACACTCCTTGCCCCTTCCTCCTCCTCCCTCAACACTGATTCTATCCCCGTCTATTCCTTTCACTATGATTTGATCTTGCTCGCCACTTCCTCTTTCTCAAAATGTATATATTCAGGAAGAGCAATAACTCCCTGTTGTTTAATTTTAAGGAACTACCGTTCTATAAGTTTTTTTTTAAGTTCTCTGTTTACACAGATAAGTTTTAATCAGAACAGAATTCTAATTCAGAACTCTGACCTGTTATATCACTAGGTGTTCTGTTATATCACACGGTGCTCTGGCCTGTTAGATCACTAAATGCTGTGACCTGTTAGATCACTAGGTGCTCAGACCTGTTAAATCACCAGGTGCTTTGACCTGATAGATCACTAGGTGCTTTGACCTGATAGATCACTAGGTGCTCTGACCTGGTAGATCACCCAATACTTTGACCTGGTAGATCATTCGTGGCGTGGTTGGCTGCGTCCTCACGGCACTGAGGATCCACGGTCGATCTCCGGCACGGGTTAAGCGTTAGATGTTTCCTTACACCTGCTGCCTCTGTTCACTTAACAGTACGTACGTACCTGGGTGTTAACCGACTGTTGTGCGTCGCATCCTGGGAGACAAGATTAACCTAAGTTGCCAGTAATGATCTGCATAACCAGGGGCTTTCTATATAGTAAGTCAATGATGTCTGCTACTAGGTATGCATAAATTGTATCACGGACTTATAGAAATAATAATAGTAATTATTATTATAACGTGGTAAATCACTCAGTGCTTTGATCTGATCACTCAAGTGCTTTGCACTCGATCATCACTCAACACTCTTGGTAATAAAAATATACACAACACACATACAATTATCCAAGGTAACAATAGAAGACAATAAAAAAAGATTACTACCGTGAGCAAAACACACAATACAAATATATACTAGATTATCCCACCAAGCCAAAATATTCAGCAATTAATAATCCTAAAACATGTCAATGTTAAAAGACTCTTAAAGTTCTCCGAGGTCCCTACAGGCACCCCGGTAATCATAAAAACCACTACATAAGCGAAAAGGTCTAAGTAGTGGGAAGTAAGTTAAAACGCGTTGCAATCAGTTGCAAGTCACAAGCTATACTGAGGGGAGGCAGGAGGACTTGCTAGTAGGTTGCTAGGAGTGAGGTGTGCGTGCCCGATCCTCAGTCAACAGAAGTGGAGGATAAATTCATAGTTTCAACAGTGAATTCATTAACACTACACATTCTCACTGTAAAAAAAAGTAAATTTTAGACGTTTTGCTCACCGTCAATTTTTAAACGTTTTCTGTTTTTCTGAAAATTGTGTTTTCTATATTTTATGTTGCATTAAATTAATTTAGGGCAGACCGGGTTACATAAACCCATATTTTTTTATCACAAATAAATTAGAAAAACGGCCTCGCTAAGTCTGACGACGAGGTTGCCGAGGAAAATAGGATGCTTTCAAATTTTAATGTTTACCTTTCTTTGTGTGAGAATGCTGTGAACAGTGAACGATTATAATGCGTTACTTTCTCCAATCCCAAAAGGCAAATTATCACATCCAATGTCCAACGGAGTTTGGGCTGTAAAAAGCTGACCACTTAGGAAGCCAGACGAGCATATCTATCACTGATAAAATTACGAGTTCAAACCAAAACTGAACGTTTTAGGGTTTTCAGTGTCCCACAAATCTTTGTTAAATGAGTAAGAAACGTAGAACACAGGTGTTTCATGAGAAAGTTTAGAGCGTTGCAAACAACACGTGTTGCTTGGGTTACAAGCAAGTAGGTGTTGCATACAGGCAAATAGGTACAGAACTGACCAAGTGTAAATTATAAGCAAATCTAAAATATAAATGTTCCCACCAAGAATTAATTTCACTGGTTACAATACTAGTATCGGCAACACAATGACTAGGAACAATCTGATGAAAATGCACAGGCATCTCGGCATATGCTTGTACATAATATTTTATACTTGGTACCTCATACTACACAGCCTTATATTCGTGCACTGACATACATCACATTAGTGTGTGTGTGAGACAGGTACTTGGGTGTTAGCCTACTGTGGGAGGCACCTTGAGGGGGTGGTAATATATCTTATATACGTAGGTCTGAAATTTAAAATAATCTGAGGTATGATAACAGAGTTTATCCTGTAAATAAAATAAGAGCTCCTAGCCTGTAAATGAGCTGAAGTAGGATAACATCTAGCTTGTAAATGAACTCAGATAGGATAGCAGCTCTTAATTTGTTTACTAACTTCAACTGTGTAAAAACAAGACATAAAAACATTCCATTGCTGAGGACACCTGGGCAACGACAGCCAAGATTTTTTTTTTTTGCAAGTCTGAGGTCGTCGCTCATTAGGATAAATGTTAAAGTTTAAGGCCCTGCGACCATCAGGATTAATAAGGGCAAAATTTTACACTGAATCTTATAGTATTACTCTTTTTCAGTGAATCTAAATAGTAACATTATTATTATTATTGACGTGCTGCTGGAGTGTAAGCAAGGTAAGTTATGAAGGATTCAAAACAACCGGTTAGCTGGACTACCGTTGTGGAGGTGGAAAGTACAGAACCTGCACTCTGAAAGGAGATGTCAGGATGTTGCGATTTGGAGGATCATCTGAACTGTCGATGTGGAAGATGGCCTGAGTTGTAAAAATGATTATTTTTCTTATCTTAGTAGTGGTAGTAGTATATTCGTTAGGAAGCACTAAGACCATAAGAAAAGACGCCAGAGGACTGGTGATAATCTGGCTGCGATGTTGCTCCAACCATACCCATCTACGTAAAGAGGTAGCGTAAGGAGGGTAATACAAGAGATCACTGTACCTTCATTATGGGGAAACGAGCTAGCTATACAGAGTGAAAGGGCCCTGAATGTACCAACAAATAAAACGAAGTTTATAAGTGAACAAAGATAGACTATTTGTGAGTGTACTCTGTCACCAGTATAGTTTATCCTGCTTCACATAGTTATGGAAAAGATCACTGTACTGCTATATTCCCTCCAGTAAGTTTCCGTAAGTGGTACTTCACCAATAATAGTATATTCCTCATACTTGCATTATTGTAACTGCAAGTTTATTCCAAAATATATCTGTAAAGTATATAATTATCCTGTTATATAAGGTGCTGATTAATGGAAAGTGGTAATAAGTGCTTATACACCTCATTGGTGTATATACAGATATATTGATTAGTTTATACACACATATACATACTGCTTCCTGTATACACAACTATACATACTGATTAGTGTATATACATAATGACAGACGGATATACAAATATACGTAACGATCAGTGTAGTATATACCTGCGAGTTTGAGAAATATAGTCATACAATGCTTACAAAGCGTGTATCCAGTGGATGAGAAGAGATGATGTCAGCTAATCCACAACACCCTCAACATCTCCATAGCACGTGCACTATTTTCCCATTTTCCCATTCTTAGTATGTGCACTTTGTTCCCATCTTCCCCTTCATAGTACACGCTTTGTAAGATTGTTCAACTGCCTCCCAGCATACATAAGAATCCCTGGCCAGCCGGGCTGTGGCTCTTACGTCAGTTTGCGTGTGGCCAGCAGTAACAGCCTGATTGATCAGACCCTGATCCACCACGAGGCCTGGCCTCAGACCGGGCCGAGGGGGCGTTGACCCCCGAAACCCTCTCCAGGTTCCATTCACAATACGTGCACTTTATTACTCTCTCGTTATAGCACATGCACTGTTTTACCCCCTATTCAGAGTAAATGCACTCTGCTACTTCCTCACAATACGTGCACAATCATAATCCCATGACAGTCGACTATTTCTGATAATATTACAAAGTGGGGTTTACATATTTTATGGTATTTGTACATTTTATGAAATACTTATTACAAGAAGGCCAATAGTATGCCTAAGTCCAACACCCATACAAATATCCTTGTGGATCATGCAGCTCTAATGAAGAGCCTTTTACTGGCAAAAGATACTCAATACGAATACTTAATGACGTAAATTACCTAACTTGGCATTAAACCTGGGACAAAAAAAGAACATTAATAGTGAAAACTAAAATTTGAATAATCATGGAAAGAAATACTGAAAGGACAATGGTAAATTAGTATCCCAGAGCCTGTGTGACCTACACACCTCTCTACCTCGCTGTCTGAATTACGACTGACAAAACTGTCTGTATTACAACTGACAAAATTGTCTCTGTATTAAAACTTTCAAAACTGTCTCTGTATTACAACTGACAAAACTGTCAGTGTATTATGACTGACAAAACTGTCTCTGTATTACGACTGACAAAACTGTCTCTGTATTACGACTGACAAAACTGTCTCTGTATTACGACTGACAAAACTGTCTCTGTATCACAACTTTTAAATCTGTCTCTGTATTACGACTGACAAAACTGTCTCTGTATCACTACTTTCAAAACTGTCTCTGTATTACAACTGACAAAACTGTCAGTGTATTACGACTGACAAAACTGTCAGTGTATTACGACAGACAAAACTGTCAGTGTATTACGACAGACAAAACTGTCAGTGTATTACGACTGACAAAACTGTCAGTGTATTACGACTGACAAAACTCAGTGTATTACGACTGACAAAACTGTCTCTGTATTACGACTGACAAAACTGTCTCTATCACAACTTTCAAAACTGTTTCTGTATTACGACTGACAAAACCACCATCGGTGAAACATTCAATAAATGTCTTATTGTGCATACGTGTCTTATTTCTACAATCTGTTGGCATTAACATACTTGTACGTATACTACATGCAAGTATAGTGAACTTGGACCCAGACGGAGGTCCAGAGCCTAGCGGATGTAAGTTGCTTTATTCTACAGTGTTGAACTGCTTAAGGCAATTTGTATATGAACCAATGAGAAAAAAAAAATGACAAACCGGCGAGGCTGGATATTATTTTCGCCTCTCACAAGACAAACATATAAAACTACTGTAAATGTATAATGCCCCTGAGTGAGGGACCATTATTAATCCATAAGCCTATAAAATCATGTACAGTATAGTAATTACAGAGTATTTTCAAATTATATAAGCAGCGGTAAGATCAAAACTTTTATTACACAATTCAGAGCAGCTGAGCGATATCGCTGACGGGTTGAGAGACAGCGACTCATCAGTATGATGATATCTAATCAAGTACTTTTATAAAGTGTTGGATCAGTGGAAGAGCACAATGATCAATGAAAAATTTTTCTCAGCCAGTACACTGGACTGAACACTACCTGAATTCGTATGCTTTCTTCTTATTTGTTATCTTTTTAGCATCATTTTTTTCAATCGATTTATTAATTCATGATCATTTGACGACCCTCCAATTCGGCCCAGGTCCATCGACCAGGCCTCCCGGTGGATCAGGGTCTGATCAACTAGGCTGTTACTGCTGGCCGCACGTCTGGCCTACAGTTATATAAAACTGCTTCGACTGCTGTTCGTCTAACTAGTGATACAAATATAAACCCATTATCTATACAAGACAAAAGCTACCAAGCAACTAGCACCGATAAGAAGGCAAGAGAATGCAACAGATTATTCACCCCTTACTCAGACCAGAGTCCAGCATGGGTATTGCGATCCCTGAATGGGGCACAATGTATATATATGTTTATATTGATTATATAATGTATATTTTATCATTCATATAATTTTATATTGCTGTTATTTTCAATAATAGCTAAATTGGAAATTTCTTGCCTTATATTATTATTTGACTTAGCAATATTATTAGGTAGAATGTAACTTTTACACTTCAGTGCTCATTATTGGAGAGTGTTGAGTAGCTACCCGTGAGTTGGCTAACTACCTTCATAACTGCCACCTCGCTTGTTTAAGTTAGGTGATAGTAGTAATAGTACTAAAATTATAAATATTAAATAATAATTACATTGTATTTTATTAAAATACATTAATAAAATGGTAATAAAGTATATATGGATCGCATTTTGATATATCAGGGGAGATATCCTAGATCTGAATAAACTTACTTAATCTAATATTCCAGCCATCACGATAGTCACTATTATCAAATAATCTTAAACAAGTGCCTTCCGTCCTACCCCTTCCCCCCCCCCTCTCTCTCTCTCTCTGTCTCTCACTCTCCTCATTTCTCTCCTTTCAATACTAGTCCTACTTATACCATATACGTAACAGAAGTACTTAAAATCATGGAAACTACACAGAATGAATTTAATTCAAACTACAGACTCCTTGAAAGTTATATGTAATATGTGTAATGAGTTTGGTGTAGTAGTTCTACTCATTCTTTATTGCTTTTCAAGGGAAGAGGGGATGCCTTGATGCTGTTGGAGGACTCTTGATTAAAAATATTGGAGCCCCAATCTCCTTTCTTGAACCGGACAAATGGAAAAATCAAGAACCCCCAATGGAAATAAGTCACTTTGTCGGACTTTTTTTTTTTTTTTTGGTTATCCTATTCAATTTACACTATGTATGATAATTGTATTTATGTGTACTTGTGCCTAAATAAATTTACTTACTGCCCAACCCCTACGCATCGTTTTACCCCTACGGGTTTAGGGCTTCCAATGAAAATAGCTATAAATAATTATGTCTGGAGTGTAGATAATGGTTTTGATTCTGGAAACTATTATAATCACGGATCAATGTTAAACTCGTAGGGGTCATACAGTGTTCTGGTGATCGCATAATAATAATAATTAGTCATGAGAAAGCTCTAGACCTGTAAGGGTCTGTTAACTGTAGGTAATAATTGAATGTTGCTCCTCAGTGGATTTCGGCGATAAAATAGTTTAAACTGTACAATACTGAGTGACTTTCACCTCAGAGATAGCATTGTGTTATGTAAATGGCAAGAAATACAGCTAAATCTAATGAAACCTTCCTTACCCAACTTTAAAACAACTTAACCTTCCTCTGCCATCGGTCTTTGTTTACGTGCGCTGCATTTTTGTTTACGTGTGCTGGTTGTTTACGTGTGCTGCATCTTTGTTTACGTGAGCTGCATTTTTGTTCATGTGCGCTGCATCTTTGTTTACGTATGCAGCATCTTTGCTTACGTATGCATTTGTTTACGTATGCAGCATCTTTATTTACGTATGCAGCATCTTTATTTACGTATGCAGCATCTTTATTTACGTATGCAGCATCTTTATTTACGTATGCAGCATCTTTATTTACGTATGCAGCATCTTTATTTACGTATGCAGCATCTTTATTTACGTATGCAGCATCTTTATTTACGTATGCAGCATCTTTGTTTACGTATGCAGCATCTTTGTTTACGTATGCAGCATCTTTGTTTACGTATGCAGCATCTTTGTTTACGTATGCAGCATCTTTGTTTACGTATGCAGCATCTTTGTTTACGTATGCAGCATCTTTGTTTACGTATGCAGCATCTTTGTTTACGTATGCAGCATCTTTGTTTACGTATGCAGCATCTTTGTTTACGTATGCAGCATCTTTGTTTACGTATGCAGCATCTTTGTTTACGTATGCAGCATCTTTGTTTACGTATGCAGCATCTTTGTTTACGTATGCAGCATCTTTGTTTACGTATGCAGCATCTTTGTTTACGTATGCAGCATCTTTGTTTACGTATACAGCATCTTTGTTTACGTATGCAGCATCTTTGTTTACGTATGCAGCATCTTTGTTTACGTATGCAGCATCTTTGTTTACGTATGCAGCATCTTTGTTTACGTATGCAGCATCTTTGTTTACGTATGCAGCATCTTTGTTTACGTGCACTGCATCTTTGTTTACGTGTGCCGTGATTGGTCAGGCCGCAGTACTAAGGGTTGATTTGCTCCGACGTGCCGCTCGTGGCAATTTTTTTTTTTTTTGCTAACATCTCCCAAAATAAAAGTTCGCCTAAGAAATATGTGTTTACTCCGTGGTATAGATAAGTTGTACGTATCGTGAGATATAAACAATGTCTGGTTTTCGCCGAGGAACACTTCAAATTATAACCTTTAATAAAAATGAATATTATTACAATCAAAACTTAGTGCTAAACCCACAAGTCATATATTATTGCAATCATAACTAAGCGCTAAACCCACAAGGGTCATACAGCGCTGCATAAAAGTAAATAAAATTATATATTTTTAATTAATACGAAGAGGTATTCTCGATTATATTCATGGATTATACGTGGCCTGGGAAATGAAAGATAAAAAGATTTGATGCATGGAGAGTAAGAACTATAATTATCCATGGAAAGCGCTAAAACCATATGGGTTGAAGGATATTAATATTATTGGGGTGCGCTAAACCAGCAGCAATTATAGTCTGTGGGGTAGATGGAAGGTATTCAGGCTTAATTCAGGGATTATTATTATTATTATAATCAAATAGAAGCGCTAAACCACAGGGGTCGTTAATTCAGGGAATTGGAGCACAGATCCAATTCCGTAGATCAAGAGCCCCTCACCAGCTGAAGGATAAGATGAAATTGTTAAGTTACCAGTGGTGTAGGAGACAGCAGATGTGGCTTCCATGAGTGGGTAGTGTGGTTCAGACGGGGGAGTGGTGGGGGAGACCAGTGTGGAGGTGGTGTCAGAGCTGGTCAGCTTTAGCTTCAGGTCACACTCCCCTCCACCATCACCGTTCACAACGCTCTCCATCTTGCAACCGCTTAATCAGATTACCCTCCAACCGGTTAATAAGACTGTCTTTCCACTTGGTTTGAGAAAAAGCTGTTCAACTCGAGGCTACGGATGAATCATATATCAAACCCTATAAATATGGTTTATATATATATATTTTATATAAATGTCTGTGTTGCCTTTTCAAGGCTTCAGCATAACTACCACTGGATTCGAAAAAAAAATTTGAAATAAATGTTGACGTTATTGACTAAACAATTCAACCCCAGGTGCAGGAAACTTGCTATGCTATTAACAGAGTTGATTTTATTAGTCCGTATATTTTACTACAACACGTGATCTATGACACATTAAATTTAGCTGAACTTGGTCACTTTTCTTGGCAACTGGTGGAAAATAAATCACAATTTGACAGAGGGCCTATGCAGCGCATTTTGGGAAGTTCTGCAAAGCAGCTCTATTACCACTGATCGCTCTAGAATATCTCACCGGCGCAATCATCTTCCAGCAAAGTCGAAAATTTACACGAAAAATATAGAACGTAGAGGCAGCGTGTGTCACTGTGAGGAGAGGAAGAGAAGAGACAACCGACCACCGCCCTGGTTGTCGAGTCACTGAGGAGCATCAGCTGGCTGCTGCTGCTGCCGTCACTGTGGACCCAGCAGCCCAGTGTTGCCGTCTGCTGTCTTCTCCCACCACGTGTTACCAGTGACACCCACCGTGTCGTTAGTTATTTGGGGGGAGCGCTAAACCCATAGGGATTATACAGCGCCTGTGGGGATGGGCAGGTTGGGAGGCATTCAGGCTCAATTCAGGGAACTGGAGCAGATCCAATTCCCTAGATCAAGAGTCCCTCACCAGCGTCAAGGAACCTTCCTTGAGAGTCCACCGTGTTAGTACATTAAATTTATGGGGTGGGGGAAACACTAAACCTGTAGGGGTCATACAGCGCCTGGGGGAATGAAATTATTATAATCAAGGGGAAGCGCTAAACCTGTAGGATTATACATCGCCTGTGGGGGGAATGTGGAAGGTATTCAGGCTTACTTCAGGGAACTGGTGCACAGATCCAATTCCCTAGATCAAGAGCCCCTCACCAGCGTCAAGGAACCTTCCTTGAGGGGCCTCACCAGCGTCAAGGAACCTTCCTTGAGGGGCCTCACCAGCGTCAAGGAACCTTCCTTGAGGGGCCTCACCAGCGTCAAGGAACCTTCCTTGAGGGGCCTCACCAGCGTCAAGGAACCTTCCTTGAGGGGCCTCACCAGCGTCAAGGAACCTTCCTTGAGGGGCCTCACCAGCGTCAAGGAACCTTCCTTGAGGGCCTCACCAGCGTCAAGGAACCTTCCTTGAGGGGCTCACCAGCGTCAAGGAACCTTCCGAGGGCCTCACAGCGTCAAGGAACCTTCCTGAGGGCCTCACCAGCGTCAAGGAACCTTCCTTGAGGGCGCTCACCAGCGTCGAAGGAACCTTCCTTGAAGGGCCTCACCAGCGTCAAGGAACCTTCCTTGAAGGGCCTCACCAGCGTCAAACCTTCCTTGAAGGGCTACCAGCGTCAAGGAACCTTCCTTGAGGGGCCTCACCAGCGTCAAGGAACCTTCCTTGGGGGGGCCTCCACCAGCGTCAGGAACCTTCTTGAGGGGCCTCACCAGCGTCAGAACCTTCCTTGGGGCTCACCAGCGTCAAGGAACCTTCCTTGAGGGGCTCACCAGCGTCAAGGAACCTTCCTTGAGGGGCCTCACCAGCGTCAAGGAACCTTCCTTGATGGGCCTCACCAGCGTCAAGGAACCTCCCTTGAGGGGTGAGGGAATGAAAGACTTTCGGGTCAAGATCAAGATCCCCTCACCGGCATCAAGGAACTTCCTTGAAGGGCAAGAGCTCATTTTAGTACATCTCTGAATGGTAATTATTATTATTATAATCAAGGGGAGCGTTAAACCCGTATTATTATTATAATCAAAAGAAGCGCTAAACTACAAGGGTCATACAGCGCGGCAGTAAACTCGTAGTGGTCCCCCGTAGAGTACAATAGGAGGCATCCAGATTCGATCACAAATAATAATAATAATGTAATTAAGAGCTTGTGCTTCTTAAGTGGATGTGACCCGGCTGACCAGGTTGGGTCATTGGCTTAAACCGGTAGGTGACTTGGACCTGCCTCGCATCGGCCAGTAGGCCTGCTGCAGCGTTCCTTCTGTCTTGTTCTTAGGGAGTTATACACTGCAGTGCGGTGCCAGGAGGTTTTCTATGACGTTTACAAGAGTCGAGACCACTGAAAAGGGAATACCCGTGCGAAATTAGGTCACGAACCACTGAATTGGTATCCAGCAGCAAGTCTTTGGGTTTACTATTATAATAAAAAACCAAGCACTAAACCCACAAGGGTCATACATCGCTGCGACTTTGGTTTACTAGAAATGCGGCATAACCAATGTATACTAAGGACGGTGGGAGTCAAATTTCTAAATAATGTAACACAATGTAGGAATCAATGGTGAAATAATCAACAAGGACTGGAGTAAGAAAGTCTACACAGCTTTAGTGCCTTGGTACACTAATAAGGGGAAAACGCTAGGCCAATAGCCACATAGTGACAGGAACGAAAGGCAACAGGACCTGGGAGTGGTAATGTCTGAGGATCTCACCAAGGATCACAACAGTGCCACTATCACATCTGCGAGGAAACTGATAGAATGTATAATGAGAACAGAGATGTCAAGCAATGATAATCCTTTTTAAATCACTTGTCCTCTATAGGCTGAAATACTGTTGTACATTAACATCTCCATTCAAGGCAAGTGAAATTTCAGATCTAGAGAATGTAGAGAGAACCTTTACTGCACATATAAATTCCATCAAACACCTTAATTACTGGGAACGCCTGGAAGTACTTGACTTGTACTCGATGGAGCGCAGGTGAGAGATACATCTACACTTAGAGGCTGAAGGGACTGGTCCCTAATCTGCACACAAAAATCACTCACTACGAAAGCCAAAGACTTGGCAGGCGATGCAACATACCCCCAGTGAAAAGCAGGGATGCCATTAGTACACTAAGAGAAAACACAGTAAGTGTCCGGGGCTCCGACTCATAAACAGCCTCCCACCAGCCATAAGGGAATTACCAACAGACCCCTGGTTGTCAAGAGGGAGCTGGACAGATACCTAAAGTCGGTGCCGGATCAGGCGGGCTGTGGTTCATACGTTGGACTACATGCGGCCAGCAGTAACAGCCTCATAAGAACATAAGAAAGAAGGAACACTGCAGCAGGCCTACTGGCCCATGCGAGGCAGGTCCAAGTCTCCCGCCGGCTTAAGCCAATGCCCTGCCCCAGCCAGGTCAGGTTACATTCACTTAAGGAAGGAGCACGGCATCTGACCTAGTAGCACAAACTAGTCAGGTACAACTCACACCCACCCGCACCCACTCATATATTTATCTAGCCTATTTTTAAAACTACACAACGTTTTAGCCTCTATAACTGTACTCGGGAGTTTGTTCCACTCATCGACAACTCTATTACCAAACCAATGCTTTCCTATATCCTTCCTGAATCTGAATTTATCCAACTTAAAGCCATTGCTGCGAGTCCTGTCAATACAAGATATTTTTAGCACGCTATTTACATCCCCTTTATTTATTCCTGTTTTCCATTTACATATATACCTCAATCATATCCCCCCTAATTCTACGCCTTTCTAGAGAGTGCAGATTCAGGGTCCTCAGTCTATCCTCATAGGGAAGATTTCTGATACATGGAATCAACTTGGTCATCCTCCTTTGTACGTTTTCCAGAGCATTTATATCCATTCTGTAATACGGTGACCAAAACTGTGCAGCATAATCTAGATGAGGCCTAACCAAGGATATATAGAGTTGAAGAACAACCTGAGGACTCCTATTATTTATGCTTCTTGATATGAAGCCAAGGATTCTGTTTGCTTTATTGCGAACACTTATGCACTGCTGTCTTGGTTTTAGATTACTGCTAACCAGAACTCCTAAATCCTTTTCGCAATCAGTAGTATTAAGATCTACATTATTTAGTTTATATGTGGCATGGTTATTGTCCTGTCCAATATTTAGAACTTTGCATTTATCTATATTAAACTGCATCTGCCACTTCTCCGACCACTGCATCAGTCTATTCAAATCTTCCTGGAGTGCTCTAATGTCCTCATTTGAATGAATTGGACGGGCTATTTTGGTGTCATCGGCAAACTTGCTTATGTCGCTATTTATTCCCTCATCTATGTCGTTTATGTAGATTGTGAACAACAAGGGCCCAATACTGACCCCTGTGGAACACCACTTGTGACGCTTCCCCACTCTGATTTCTCCCCATTTATGCAAACTCTCTGCTGCCTATTTGTCAACCATGCCTCTATCCAGGAAAAAATTTCTCCTCCTATTCCGTGTGCCTTAATTTTCCTCAATAGTCTCTGATGTGGACTCTATCAAAAGCCTTACTGAAGTCCATATACACAATATCATATTCATTACCATGATCTACCTGCTCAAATACCTTAGTGAAAAAAGTTATTAAATTTGTAAGGCAGGAACGCCCTTTTGTAAAACCGTGCTGAGATTCGTTGATTAATTTATGCTTTTCAAGATGGCTGCGAATTGCCTCGGCAATTATTGATTCCATAAATTTTCCACTATGGAGGTTAGGCTTATTGGTCTATAGTTCGAAGCTAAGGACCTGTCTCCTGCTTTGAAAATAGGTATTACATTTGCAATTTTCCACTTATCTGGCACCATGCCAGTTTGCAGTGATATGTTGAAAAGATTAGAAATAGGTTTGCTAAGCTCCTCTTTACATTCCTTTAGAACCCTTGCATACAGTTCATCAGGGCCTGGGGATTTGTTAGGTTTTAATTTATCTATTTGTCTAAGGACCTTTGATATACCTTTGAAGAGTTTCGAGAGTATCTACTCTCTGAGCCCGGCCATGGGCCAGGCTCGTCTGGTGCTTGCCTGGTCAACCAGGCTGTTGCTGCTGGAGGCCCGCTGCCCCACATATCCATCACAGCCTGGTTGATCTGGCACCTGGTGAAGATATTTGTCCAGTTTCCTCTTGAAGGCTTCTACACTGGTTCCAGCCGTGTTTCGGATATCTTCTGGTAAGATGTTGAATAGTCTGGGACCCCGGATGTTAATACAGTGCTCCCGTATTGTCCCCACCGCACCCCTGCTCCTCACTGGATTTATTTTACACTTTCTCCCATATCTCTCACTCCAGTATGTTGTTATGGCAGTGTGCAGATTTGGGACCAGGCCCTCAAGTACTTTCCATGTATATATTATCATGTATCTCTCCTCCTCCGCTCCAATGAGTACATGTTCAAGACTTGAAGGCGTTCCCAATAATTTAGATGTTTCAATGGCTCAATGTGAGCCGTAAACGATCTCTGGATTTGTTCCAGCTCTGCTATTTCTCCTGCCCTGAACGGGGCCGTCAGCACTGAGCAGTATTCTAAGTGAGGGAGCACTAGCGATTTGAATAGTGTCACCATCGGCATTATTTCCCTTGTTTTGAAAGTTCTCAATACCCACCCCGTCATCTTCCTGGCTGTTGTGATCTTTGTCTTGTTATGGTCTTTAAACGACAGATCAGCAGACATAATTATTCCCAAGTCCTTTACGTGTTCCTTTCGTTCTATGTGGTGACCCTCTTGCGTTTTGTATATAGTGTTCCTTTTGAGTTCTTCATTTTTCCATACCTAAGCAGCTGAAACTTATCACCATTGAACGTCATGTTGTTCTCCACTGCCCATTGGAAGACCCTGCTTATGTCCTCCTGTAATTTTTCAGTGTCCTCTACCGTAGTGACTTTCATGCTTATTTTAGTGTCATCTGCAAATGATGATACAAAAGTGTGCTGGGTGTTTTTATCTATGTCTGCTATGAGGATTAGAAACAGCAGAGGTGCCAGGACAGTGCCTTGGGGCACTGAGCTTTGACCTCGCTGATGCTGGATCTTGCCCTGTTCACTACTACTTTTTGTGTTCTTTGTGTTAGGAACTCAAAATCCATCTGCCTACCTTCCCGTAATGCCTATGGCCCTCATTTTGTGCGCTATCACTCCATGATCGCATTTGTCAAACGCCTTTGCAAAATCTGTGTAAATCACATCTGCGTTTTGGTCGTCCTCCAATGCCTCTGTAATTCTGTCATAATGGTTCAGCAGCTGTGACAGGCATGATCGACCCGCTCTAAAGCCATGCTGGTTCGGGTTATGTTGGTTGTGCTGGTCCATGAACTTTGTAATCTGCCGCTCATCACTCTTTCAAAGATTTTTATGATGTGAGAAGTGAGGGCTACTGGTCTGTAATTTTTAGCTAGTGCTCTACTACCTCCCTTATGCAAAGGAGCTATGTCTGCACTCTTTAAGGCCTCTGGAATTTCACCTAGATCTAAGCTCTTTCTCCACAGAATACTAAGGGCTCTTGCTAATGGTACTTTGCACTGCTTTATAAATAAAGCATTCCATGAATCTGGTCCAGGTGCTGAGTGAGTGGGCATGTTGGCCATTTCTTTTTCGAAATCTATGGGATTTGTACTAATGTCGGTTAGGTGGTCTGCGCAGCCTTCTGCTGGAGTGAAAAATATTTCTGCATTTTCTACCTTGCTGTCATTTAGTGGGTTGCTGAACACTGACTCATACTGTTCTTTTAGAATTTCACTCATTTCCATGTCACTTGTGACCCTAATCGTGTATAGTTTACTATCGTCCTGTGACGGTGAGCTGACCTGAGTAACTTTTGAGTGGGTATATCTTGTCCCTAATCTTACTTCTGTATACCTGAAAAAATCCTTTTGGGTTAGTTTTCGATTCTCTTGCAACTTTAACCTCATAGTCTCTTTTTGCTTTTCTTATTCCCTTTTTTATTTCTCTCTTTAACTGAATATATTGATTACTTAATTGCCCCTCTCCTCTTTTGATTCGCCTATATATGCCTCTCTTTTGACCAATGAGATGTTTTAATCTATTGTTCATCCATTTAGGATCATTTTTGTTTGATCTGATTTCCCTAATAGGAACATAAGTTGTCTGAGCAGCTAGAACTATTCTCTGAAAATGTCATATTGGCAATCACCACCTACCTGACCCACTGTCAGGTCATTCCAGTTCAGCCCACCCAGGTAATTTTTCAGTCCTATGAAATCAGCCAGGCGGAAGTCAGGGACAGAGACTTGATTGTCATTATTAGGGTAATTCCATGATATATTAAAACTGAGTGATTTGTGATCACTTTCCCCAAGCTCATCATTAACCTCAAGATTATTAATTAGCGATTCCTGCTGGCAAGAACCAAGTCTAGCAGGTTATTTCCTCTAGTTGGTTCTGTCACCAACTGTTTCAAAAACAATCCTGAATCGTATCAAGAAAGTCACTTGACTCTAAATTTCCTGTCAAATTGCTCCAGTCAATTTGTCTAAAGTTGAAATCTCCCATCAGCACAACATTTTCATGTGTAGATGCCTTACGAATTTCATCCCATAGAAGTTTACTGCACTCCCTATCAAGATTTGGGGGCCTGTAAATCACACCCAAAATAAGTTTTACACGGCCTTCAAGAAGCTGTAACCAAACAGATTCAGTGGCTGACGCTTCTAATTTTATATCTTGTCTAACACAACAGTTTAAATTGTCTCTGACATACATCGCTACTCCACCACCCTTCCTGTTGACCCTATCAGTGTGGAATAATTTATAGCCTTGTATGTGACATTCAGAAGGCAACTCTCTATCTTTCAGATTGAGCCAGGTCTCTGTTATAGCAATAATATCTATGTTTCCTGCACTTGCAATTAATCTTAACTCATCTATCTTATTTCTTACACTCCTGCTATTATTATTATTATTATTAAAATCAAATAGAAGCGCTAAACCACAGGGGTTATACAGCAACACTCCTGCTATTAGTATAGTAAACCTTAAGGGAGCTAGTCTCTTGTTTCCCTCTACTGTCTCCCGGGCGCGGGGTGTTAATCCGGAATACCCTCCAGGTAGATATGGAAGGGTTATTTTAAGTCTTGGGAGTAACAGTAAACTTTCAGGGATTATATAATCTGGCCTGGTCCTCTCAAAGACAAACTAAGCTGAGCATTATTAAATTTTCCACAATTGGAGGTTAGGTAAGGTTCGTCAGGACACCAATTGGAGACTAACCTTGGGCGTTGACTGCCCTGAATCATGCAAATCATTATAATCAAAAGAAGCGCTAAACCTACAAGGGGTATACAACGCAACCTGGTATACTGACGATGAACAGGAAATGAGTGAAATCCTAAAGGAACAGTATGAGTCAGTGTTCAGCAACCCACTAAATGTCAGCAAGGTAGAAAAATGCAGAAATATTTTTCACTCCAGCAGAAGGCCGAGCAGACCACCTAACCGACATTAGTACAAATCCCATAGATTTCGAAAAAGAAATGGACAACATGCCCACTCACTCAGCACCTGGACCAGATTCATGGAATGCTTTATTTATAAAGCAGTGCAAAGTACCATTAGCAAGAGCCCTTAGTATTCTGTGGAGAAAGAGCTTAGATCTAGGTGAAATACCGGAGGCTTTAAAGAGTGCAGACATAGCTCCTTTGCATAAGGGAGGTAGTAGAGCACTAGCTAAAAATTACAGACCAGTAGCCCTCACTTCTCACATCATAAAAATCTTTGAAAGTGATGAGACGGCAGATTACAAACTTCATGGACCAGCACAACCAACATAACCCGAACCAGCATGGCTTCAGAGCGGGACGATCATGCCTGTCACAGCTGCTGAACCATTATGACAGAATTACGGAGGCATTGGAGGACGACCAAAACGCAGATGTGATTTACTCAGATTTTGCAAAGGCGTTTGACAAATGCGATCATGGAGTGATAGCGCACAAAATGAGGGCCATAGGCATTACTGGGAAGGTAGGCAGATGGATATTTGAGTTCCTAACACACAGAACACAAAAAGTAGTAGTGAACAGGGCAAGATCCAGCATCAGCGAAGTCAAAAGCTCAGTGCCCCAAGGCACTGTCCTGGCACCTCTGCTGTTTCTCATCCTCATAGCAGACAGATAAAAACACCCAGCACACTTTTGTATCATCATTTGCAAAGACACTAAAATAAGCACGAGTCACTATGGTAAAAGACACTGAAAGATTACAGGAGGACATAAGCAGGGTCTTCCAGTGGGCAGTGGAGAACAACATGACGTTCAATAGTGATAAGTTTCAGCTGCTTAGGTATGGAAAAAATGAAGAACTCAAAAGGAACACTATATACAAAACGCAAGAGGGTCACCACATAGAACGAAAGGAACACGTTAAGGACTTGGGAATAATTATGTCTGCTGATCTGTCTTTTAAAGACCATAACAAGACAAAGATCACAACAGCCAGGAAGATGACGGGGTGGGTATTGAAAACTTTCAAAACAAGGGAAATATTGCCGATGGTGACACTTCAAATCGCTAGTGCTCCCTCACTTAGAATACTGCTCTGTGCCGACGGCCCCGTTCAGGGCAGGAGAAATATCAGAGCTGGAACAAATTCAGAGATCGTTTACGGCTCACATTGAGCCATTGAAACATCTAAATTTGGGAACGCCTTCAAGTCTTGAACATGTACTCATTGGAGCGGAGGAGAGAGAGATACATGATAATATATACTTGGAAAGTACTTGAGGGCCTGGTCCCAAATCTGCACACTGCCATAACATACTGGAGTGAGATATATGGGAGAAAGTGTAAAATAAACCCAGTGAGGAGCAGGGGTGCGGTGGGGACAATACGGGAGCACTGTATTAACATCTGGGGTCCCAGACTATTCAACATCTTACCAGAAGATATCCGAAACATCGCTGGAACCAGTGTAGAAGCCTTCAAAGAGGAAACTGACAAGGATCTTCATCGGGTGTCAGATCAACCAGGTGTGATGGATATGTGGGTCAGCAGGCCTCCAGCAGCAACAGCCTGGTTGACCAGGCAGGCACCAGACGAGCCTGACCCATGGCCGGGCTCAGAGTAGATACTCTCGAAAACTCTTCAAAGGTATATATCAAAGGTATGCAGGGGTATTGGGTAGCAAGAGAGGGATGAGTATTAGGGTATGGAGTGCAGAGGGGCAGTGGATAGTGCAGGGGTAGAGTAGCAAGAGATTTAGGTAGAAAGGGCAGTGAGGAGTACTAGTCATTATCATCAGATTATTATTATTATTATAATCAAATAGAAGCGCTAAACCACAGGCATTATCATCAGAGTTTGTGCAGTAAATCAGTTGCTGTCAAAAAGTCAACGAGTGTCTGGGTTTAAGGAGGATCCATCAGCAAGAAGGGAAGGTAAAGTAAGGGCAGTAGAGTGGTGACGACGTTGGAGGTCAATTCTGCTTACTAGTTGATAGAGCGGGCAGTCCAATAGAATGTAGCTGACAATTCTCAGAGTGGAACAGGGCGACTCTCCATGAGATGACCGTGAGTAAGACGAGGGGAGAGAGTAGTCTCCCAACCTCGACATAGATGACAAGACGGCAAGAAACCTATATGTACTTGGTTTAATTGACTGTAGAGTATGGAGCAGATTAGACCAACGTTGTTGCCAACGGGTGCCAAGGTGGGTAGCAATTACAGCAAAATAGTATATGAAACTGGGAGGTCATGAACTGCTGACCGCGCAGCAGTCTGCCTGTTCATTGCCTTGTACGTCATGACGGGGGACCCAACAAAAAATATATTTATGCTTGCTAGATTATTATAATAATCAAAAGAAGCGCTAAACCACGACGTAACCAAAGTTGGATACGAAGAACCAGTGCATGCAACTCATGGGGGAAAGGGGGAAAGAGTGGTTCATTCAGCAAATGGTTAAGCTATCCATTTTATGCAGTGCTAAACCAGCGGGGTACGTTTTGGTGGAATGGAGGCAGTCAGATAAGATTATTATTATTATGGACTGCCCACTATCAACGAGCACGCAGAATTTACCTCCAACGGCGTCTTCGCTCTGCGGCCCTTTCTTTATCTTCCCTTCTTGCAGATGGACCCTCCTTTATTATTATAATCAAAAGAAGCGCTAAACCACAAGGGTTATAAAGCGCGGCAGGGCAGGACAGGGAGAATAGATTGTAAGCGGAAGATGGATGATTAGTAGGGTATGGAGTGCAGCAGGACAGTGGATAATGCAGGGATAGAGGGTAGCAAGAGATCGAGGTAGAAGGGACTGAGTGAGGTGCTAGAGGTATAATCTTCAGAGTTTGTGTAGTAAGTCAGTTTGTCAAAAAGTCAACGAGTGTGTCAGGATTAAAGGAGTGTCCATCAGCAAGAAGGGAAGGTAAAGAAAGGGCCGCAGAGCGAAGACGCCGTTGGAGGTAAATTCTGCGTGCTCGTTGATAGTGGGGGCAGTCCAACAGAATATGTCGAAGACACTGGAACCTGACAATGCTCACAGAGGGGCAGGGAGCCTCTCCAGGAGATACCCGTAAGACGAGTGTGGCCGATGCGAAGACGGGAGAGTGTAGTCTCCCAACCTCGACATTGGTGACAGAAGGCCAGAAACCTATAATCGGTTTAATAGAATGAAGTTTGTTATTCAGCAGGTCAGACCAGCGTTGTTGCCAACGGGTACGAAGGTGGGTAACAATGACCGCAAAATAGTCCGTAAAAGGAACACCTCTATATGAAACTGGAAGGTCATGTACTGCTGACCGCGCAGAAACATGACAAGAAGGCTTATAAAGGGGCAAGACTACACCTCACAGTCACTTCATACTAACAAAAACCACACCTCACAGTAGCGTAACATCGCACGACTGAGGTGTGGTTTTTGTTATGTGACTTGAGGTGTATTATTATTATAATCAAATAGAAGCGCTAAACCACAGGGGTTATACAGCGCTGCAGGTTATTGTAGGATGCAGGGAGAGTGGGTTGTAAGAGGGAGATGGATGATTAGTAGGGTATGGAGTGCAGCATGACGGTGGATAGTGCAGGGATAGAAGGTAGCAAGAGATCGAGGTAGAAGGGACTGAGGGAGGTGCTTGAGGTGTAATCTTCAGAGTTTGTGTAGTAAGTCAGTTTCTGTCAAAAAGTCAACAAGAGAGTCAGGATTAAAGGAGGGTCCATCTGCAAGAAGGGAAGGTAAAGAAAGGGCCGCAGAGCGAAGACGTCGTTGGAGGTAAATTCTGCGTGCTCGTTGATAGAGTGGGCAGTCCAGCAGAATATGTCGAACAGACACTGGAACCTGACAATGCTCACAGAGAGGGGCAGGGAGCCTCTCCATGAGATACCCGTGAGTAAGACGAGTGTGGCCGATGCGAAGACGGAGAGTGTAGTCTCCCAACCTCGACATTGGTGACAAGAAGAAGGCCAGAAACCTATAATCGGTTTAATAGAATGAAGTTTGTTATTCAGCAGGTCAGACCAGCGTTGTTGCCAACGGGTGCGAAGGTGGGTAGCAATGACCGCAAAATAGTCCGTGAAAGGAACACCTCTATATGAAACTGGAAGGTCATGTACTGCTGACCGCGCAGCAGTGTCTGCCTGTTCATTGCCCTGTACGTCAACATGACCAGGGACCCAACAAAAAACAATATCTTTATGCTTGCTAAAGATACGGCGTAACCAAAGGTGGATACGAAGAACTAGGGGGTGAGGTGTATCAATTTTACGGATAGCCTGTAAAGCACTAAGGGAGTCAAACGACCACAAATGGTGATACAGGCATAGATGCAATACGGATAAGTGCCACAAGAATGGCATACAATTCAGCCGTAAATATGCTAGCCGAGGTTAATAGATGCCCTCGCACGACGCTGTCCGGAAACACACACTGCGAATCCGACGCCGTCAGACGACTTTGAACCATCGATGTACACTGCGATGGCATGGGAATGAGAACGGAAGTGGTCTAGAAAAAAAGAGCGAGAAGCCGCCGTAGGTAGGCGGGCTTTCGCGCAAGGTAGAGGAATAGAACAGACACGGACAGCAGGAAATTCCCAAGGGGGTAGGGGAAAGGGAGATGTCACATGAACATATAGAGGTAGTAGCTGAAGGGAAGACATGAGTGAATGTAGACGAACAGAAAAGGGACGAAGTAAGCAGGGGCGACGAACAAATAAAGAGCGTCTACTAACATCTAACAATCCTATACATGGAAGGATTGCGGAGGTCATGAGATCGAACATAATAGCGAATGCAATGTGCCTCACGACGATCGGACAAGGATGGAATGTTTGCTTCTACATAGAGGCTCTCAACCGGGGAAGAACGAAATGCACCAAGGCATAAGAGTAATCCCTGGGATTAAGGATGGAAAGTAGAGCAGGGAAGGCCGCCGAATATATCTGGTCACCATAATCGAGTTTTGATAAAATTAGGGCTGAATGTAAACGAGAGTTCTACGATCAGCCCCCCATGAAAGATGTGCGAGGGTTTTAAGGAGGTTCAGCCGGCTGTGACAAGTTCCCTTAAGAGAGGTAATATGAAGTTTCCAGGACAATCGACGGTCAAACAGGAGGCCGAGAAACCTGACTATCACGTTCTGGAATACGTGAAAAAAGGCTAATAGAATTCTTTGCTTCATATTAAGAAGTATAAATAAAGAGTCCTCATGGTTTGCTTCATTTGCCCTTTGTTAGGACTAGATTATACTGCGCAGTTCTGGTCTCCATATTACAGAATGAACAACTCCCAATTAGAGGATAACGAAGCATTAGAAATCTTTCCTACGAGGATAAACTGAGGGCACTGAATCTGCACTTTGGAGAAGTTTGGAATTAGATTTAGATAAAGAAAAATTAGATATCACATTGGAGAGAGGAGTATGGAAGAAGTGAATGTTTTCAGATATTTGGGAGTCGACATGTTGGTGGATGGGTTTATGAAGGATGAGGTTAACCATAGAATTCATGAAGGAAAAAAGGCGAGTGGTGCGTTGAAGTATCTGTGGAGACAAAAAACTTTATCCGTGGAGGCAAAGGGAATGTACGAAAGTATAGTGGTACCAACACACTTATATGGGTGTGAAGCTTGGGTTGCAAATGCAGCAGCGAGGAGGAGGCTGGAGGCAGTGGAGATGTCCTAAAGGCAATGTGTGGTGTAAATATTATGCAGAGAATAAGTGTGGAGTTACTAAAAGCATTAGTCAGAGGACTGAAGAGGGGTTGTTGAAGTGGTTTGGTCATTTAGAGAGAATGAAATCACTTGGAGCGTATACGTCTGTAGGGGAAGGAAGGCGGGGTAGGGGGTCGTCCTCGAAAAAGTTGGAGGGACAGGGTAAAGGTGGTTTTGTGGGCGAGGGGCTTGGATTTCCAGTAAGCATGCATGAGCATGTTAGATAGGAATGGAGATTATTTTGTGAAGGGATTCAGGGAAACCGGTTAGCTGCACTTAAAGTCCTGGAAATTGAAAGTACAATGTCTGCACTTTAAAGGAGGGGTTTGGGATATTGGCAGTTTTGGAGGGACTTCTAATGTCGTATCTGAGCGCCTCTGCAAAGACTGATTATGTATGCAAAGACAGTGATTATGTAGGAATGAGGCGAGTGTTGAATGATGAAACCATTTTCTTTTTGGGGATTTTCTTTTTTTGGGTCACCCTGCCTCGGTGGGAGATGGCCAACTTGTTGAGAAAAAAAAACCGAGTGAAGTGTACTAATGGAAGACTGGGGATATAAATAACGAGCTGAAAACATCTGACTGGGGAGAGCTGAAAACATATGGCAGCAATAGGTCAGTTGGAAAAATTTAGATTTAGAAATGATACAAGAGCAGTGGTTTGGCATTAGTTATGACCGAGTGGAACAAACCCATAGTGTAAACCTTGGGTAGTTTTAAAAATATGTTGGACAGGTATGAATGGGCGAGATGAACCTGCCTAACACGGGCCAGTAGGCCTGCTGCAGTTTGTTCTTATACAGCACCTAAGGAGAAATGGAAAAAAAATAGTCTTATTCAAGGAATTGGAGCACAGATCCAGTTTCTTGGATCAACAGCCCTTTACCGGCACCAAAGAACCTCCTTTGAGCCCTCACCAGCATCAAGGCACCTACCTCATTGAATGAAAATTTAGTTCAACTTCAGGATGCCACTGTCCCTTTCACAATGAAAACCCCTCAATATTCTCATGCCCATTTCAAAAAGCAGGTACCCTACATGTATTCACTGTATTAACCAAGTAATCAACTTAATTTGTGTAGGCTGTAATAGATTTTTACTGTGCAGTTTAATATATTAGAAGACATCCAAATTTAAAAACATTCTAACTTGAGGGGTATGAAACTAAAATGGCCAACCAATTACGATGGGAGAAGCACTGAACCTGAAAGGGCATACAGCTCTTGGAAGGCAATCTGTTTCAATCCAAGGGAGAACATGCTTAATTCCTTGGATCAAGAGCCCCTTACCAAGCCACCTCCCTGAGGTACATTAGTAATGAAGCGAGAGAAGGGGCGAGATTTTAAGTGACAAGGCTTGATCCAAATGTAGATTGGAGAAAAATGACTAAGGATTGACATTGGATTGGTGATAGTTAAAATTTGTGAAGGGATTCAGAAAAACCTGTTAACCAGACTGTCCTAAGATGTGGGAATTGGTGCTTGAATTAGGTAAATTAAGAAATTTGTTACATAAATGGGGAGAGCACTAATCCCATACAATGCCTGGGAAAATAAGAGGCAACAACATTTGATGCAAGGAAAGATCAGATTCAATTCCATGGACCAAGAGTCCTTCAACATCAAAGAACTTCCAAATTAGTATGGTTTAAATTATTTGAGGGAGTGCTAACCCATATGGGTCATGTAATGTCGTGGGTACGGGTTCAGCCATGGGGGAGTGTTAAATTTCTGAAGACACTAAGCAAAAATTAGGAAAGGTGCTGTAAGACCCCAGTGGGTCTTACAGCACCTGCAGAACAGGAGGCAATCAGGTCCTGTTCTATTATTTAAATAATCAAATTAAGCACAAAGCCCAAGTCATGCAGCACTGTGGAAGTGGAGCACTAAAGTCAAAGGTCTTTTGAGAGCCCTTCCCTAGCATCAAAAAGCTTCCATCAAGGAATAACCACTGCTACTAATTTGAAGCCTCCTCCATGGTACTTTTGTCTTTGCACCAAAGATTAATTTAAGGGTGGACAACCTCATTCCTAATCATCTTGCATACCACAATCAAAATTTCAGAACAGCAAGCACCCATTATAATAAAAAAAAAAGTGCTAAAAATACAAGGATTACAGTAAGTACTCAGCCACTGCATCCCAGCTTAAGCTACAAGCTAACAACCCTCCCCCACTGTAAATTATAATAATGGAGATGCTAAACCAATTGTGGTCATAGCATCCAAGGAATGGGAGGCAGTCAAGTTTGATCTGACAAACAGGATAGGTCCAATTCCTTGAATCAAAAGCCCTTATTTACTCTCAAAGTGCCTTAAGGCTGATAGAAGCTATCAGCGAAAGTGAGTATAGTAACGAACATATAAACCAACACAAAGTTAGTGTTGGCATAAATCAGTTTCCATTAAAAGTTAAAATGTACATGCTCAGAAAGGAGTCCTAAGCATCTTCATTCTCTGCAATAATTAGGACATTTTAAATTACTTTCAGTATACCTCTTTTTGTTGAAGTCAATCAAACAATTTTTCCAAAACCACTTTTACTAGTAGCAATGTTTTATAAACACCCTGATAATTGTGTCACTTCCTTATGGTCTTAACCTCTGATGAAATGCACTATCAGCATCAACCTCACTTTTGTTACAATTCTATTAGAGAAAAATTAAAATACTGTACCAGTGTACCAGAATATGCACATTCTTTCATCCAGGGGAATGCAGACTTCACTTTACCACCTCTGCTGTTTATTAAGAGCTCCAATAAAATTCTTAGAGCACTACAGTAGTGCTAGCAATCTAATGAATTGTGCCTCTAAGAAATTAATATATATATATAAATATATAACATATACTTACATATACATGTCATATACACATTATATACATACACTATATATTACATACATATATATAAATATACTTTAGCTCATTAAATGGCTTTTCGATATATATGCACCAATGAATGATAACACCAAAAAAAGTAGTAAGGTTTGATACCACGCTAGTGCTTGCTTTATTTTTCCAGTAATTATTAGTTTTGGCCCAATACAAAAGCTACCAATGCCTCCCTTACAAAAAAACTATAACTTCCTACCATTTTCCTTATAAAATTTATTTAAAAGATAAGTCAATTACGAATTACTACATTTGCATCCACGACCACAACGGACCAGCCCTCTTACAGAAAAAAAAAAAAGATATATATATATATATTTATAAAAACAAAAGTAGCCACCAAATAATAAAACACAAATGTGACCGTACAACATGCACCTCACATACGGATGGGAAATTCTTATACTAAAATAAACCTTTTACGCCTTTCTTGGGAAATCAGGTACAGCATCAAGGGGAGTCTTCTAGCATATAATTTCCTTTCTTCCAGCACACTTTTGCTGTAAACCCACAAACAGTATTTAGAAGCATTTTACAAAGTAAACTATGTCTAAATATTAGCAGAAAAGTAACATTCAAAACATTAACTGTACTCCAGTGTACTGGACACCAAAGCAGTATAACAAACTC
Organism: Cherax destructor; assembly: GCA_009830355.1. NCBI lineage: Eukaryota > Metazoa > Arthropoda > Malacostraca > Decapoda > Parastacidae > Cherax > Cherax destructor. The sequence continues at coordinate 175,514 of WNWK01000371.1, read as the reverse complement.
GACATTCCCGATCACAAGTTCTTCAAAATCTTTCAGTTAAACAAGTATTTAAAGAGGTATGAGTCTAGATGCAGCTCAGGATACCCAGTACATCATTTAGAATTAAACAAGTTACAGAAGATATTCTTTACTAAGGTAGGGGAGAGATGAGAAAGGGAAGGAGAAAAATGTAAAAAATGCAATATTTATGGAACTCAAAACACACCCTAAAAGCCTGTGGCAAGGATATACAATTTTATCTCATTACATAAAAAAACACCCGGCAATCTTTGCCTACACAAGTACCCCGCTTACCTTAATGGTTTGTACCATACAGACAAGGGAAAGACGGTAAAGCATCTGGCAGTGAATATCGACCTAAATTTCCTCAATTTTGTATATGATGTACTGAAACTAAAGCAGAAAATACTAGTTGATCATACATCACCAGCTATGTCCATAATGAAGTGAGTAAGGACTGGCCAATATCCTAGCCAAATATCAGTATCATTATGAACCATAAACAATAGAGATCTTCAAATACCACTTGAGCAATCCCCACAATGATTAATCTCAATTTTACAATACTAGGTACAAAACAAAAATTGATTCATAGTACTTCATTTTTAATCCTCAACTCTTCAAATAAATATCCCGAGTGGTATTCCCGCTGCCTCCATAACAAGTTCTTCATTTTGGTCCAGGGTGTTCTCTTAAAGGTGGGCTAGAGTGCACATCCTGTGAAAAGAAAAAAATTCTTAGCACAAAGATTAGGCAACGACAAGAGTGAATATCAGATTGGAGGGAGGAAACATGGACATGTCAAGATATTTCAGAGTGGACATGGCAGCAACTGGGTGTATAAAAAATGAACAGTTGACCCTTCAGCAAAGCAGCGGTTAGGGGCGCTGACCCTCTACAGTCAAAAATCTGCGTGTGACTTGACTCCCCCCAAAACTAAACTAGTTAATAGCTTATTGTTGTGGAAGCCTTACTGATAAAAGTTATTTTGTACATTATGTATTATATACCATATAGTATATATAGTATGGGAGCTTTGTCCCAACCTTGTGGGCCATTAGCTCACCTACAGTGCTCCTGTCTTGCTCCTTAAACTACCTCTACTACTGCTGCTGCTGCTATGCTGACACTACACACACTGCCCCCTTTTCACTTACCATTACCTTCTTAATGCCACCTTTGTTGCACTACTACCACTACAATATTATTACTCCCTTACCCTGTTCTATCACTCCATGTCCCCCTCTCATATATTCTGACTGCCTTCCCTGTGTGACTAAATGGCCCAAGTTGGACCGAAACATTACAAGTTTTAGTCTATGTGCAGATTATTTGTGCATAATTCCAGTCATGGTATTGCACCTTATTCTTATGGTTACCAATATAAATGGGTGTGAGGCATGGATTTTGAATGCAACAGTAAGACAAGGTATGTTTGAGAGCAGTATGGAGTGAATGTTATACAGAGAACTCGATACAGAAATTTCAAGGAAATATAAGGTCAAAGGGTGATTCAGAGAACTGAGGTAGGGGCTGTTGAGGTGATTTAGGCATATAGAGGATACATGGAAAGTTGGAGCAGTATGGGTCATCACAGGAAGGGGAAGACATGGTAAGAGGATGAGTTAGGGGCCTGAGCATCCAGAAGGCTTTTTTGGAGCATGTTAAGGGTCAATGAAGGCAAGTAGATTTTTAATGTATGTGCTGTTTAATGTGAGTAGGGTAACAAGGGATTCAGGGAAACACGTTAGTCAGACTGAGTCCTGGCAAAAGGAGGGAAAGTGCCCACACTCTGGAGGGGGTGTGAGGTTAATTGATTGATCTGTCAGCACACTTCTGGATAGTGAACAGTGAATGTTTTCTTGAAGTACCTCACCTTAGTGGGAAACAGCTACAAGTAGTAAAATTACTTATAATGCAACCAATGCAGTTGATGCCTAAGCAGAACAATATAGTGTATGAAAGCCTGTACACTGGATTGTTCAGCAACATAAATGGTTATGAAAAAGATTACCCATTATTTTTTTTTAAACATACTGCAGTAAAGCAGTCAATTACTTCACTAATGGGGGCGAAGAAAATTTGGAAATTTAACAGATTAAAGAATAACCATACACTGAACAAGGTACGAACACTTTGGGGAAGAGCACTTGAAGCACTGGTCGCGTGAAGCGAAATTATGGAACTGGCACTGTTGGCACTCCCAGTCTCCGGCACGCATACTAGCTCTACCACCATCCATTCCGCCAGAGCGTCCACCTTCTGTAAATAATAAAAGTTTAAGGCTAATTAAAATGCCTATACAAGTTTCTGAATGGCACATTATTAAATGAAGACACCATTGTGAGCTCCCAATTGTAATTTTATTTTTGCTGTATCTAGCTATTACCATAGCTAGATACTATCTAACAAAGGAATGATGCTCAGCCTTGTGTTGTACTGTATGGGAATATTTAAAATATCCTCTTACTGCAGCACTTACTCTCATACCATTTCACTGTTCCACCATACTCAATAACAGTTATGAAAATTCTTAAAATATCCTTCACATATATCGTTATGTTACGAAAAAATACGCAATAACAGGCTGCATAACATGGGACTTTAAATTCCACCATTAATTAACCTATTACTCCACTGACCTAAACCATTTACATTGTCTACAATTTCCCAGTCAGGCTTACTGGTTTTCCTGAATCCCCTTCACAAATGTTACCCTGCTCACACTCACATTTGTGATTTTATGACAAATTAAAGTATGTAGAAATGTTCTTTTTCAGCTTGCTGGCTCTTTCGATACGGTAGATACACATGGAAGGAAAGGGAGGCAGGCAGTCAATGAAACCTTAAGTCCTCCATTAAAGGAGACTTAGATACTACACACATACACAGTACCGAATCGACATTATCTCCATTTCCTCGTTTTGACTAATGCAAACAGGTGTAAGATGGAGGGGGAAGCAGAGTACCTACACTTACAAAAGGGATCATACATGAAGATTTATATATTGCTTTCCAATGAAAATTACAAGGGTTGCAAAACAGAACAGAAAATTAGGCAATATAACATTGCCATTGCATCTCAAGTGGTGGAAACTACCAGTACACAAAGCATTGCTGATAGTAGGGGGTGAACTAAATATCTAAAGTTCATAAAAAATTTTGTTTAACAGTGGATGTCTCCCATAATGGCAGGGTGACCCAAAGAAAATAATTCCATCAACTTTCCATAAGAATTCAAATTACCCTCAGACTTTAAATTATTTTTACTTTCACAATTTTAAAGCATTGCTTAATTTTAACATTGTCTGCTCTCACTATCAATAATGAGACCCCAAGACATTTCTATCTCAAGGGTGGTAGACACTAAACAGCCCCAGGGCAATGATAAATTTAGTGGGTCTGCAATATGAAGTATATGGGGCAAGAGCCTAAATGGGATACAGGGTTACCCAATTAAACAAGTGGTGATGGAGCAAGGTAAGGGAAGAGGAATAAAAGGCCATTAATCACACTCCAGTATTTTCCATGTACATAACATTTATTACTAAATTTAAAAAGGGAGAACTTTTCTTTCTTTCTTTTTTAGGCCACCCTGCCTTGGTGGGATACAGCCAGTTTATTGAAAATATTTTTTTAACATACACATTTCTTGACATTTAAATAAAATATGAACCATACCTAGAGGTGCAAAATTATTTTTTTTAGAAAAACTGATTCACTTACCTAGCAGTCTTGAGATTTAAGCTTCCCCTCTAATGACACTAGGCTTTTGTTACATATATTCATGAAATCATGTAGGCTAACCAGGAAATATTAACTTCATAACTGATGCAGTAGCTCCCAAACTTTTAATGTTTAATAGAAATAAAATAAAAAAAAAAATCATTAAACTGTGGTAGACACCATCTCCATACTGGACATGTCAGTGAGGCAAGGTATGAAGGTCTCTCCACACCTTCACAATTATCCTCTCTTCTACCTTCCCTGCACTACATTCTGACAGTACCCTCACCATAGCAGGGAGTGGCAAGTGCATGAGAAGTCTCGAGTTAGGTATCATGAAAGACAGCAGGAGTAAGAAAAAGGGATAAAATCTAGAATTAAATCCTCACGTTACCCCATTCCTCTCACACCACCACATGAAAGGTGAGCATATGCAGTGTGTTTTGTGTTAGATATGATAGGAAAATTTTCCTAAAATGTCTTGCCTTCCAATATTACACTGGGAAATATATTCTTAAAAAAAAAATAAACTATAGAATATCATGAGTCAGGAACATCTCATAACATGGGTGTGGAATTCAATCATTTATATTGTCAGCAAAGACCCTGTCCTTTACTGCCAAGACACCATATGGTAACAAAATAAAACATCCATTTACCGAGACTTAGGAAGACCTCCCCTCCCCCCCTAAAAAAAAATACCAATCACTCATTCAATAGCAGCCTTGCCAAAAGCACGTAGACATGACAACTCTAACGACCTTCTCCAAATTACATTACCACCCCTCCTTCAGTGCAGGCATTGAACGTAACTACACGACTTAAGTTTGGCTAACCAAATACTATACTAAAATTCCCTTCACACACAAATGTTACCTTTCTCACACTAATAGAGCCATAAAATCCACTTCCCTATTTACTCCAATAATTATAATAATAGGCTTGCTGGATGCTCAAACCTCACAATTGCAAACTCCTCAAGAGAACTTAAAAGTCATCTTCCTTCCAACCAATTTATACACCCTCTTCCAATTTATTCTGACTCGTTCCTTTAAATCCTCAAAAGCTGTCAACCCCCTCTTCATCCCTCAGAATTATATCCCACCAAGTCTTCTAATTCCTACATTCTGATTATAGCAAAAAATATTTCCACATATTGCTCACTTATTCTTCATTAACTCATCAGCTGTTTCCCACAAAGGCAGGGTGACCTGAAAAAATAAACCCTTGAATCATCACTTGCTGCATCAATGTTTTGCCAGAGGAATTCATATACACTACAGTTCAAAAACTGCAACACATCTCCACCCTTCCTTCAAAGTGCAGGCACTGCACTTCCCACCTCCAGGACTCTGGCTAACCGGTTTCAATGAATCCCCTTCATAATGCTACCTTGCTCACAGTCAAACATTTGCCTCCACTCACTCCTATCTAATACTCACCACACTTGCTGAAAGTCCAAGCCCCTTGCAGACAACTTCCTATACCCCCTCCCTCCAATCTTTCCTAGGACGACCCCTACCCCGCCTTCCTTTCAATACAGACTTGTAACCCCTCTTCAGTCCTCTGGATAATACTTTTAGTAACCCCAAACCTACTGCTAATCTCTAAGCTATGGATTCTCTGGATAATATTCACACCACATATTTTCCTCAGACACGACATCACTGCCTCCAGCCTTCTTGTTGCAATATTCACAACTTGTGAATTCTGCTTTTTTGCGTCCGTGGATAACTGTCTCGACAGATGACTCGATGCACCACCCAGCTTCCCCACCCCCTCGTCAAATCTATGGTTCACCTTGTCTTTCATTTACCCATCTGCCAACAAGTCCACTCCCTAACATCTGAACACATTCACTTTCCACATGCTCCCCTCCCACTCTGATACCCAATATTTCATTGCCTAAATCATGTTACCCTCATCACTTTGCTTTCCTATTTTTTAATTTCCCTGTAACACCCAAATTGTATTAAATTACATTTATTTTAATCCCACGTGTCTCCCCACCACCTTAGCATTCACTTTAATGTCTACTTTTACTGGGAAATAATCTCTCCTACATACCCTAGCCTGATCCTATCCTCAAATAACCAACTCCTCCTAGTTATCTACAACCTATTCCATACACTTCCAATATCTGCCACATTGCTTCCCTATTCACCCTATCATATGCCTTTTTCTGAATCAAGAAGGCAAGGAAAACCTTATCTTCAGCTCAAAATATTCATGTTATCTTTAATAACTTTAAATTTCATATATATTTTTTCACAAGGTTTTCTCAACCTGTTTATCTCACTCCAAAACCTCCTTATTTTGCAAAATTTGTTGACAATCTCCACCTTACTTATCCCTTTGTAAAAAAAATTTCCCTTACCACTCCTTATACTTCCTACCACCAACTGCTCCTCTTCCCACCCTCTTATATCCACTGCATGCAAACATATGTGGGTTATACTAAGCATTTATGCATCTGGAAAAGAGAAGAGTGTAGAGAAGAAAGATTTTTTGACACGTTAGGTAGTGTTTAGTGTCGGGTAAATAATTATGGAGGGGAATAGTTTGGGAATAGTTTGGCAATAGTTTGGGTAAGCTAGTTTACCTCTCTTACTAGCTGATGCCACCCCTTGTACCTCATCTACCTCTTCCTCTTAGTGTAGCTACAATTATATGATATGCCACTCTATAAACAAGTACATTCAAAAGTCTACCCATCAATACATAGTTGAACTTAGTCATTTTGCCCTGTCATATTCCATACTTATTTATCTTCTTAAAATACATATTACCTATTACAAAACCTTGCAATAAAAAGTTCAAAGCCCCTTCCCCTCCATAACTATTTACCCGACACTAAACACTACCTAACGTGTCAAAAAATCTTTCTTCTCTACACTCTTCTCTTTTCCAGATGCATAAATGCTTAGTATAACCCAATGTTCACATCTGATCCTTATTTTAATCCACAACCCTTTAACTTGTACATTTATAAATTGCCTTTTCCTGTCATAACTGACCAACATTATTGCTACTCTTCCTTTAGCTCTAACTCCCATTTATTTCTCCCCTCACTCTCCTACCCCCTTTCAGCTTCATTTCACTTAGATCTAGGACATCCAGCTTTTCATGCATAACACTGAATCTTCTTTCTTATCTGCACTACATTCAAATATACCAACTTTATAAAACACCAACTGCTGTAATTCTTTACTTTAACTTTCACCATCACTGTCTTGCAAGACGCATGCAGGCAGACATACAACATACATAGGCATGCTCATACATACACATCTGTATTATATAGTGTGTGGACAAGAAGAGTTCCAGAAATGTTTTGAAAAGTAGCAGAGGCACTGGGATCAGTGTATAGCCTATCAAGGGGAGTACTTCAACAAGGTGATTAGGTTACCTATTTTTTTTTGAGGTACTGAGAACTTTTTGATAGCACCTCATGTATAAAGTGCATGTGCCAATATGTGGTTGAAACAGGAATCAAGTCACAGCTCCATCCCTATCTTTTCACTGGTCACTACTAGGTCTACTCTCCTATTCCAAGAGCCTTATTGTACCTCTTAACCCTTTCAGGGTCGCGAGGCCCTCTCCCAAACTCGTTCTCAGGGTCGCAAATTTTTCAGGGAAAAAAAATTCTTATGAAATGATAGATAATCTTTTTCCGACCATAACGCCACCAAAATTATGAAATTTGATGGAAAACTAACGGAATTATGCTCTCGCGAAGTTAGCGGTATAGGTGACATTTACGCATTGGCGATTTCTCCCACTTTGAGCTCTATTTTTGGCAAATTCTTATGTTTCAGTCTACTAAAATTATAGCTATTTTGCTAGAATCCTATTTGTTCTATCAATTGAGTATAAGAAACCACCAATTTACCGATTTCAACTACCCAATGTGGTGGTCAGAAATTGGCAATTTGGCCAATTTCAAAATAGGGTCCAGAATAAATGAGACATTCCTGGCACTCAAATAACATTTTATCTGTTCATTAGTCACGTCTCCAGGCCCTCTTACATTACTTTTGCTTACCATTTTGAACTTTTATTCTCAAAAAAATAGAAGATTTACTGTTATGTATACAACTGCATCATTGTAAAAATGGTATAAATAATATCAGCACACTTGTGCAAGAATATTAGACTACCCAGTTGTGTATTGGACGCATGGCGTGATTTGTTTACTCGAACATCGGCAAAAATCTAACATTTTCACTACTTTGCGCTCAGTTTCAAGGTACTCGTCATCGTGAAACCAGTCCAAATTATCTCTTTCTGTAATATATCATCCATTCTATCAAATGAGACCAAGAAAACGAGAATACTGTGCACACTGACCGCACAGACCCATTCTCTCACATCTAGGCCTACCAGCCTGTTTCCACTTGATTTGAGGGCGCTAGAATTTAGGCGTACTAGTACGACGAAAACCCTGGCACGTAAGCCGTATTAGTACGGCCGAAACCCTGAAAGGGTTAAAAGCTATGTATGGTGTGAGCAAGCGAGCATGACAGTGTAGACACCTTTGAGCGAGTGCTCATCAACCACTAGGGGACGAGAATGTTGCTCAGGGCCATTTCCATTACAGTAGCAAATGCTTTTTTGAAGAGGAATTCAATGAAGAATTTAATGCAAGAGCCCAAGCAGACGTGTCCAGCCAAGAAAGACAAGCCAGCAGCTAGGCTCTAGCAAAACATGACCTCAATTGGCAGAAATCAAGAAAAGTATCTTTAAATAAGGATGAAAATTATAGCTAAGCCCAAAGCCTCACAAACGTGGTAATTAACAGCAAACCATGCATAACCTGTCAGTAATCACCAAAAAATCGTTGAATGTCTTCATTTTTATTAAAAGAGCAACAAGCAATTTATCCCATTCTGTGATTTTTCCATTGTTCAATTTGAGATCTCTTATTTTAAGAAATTCCTAATTATTTTGATAGTACGCCTTGAGTTGTATTGCGTGATCAAGAAACTGCCCATTCAACTATCTAAGTGGCCTAAATAGTGCACACAAGTCATTAACTTGGCCAATTTTACAGTCCAAAATAAACATTGGAGTCATTCCAACCAGTAACCTTTCTTCTGTTCATTAATTACAGCTCCAGGCATCTCCTACACAACATCTGCCCTCCATTTTGAATTTATCAAAATTTTACATCTCTAATAAAACTACATCCAAGAATGACTGGCCATGACTGAAACCTTACCAATAATTGAAGCCAACCTGGTAAAAATACAATGACCATGGTTTGGGATGGCCCCCTACCCTTCAAGGAAAGTTCCAAAACAATTAAATTTTCATCATTTTGATGTCTATTTGAAGCCAATCAAAGTCATTTCACTAAAACGTCTACCATTCTACCCAGCGATAAAGCCAATAAAACCATACCACTACCCAACGGATCTAACATATCTGTGGATGCTGTGCTGAAATCTATGCGAGCAATGCTGACATTTGATCTGTGGGCAACAGTGAAAGGATTCAAATTCACCATTAATGCTATCAAAAGTTCCAAAGAATTTTTGAATGGTTTTAAATGGTAGCTATCTCCCCCCAACCTTCCTTGGATTAAATCATTACCCCAGCCTTTCTATTTCCCTGACTCGATGATCTTTTGAGTTAAGAGATTACCAGACGACGAGAAGTTAGGCAAGAACACCTGTGAAAATATACAACTATTCTAAAGATAGGTGGTTTTTGTCAATAGAAAAATTCTATCCTCCGGATAGATGGTTACATATCTGCAAATATACATTGGGGATTGTGGGCAAGATTTGTACCCTTTATGCTTAACATTTTATTAATACACAACTTTGGAAAGGAAAATAGAATTCTATATACAAGTTTTTTTGTCTAAAACATAGAAAAATGACAGGTAGTATAACCAATTAAGGACCTAACCCTTTCACTGTCAAGACCCCTGCTCACAAACTTTTTCTATGTCAAAGAATTTTAAAAAGAAAATTCTTATGAAATGATAGAATCTTTTTCCCGACGGTAATGACACCAAAAGTACAAAATTTGATTGAAAACTTACGGAATTACACTTGCGAAGTTAGCGGTCTCGGCGATATTTACACATCGGCGATTTCGCCCACTTTTGGTCAATTCCATTGTTCTAGTCTACCAAACTCATTTTGCTAGAACTCCATTTGTTCTATCGATTGAGTACAAGAAACTGCCCATTTGCAGGTTTCAACTACCCAATAAAGTGATCAGAAATTGGTAATTTAGCCAATTTCATACACAATTCAAGGCCAATTTCAAAATAGGGTCCAAAATTAACAATACAAACATTCTTAGCACTAAAATAACATTTTCTTTGTTCATCAGTCATGTCTCCATGCCCCTCTTATATTGCACTTTCTTTCCATTTTGAATTTTTATTCACACAAAAATTAGAAGATTTACTGTTATGCAGACTACTGTATTATTGTAAAAATAATATTAGCACATTTGTGAAAGCACATTAGACCCACCAGTTGAAGTGTATTGGACACATGATGTGATTTGTTTACTCTAACACTAACAAAAATCGAACAGTTCCGCTACTTTGAGCGGAATTTCAAGGTACAGTGGTACCTTGAGTTACGATGGTCCCCAAAAACGCCCTTTTATGCAAGTTTATTTTTTTAAATGCTTTTGTAAGTATATTTTTGGGGGTGTAAAAGGACTAGTCTTATTTTACATTATTCCTTATGGGGATAAATTCGTTTGGTAATGGCACTTGAACAGCATTCTCGAACGAAAAAATATCGTAACTCTAGGTACCACTGTACTTTTAGTGAGTAAACTATTCAATATCATCTTTATTTCTGCATCATATCTACCATTCTATCAAACGAGACCAAGAAAATGGGAATACAACCATAAATACCATATGAAAATACACTGCAAAGCGGTGTTTTAATCCAAAAACACAGTCGGAGTTTTTTTTCTCCTGCACTGCGTGCTGCAGGATTCTTTTTATACTTCACACACTGACCACTCAGACCCATATGTAGGCCTACCAGCTTTCTCCCGCAAGATTTGAAGCCGCTGGAATTTTGGCATATTACGACACCGACACTGGCTTGCAAGCCGTAATATTACGGCACCAACAGTGAAAGGGTTAAACAACTGGACAATTTAATGACTGTGATGACCTCTACAGTCACTATCTTAAAAACAGTATTATTTCAGCCACCATTTGCATTTATCAGTGCACCTTCATTTATAAAAATTATGGTGAAAATATTTATGAAAACTTAACATTGACCATTTCTTACCAAGGTAAAGTAAACAAACCATTCATTGTTCATTTAACAACAGTATAACTGCAAGTACAGAGAATTCAAATGACCCCCCTCTGAACTTAAACATCCAGCTAATCATTTTCCCATTAATCCCTTCATCAATGTTACCATGCCCTTACTGAATAGCCAGCGATTCCAAAAAGCCATTTTCAAGACATAAATTAAAACCACCTTCACACCCACCTCCAACCAAATGGAAACCTTTCCTGCTATTTCTAAACCATCTCAATTACTCCAATCCAAATTAAGACCATCTTTCATGCACTCATCTGTCAACACATTCACTCCCATATAAAACAATTCCTCCATACTCCATCCCTCCAAAGTTTCATACTAGATTTTATCACTTACCTCTAAAGTTCCCTTTAAATTTCCTTCTACATATTCTCCTCAAGTCTTCCACCAACCTTAGAAACCATGGTGACTTCACATCCCTATCTAAGGTCCACTTTTATTCTTGCATTACCTAACCACAGCCTCACTTAAAATAACCTTACCAACTATGCAATATAACTACAACACTACCACATTCCTCTTTTAGCCATCCTACCTTGTGTGCCCCTCTCACTGCATTCAGTAAATGCAACAAAACTATTCTTGCAATTGTATTGATAACTTACATGCTCTAGTTTAACCACTGAAGTCCATACATTCCCTTCCATTCCTGAATAATAATAATACCAATAATAATAAGTAATATCTATTTCTACAAGTGCAAGGTATACAGGCCTAGCTGACATCAATGACAATGACAAACTACTATATAGAAAGCCACTTGTTATGCAGAGAATTTCGGGCAAATTAGGTAAATTTTGTCCCAGGATGCAACCCACACCAGTCTATTAACACCCAGGTACCCATTTTTACTGATGAGTGAACATGGATAACTGGTGTAAGGAAACACGCCCAACGTTTCCACCCTCGCCAGAATTGAACCAGGACCCTCGGCGTGTGAAGAGCTTTCGCCATCAAGCCACGGGCCAACCATGTTCCTCTGGAATCTTATTTTCTATATAGCCCATAATTTTCAATAATTCTTCTTAGCAAGGATTATATTTTTTTACTATGATTCTTACTTCACCCCCCCCCATCCCCAATTTCTTTAGGTACCTTCCCTTACATAATTTAAATTTCCACACTAGTTTCCAGCATGTCGTAAGTTTTTCCAGCATCTACTCCTCACCCACTTCCTCAGGCTCTCTCCTATTCCTCCCAGCACCAGGCACAAAATTTTTACTTCCTCTTCAACATTTAACCCTTAAACTGTCCAAATGTATATATACGTTTGCACACGTACTGCTCCGAACGTAAATCTGAGTTTTATTTTTCATTCCTTCAATTTTGGCACAATAGGCCTGAGTCGCCTAGACATGAGGGAATGGGTCTGTGCACTAAGTGTGCGCAGTATTAAAAAATCTGGGACCACTTAGTACCTTGTGGGAGCACCAGTTTAATTGAGCACCAGCTAGAGCAAATTGCATGGCAAACACCAGGGATTCACTGATAGTCATGTTGCATTAACACTCCCCTTTCAAGAGGAAAGTAAAAATAGGTTAGATAAATACATGTGTGGGTATGGGTGGGACCTGACTAGCTTGTGCTACTAGGCCTGATGCCGTGCTCCTTCCTTCAGAGGATGTGACCTGACTATGTGGGTCAGTGTCCTAAGCTGGGGGGGTGACATGGACCTGCCTTGCATGGGCCAGTAGGCCTGCTGCAGTGTTCCTTCTTTTTCATGTTCTTATGTATTCGGAAGGCTGGCTGGCTGGTTTTGACTGTCTCTGGCTGCCTCTGTCTATATCTCTATCTATATTATCTGTCCTATATCTCTGTATCTGTCTATATATATGTCCTATCTCTCTCACATGTACACATAAGTACAGTTATTATACAGTGTAAATTACCTAGGATAACCCAAAAAGTCCAGGCAAAGTGCTATACTGTGCTTGTAGATATAAGAAATTAAGAATGATGCAATATGCATTTTTACTTGGTCAGGAATCAGGGAGCGGCTGGTAAACCAACAATTTTACGCTTCCTGAGACAGATACGCAGACGAAAAGACAGACAGAGACAAGCAGCACTAGACAGATAGAATGGAAAGAGGGTTCCCTGCTCACATTCATCAATGTCATTGGGCCGTCAGCTTTATCTGACACTTGTCATAACATTCTTCAAGGAGTTTCATATACTCCAGGCACACACAAGACAGATACAGAAAAAGCGAGGGTTCCCTGCACACATTCATTCATCAATGTCACTGCCTTATCAGTAGTTATCTGGCAATTGCCATAACACCATTCTTCAAGGAGTTTCATATATACTCCAGGATGTCAAACATTGCTGGGACCTATAAATACTCAGTGGGAGACAGCCGACTTGTTGGAAAAAAAAAAAATTATAGACAATAGTAAATGACCAAGGCAGATGGAAAAACCTGTTGGAGTGATTGTGACCGAGTACTATTTCAGTACCTAATATTAGTGTTAGAACAAAGATTGGCTATGAAATCACAAGAACTATTATAAATTGTAATTATCAGAACATAAAAATTATATAAATTAAATAGAAACGAGAAAAAAAGTATATCGGCAACACTTTTGAAAGTGGCAGGACTTGATGTTGCCGTCAGGTGAGCATCCAGCACCAACTTTGCAGGCTTATATCTCGGTAAGTACTGGCCTAAAAATATTTTTTTTATCCTATAACATGTAGAAAATTGTGCTTTTTAATTTTTTTTTTTTTTAAATATTCAGAGCACTACGGGAGTGAACGTAGATCTACGTGTGGACATTTTAAGGGTTAACTGCTAAATAGAATAGGCATACTGATGAGCCAATAGAGAGAAACAGCTATTGGGAATTAACATTTTGCTTGTGCAGGAGACATGTCATAGTAACTAGCACAATTTATAGTGCTGGTAGTGGTACTATCAGCACTGCTGAGCATGCAATCATGTCTCAAGATCTACCTAACATGGTCCAACAGGCCTAATGTAGTGCTTCTCGAATATTACCTTTCTCTAATTTTTTTACTCACCTAAAGTTTACTGAAGCTTGCCCAGTCATTTGCTCATTTTGCAGTCTTTCACTACTACCTCTTCTCTTCATTAATTATATTCATATAGTTTTCAATTTTTTAAAATATACAACCCCCCCCCTTTTTTTTATAATCCATTGTGCTAAGCAGTTCTCTTCCTACACATACTAAACTATAGCCACAAACCCATGTAGCTTGTTTTTGAAAAATTATTCACTTAAACAAGTCAACTGTGAATGCAAATTGTTTTCTAGCAAACCATTTCAAAATTGTTTGAAGCAAAGAAAAATTGTCTGCAGCTTTATTATCCTTTGGCCACAAGACCAAAAAATGGAGTATATGTACAGAATCTTTCCAACAAAGTTGTAATAATTTTCAAAGCAACAAATTACATAAATATTTACTGTATATAATGCCACTAATAAAATTAAATGCAAATTTTTTTTTCAGGATGAAAGGCTTGTTCATTTAAGAACTTCAACTATTGTCACCAAGAAAACACAATGTACACATTAATCATTAAAATTGATTTACAAAGATAAGTTTTCAGGGAAAGGGGGAGGGGGACATGGAACAAATAGTAATTGTCTTTAGGTTGGAGTGCCAATTAATTTTTCTAAACATGCCCATTTATACCTTCAAAAGATCTGTACCCAATGGAATGCAATAAGGCATTAAGGCAATAAGGCACTATCATATCTGCTTGTGGAAAATCTTTTGTAGATCTAATGTAAAGCATTCCCATACTAAAACTGAATTTGTCTTATCTTGTACCACCTATCATCTTGTACCAGACTTCATATCTGAAACAATACTCTACACTTTCCTACATAAGGATACAAAAGTAGAGTTCAGGTTATGCCCATTTAACAAAGAGGGGGTATGTAATGAAAATGGGATAGGTTAGATAAGGAATAAAATGAACTAGGTTAGACAAGTGGAAATGATCGGCTGGTGGTTAGCAGGGCAAAGGAGTTGAAGTCTCAAGGAATAGAGGTTAAAAGGATAACGTAAAGGAAGGTTCGGCGAATTGAAAATGGCAAGTTATCTGAGGAAATAAATTGCACGATTAGACAACAGGGAAGATTAGGAATGGGAGGAATGAATTTAGGTGAGGAAACCAAGATGGGAAGGGATTACCATGGAGAAGAAAGGGGAGGAGGAGGAGTTGATAAGTAAGCTTAGGTTAAAAAGGTTTAAGAGGGGGGAATGAGAGGCCATGGAAATGAGGCAATTGAGGAAAAGGAAAGATTTGGCAAGGGGAAAAAAAGGAGGAAAAGAACTGAAACAAAGACATGGGCAGGGAAAGGAGATTAGGCAAGGAAAAGGGGAAGGGATGAGTGATATTAGAAGGGGAAGAAAGGAGGCAAAAATATAGGTAAAGGTGAAGAGAGAATGGGGATGAATGAGGGATGGAAAAATAGTTGAGGGCTAAAAGGTTGAGAAATGTTAAGGGGAAAATGTTTAAGGAGGGGAGGGGGGTATTTGAGGGGAGAAAATAAAGGTTAGAAGGGGAGATAAAAGGTTAAGAGGGAAAAAAAAAGTTTCAAAAAGTTAAAGTTCCAAAAAAAAAAAAAAAATTGGTTAGGAAGGAAAAATCTTGGGAAAAGGGTTAGATGGGAAAAAAAGTTAGGAGGGGGGAAGGTTAGAGGGAAAATGGGATAGAAGAAAAAAGTTAGAAATGGAAAAAGTTGAGGAACAGGGTTAAGAAAACAAAACTTTAAAACAAGATTAAGAGGGAAAAGTGGTTAGGAAACATGGTGACTAATGTAGTGGGGGTGTATCCACCTTGTAACTAGGTAGTGCAGACAGTAGTAGTCTAGTCAGAAAGCAGGGCATGTTCACAGACTAAACAGTTTATTGGGCAAAATGGGTTACTACAGGCAGACAAGGTGAGGGTGAACCAAGGCCAAGGGTGAGGTGTTGTTTGTCAGGTCTGAGGCAAGAGCAAAGACTAAGCAAGGTATCTTGGGCTCCTGGCAAGGACTATGGAAAACAAGCCTAGGCAGGCATTATGAAATTACAGTCCAGGAACACTTGAGGGAAAGGATGTTATGAAACTAATGTATACCCACATTCAAAACTCGTATTACTAAAATAAAACTAAGCACTCATTCATGGGTGTGTTCAACCCATAGATGTCATACAGTAACTGGGGCTGGGAGGGAATTAGATTGAATCCAAGGGAAACTCCCAGTCTTTGGATCAAGAGCCCACCATAGAACTGTTCTCAAAAGGGAAACTGGGGATAAGGGAGGAAAAAAGGAACCAAGGAATAATGGTTGTCAGATAACTAAAGTCCGTGACTAAAGTTATTAAAATCTACTGGCCGAGAACTAGACTTTGGGAATGGAAACACACTAAGGAATGGGCTAAAGGTAAAGGTTGTTCATACCAATCAATGGTGAAGTGTTCAATACCAATTTACAGCAGTACTGTAATTTTTTACTTACTATTGTACACAATCTGGTATCCATTAAAGATAATACCTGCTTCAAACAAGGGCAGGTAAGCAGTAATATGCTAATGTTAACAATAATAAATTCTGCCATGTTTTCTTATACTGTTCCTGAATCAAATCCAAGTCACTCTCATTGCCTCACTGCCAATTAACTTTTATGGGGGCAAAACTTTAAATATTTTCTTATACCATAGCATTTTGCATTTTAATAGTTAAACCTAACATTATGGAAACTGAGGCCATTACTCTACCAATAATAACCTTAAATCTTTATACCAAGCATGGAATATCTGCCCTCTTGTCCTTACAATCTAATAATTACCATGACAGCCTGTCCCAAATTATCAAAAGGTATATTCTGGAGTTCATTCGAAATATGTCAGCCATACCTTTTAATCCACAGTACCTGTACAGTGTACTCCAAACTCTGCCAATGTATTGAGGCAGCCCACCTAGATATTCCATGCTCATTTTACGTATCCTTAGCAACACATCTAGACATACCTCTAGGAGTCCTGCATTTGAGGCAGTAATCGCGATGCGAGAAGTTGGAAAACTGGCAACTAGGGCATTCCCATTCCCCAGGCCTGCTGCCACCACCACCACCACCACCACCACCACCACGAGGGCTAGAGTAACGGTCACCACCGCCACCACCCCCTGCAACATTATTCTCTAAACAGTTGGCACAATGAACTACGCTACGGTACTGTAAATAAAAAATTACAGGAATCCCATTACGTCTACTATGGAAAATTAACACGACCATATCTGTAAACCCAAATTAATGAGTGGAAAAAATATGTAATCTACAAAAAAGATATACGTAGGGCACGTGCCCTTCCTCCAATTCTCATGGTGCCTCTTTCTTAACACTCCAACCTGTGAGGAAAGACCAGTTTTCCATTTCTACACCTACCATACAGGTTTTCCATTTGTACTCTGCTTCAGTACCACTCTTGCCACAACTTGTCATAAAAGAATCTTTATTACGGTACATAGCACTTCTTAAATTTTGGCGTTTTATGGCGAAGTTCCGTTTACAATTTTAGGATTTAGTCAGGCCCAAACAAAAAAAAAACAAAAATAAAGGAAAAAATTACAGGCAGTCTCCATGGTGCAATGGCTACTGGAACCTTCCACAAGTCAGCTGTGTGAGTACTTGTCTGAAATATCAATTTTATTACTATCAACCCCTTCATTGTATATTAACCAAAATGTCTACTTAAGATATATAGTCAGAATGCAGTAGGAAAGCATGAACCTGCAACAGCAAGAAAATATTGTATTTTTCTCAGAAAATAAACTAAAATTGCTATTTTGAGCATTAAGAATGTTGAGGCAATACAAGCCCATCTACTGTAGTAAAATTAACAAAATGTCTTTACTCAACGCATATGGATTAAAAATTTGTACAGTAAAGCCTCTCGTGACGTGCAAGATAAGGTCCTCAAAATTGGACCCATGAAAAATGTTTATGTGAAGGATGTAGGGGAAAAAAAATAGGATTAAGTTCCATTTTAGAATTATAGGGATGATTAACTTTTTTTACATTGTTAGTCATTACTTTAAGCATTGTAGATTGCCAACATGAACCTGCTGGGCCAGATTGAAGGTAGCAAGGATTATCAGTTGACATGGTACTTGTGAAAATGTAAAAAAATAAAATGTACATTTCCTTATCAAATTGCACTAAACATAGCAATCCATACCTATACCAAACACACCTAAGATTAATGCATTTGATAAAGAAAAAGCAAAGGAAAAATACAAAAAATGTCTGAGGCAACATCAGCTAGGTCCCTCAACGTGTCAACATTTAAACGTAATCCACAAAATACTATACAAAAATACTGAAGATTAATGCCTTTGAAGTAATAACCAAAAAAAAAAAAATAATGATACAAAATATAGAAGGCAGTGTCCAGATGTGGAAGCTGCCAACTCTCAGGCTCCCAGCAATATTTAGTGATCCTTAATCTTATATCTAGACTAACTCTTCAACACATCTGAATTGTCTGTACAGCTTAGGATGTATGCATGAAAGGAATGATGTCATACTTAGTAGGAAACTAATTAGTCTGCTTCACACTTTAGCCAATGAGAAGTTTAAGTTAGAAGGGAAGCACCATGCCACTGCCTACCAAAATACTTGATTTGATAGTGTAATAGGCAGCAGGTGGTAAGATACAATTAGCCAAATGAGCACTTGCTTTACCTAGAAAAGTGTAGGGTATCTAAAATGTATGATGTTTGGGCAATTAGCCAGTTTAATAGCTACACCTATGAATACACTCACTCCTACACAGCTTTCTTACTTAAAACACTCAACTATATCATCAATCACCATGTTCGACAAATTTAGAAACATCTACAGATATCAGTTATCCTGAGGCAATTAGTGACTGGTAATTTTTCTCCAGGAAGATTGACCACCAGTAGCTACAGTAAAGATTAGGGGCAATGTAACTAGTATCTCTCTTTTAGAAGATACTTTTACATGAGATTTATGCTCCCATGGAATCGAGCGATGTGCTCAAAGAGACTTGGTGTTGAACCAATTACATTGCTTCTAGGAGCAATGTCATACATGCCTGGTCACAGACCGGGCCTCGGGGGCATTGACCCCAAAACCCTCTCCAGGTGTAAGTGGTTGCTTTCTGTCATGTATCACTGGCTACAACAGCCATATGTAAACTCAAGAGTGCTTGCCAGAAATTATATATATTTTTATTTTTTTTACAAAAGTATCCCCATTTTATAAATTTTGACTCCATAATGTCGGTAAGTTTCTGAATTTGTTTCTGGTGTTTAGCTAAACATTTGAACGTACCATAGTTTTGAAATGCAAATGAACTGTGCGAGACAAGTAACAATGTCCTGCAAGTGAAAATATGACAACATACTATAAGAAGTGCTCTGCCTGGGCTATGGTATCCTGGCCTCAGCACAAATGTAAAATTGCAAAGGAGATAATCTGTTCATTCATCATGTTCCATTTCCTTGCCATTTCAGTTCTAATCAAGTTTAATTTATGGAACAAGCACCCAGAGAATGAACTATGCCTTGGTTGTTCCTCATGGTTAAGTGACTCCCTACAGGTGAGAGGAAAATGATTTATTCATTCCTGATAGAGGCAAAGCTACCACCTAACTGGTGGTAGCTTTGCAAGTCCTGCAGCAACAAAAGTCAGATTCAAATTGTTATTGTTTATTCACCATGTAAGGTGAAAATCTGCATGAATGATCTTAGAAATGGTTTCATTGATTCTCATACCCTTCCCAGTCTGAAATATAATAATGCAAAAACATGAAGTTCCTATTTTTTTTTTTAGTATCTAATATCCATTTTCAAATTCTCACATTTTTAATTTTTCTAACGTTCAGGTACTACAGAAACCAAGTTCCGTTTGTTTTTGCAACTCTCATTAACCCGTTCACTGTCTTAAGTGTCACTCGCATAGATCTAAGCTTTAAGCTCAGCTCCCTTGGATTTGTTATGCGTGCTAAATATTGGCCTTGATGTGCACAGTACAAAAAATCTTGCCTCAGGCAATGCATTTTGGTAAAAGCAAACCTGACTTCATTTTTGATTAAAAGTAGGATGAGAGATTTTTGGTTTTTATGGCTGTATTAATTTATAGAATGGAAGACATAATAGTGAAGTAGCAATAGCTGGTGGTTTTGGACAGTAAGTAGCCTGAAATAGGCAAAGCAGCAATGTTAGATTTTTGGCAATTTTCCCTGAGGAAGGTAAAGGTTCCCCTCTCAGTGTGTCACAGACTTTTATTAGATCAGCTTAAACTATGACCAATCAATATTAGTTTTATTTTATTATTCAAGAGGGTAAAACTTTGTAATGATGTATTCAAAATGGAGGCAAGTACAGTGGTACCTCAAGTTACGATATTTTTTCGTTCGAGAATGCTGTTCAAGTGCCATTACCAAACGAATTTATCCCCATAAGGAATAATGTAAAATAGACTAGTCCTTTTACACCCCCAAAAATATACTTACAAAAGCATTAAAAAAAATAAACTTACATAAAAGGGTGATTTTGGGGACCATCATAACTCGAGGTACCACTGTATTATGTATGAGAAGCCTGAAGACATGAATAATGAACAAAGAAAAGGTTGTTTTAGTGGATGAATGTAGTGCATTTATTTTCAACTTTTTAAATTGGAATGTTGTAAAATTCACCAATTACCAAATTCTGTGTACATTACATGGTAGTTTCAATGGCTGAATAAGCAATTTCTTGTGCTCAGTTATAAGAATGGAAACCATACTAGTGAAAAGCTAGGAATTGGCTTGAAAATAGGACTAAATGCCAATGCATAAATTGTGAAACTGCCAATTTTGCACCTGCTTTATTCCATAAGCTTTCCCACAAATTATGCATTTTTGGGGGTTATTACCTTCAGAAAAAGATTCTCTACCCTTTCATTAAAATTACTTCTGACAAATCAAAACACCATCAGCCCTTAAATTTCAGGTGCTACAAGTTTTTTTTTTTTTTTTTTTTTTAAGTTATTTCACCATTATACGAGTGTGAAGCATGGTTTTGAAGGTTACAGTGAGGAGGATGGACATTCCAGAGATGTGCTTGAGGGTAATATGTGGTGTGAATATTAGATTTTTAGTTTGGAGATCTGAGATTAGGAAGTGTGGGGGTCACAAAAGGTATTAGTCCAAGGATTAGGTCAGGGAAAAGGTTAAGGGGGTTTGGACATTTACAGAAGGTGAAGGACAAGATGAGTGACAAATCTGGGATGGAGGAAAGGAGGGATAGGGATTATTGGTCTTAGTAAAGATTGGGAGGGACAGGGTAAGGTTTTGAGTGCTAGGAGCTTGAAATTCAACAGGCTTGCATGTGAATTTTAGATAGGAATGGGTGAAGGCAAGTGGTTATTGTGGATTGATATTTTGTTGGAGTGAGCAAGGCAACATTTATGAAGGGTTTCACAGAAACCAGTTAGGAAGACAAGTCCTCGTGGTGGAAAGTACAGTGCTTACACTCTTAAGGATGGGTCGAGATGCTGCAGTTTGGAGGGTCATCTGAACTGTAATGTCAGCACTCTTCTGGTAAGAGACTGACTGACAGTGAAGGTATAATTTTATTGCATCAATCAACCTAGGTGGGAGACAACTGGTGTTAAATTCTTTTTAACCACCAGGCAGGGCACCATTTTCAGTGCCTTTGTTGTTTAGATTATGGCCCAAATATTAAAAAACTGCAGTGTCATCATAATTATACCTTAAAAATGGTTATACTTTATGCCTTAAGAGCAGAATTTAGAATTCTCTTCAATTTTGAAGCTTGCCCAATAAAGGGTTAAGGGGAAGCCTGACAGTCAATGTCAGCATCTGCTGAATAAAATATAGATAAGTTGACAATGGATAAGGAATGTGTACATTAGGTAGAAAAGCATGGGTTAGCAGTTTAAGAGAATGCAGCAAGCAGGTAGGTATTCAACTGGAGACATGCATATCACATGTGAAAATGCAAAACACACCTGGTCGCAGTGTGGCATTGGTACAATATTACAGTAGTTTTGCAGATTGTTTTTCCTCTTTAGAGCAGTTTTGCTATACTACCACTTAAAATTCAATTCCTAATTTTCTCAACCATCTAACACTTCAAATTGCTTTGATAACTATAGAGCACAAGCTTTGAGCAGCATATACATGTGCTTGACATGACACTGCTTTATCAGAATGTTCACAACACTTAGCTGACAGGACACTTTTTAATGCCGGCTTAACCTTGTTATATAGGTATTATATTATAGTCAACAATTAGAACTTTTAAAACTATAAAAAAATCATCAATATTTGAAGCCAGCATTTCCACACAATACCTATGTCAAGTACTGTATATTAATAATTATTAGTTAATTACATTGTGCTTTTATCCATTTTCAAACAGTGCTTGACTTTGTATCTTGCTAATGTAATGTTACATTTAAAAAAAAATTTGTTTAGCAATTTCCATGATCAAAGTTCACAGAACCAATTATAAACACAAACAGGAGTGCACTTGTGGTCTTTTCAATGAAGATTCCAAACTTAATTTGGTTACCCTCTGAGTTAATTTATTCAGTATGCAGCCATGGACAACTTTCAGCCATGTAGACCTAAGTCAGAGGTCAGTGTCCAGCAGATTTACATCTTGGATAAATTTAGAAAGGACACAGGCAAGTACTGGTTTTCAAACTGTTGTTGATGCATGGAACAATCTGCCAAGTAGGGTAATAGAAGCTAAGTCCTTGGGTAACTTTAAAAAGATATTGGACAAATACAAGATTGAGAAGGGCTGGGTTTAATTAGTACCTGAGGTATTGAAGTAAATGCTTGGGTAGCTTTGAGAAAGGTTTGAACAAGTGAGTGGGTAAGAATGGTTAATTTTGAAGAGCTGCTGCCTTGTATGGGCCAGCAGGCCTGCTGCAGTGTTCCTCTATTCTTATAGGCTGAGAGCAAGTGGCCTAAACACAAGAATGGGTCTCTGGTAGGAGAGCACAGTTTTTTAACACTGGCTGTCTCCTGCCAAGGCAGGGAGACCCAAAAAGAAGCTTTCACCATCATTCGCACAATCACTGTCTATGCAGAAGCACACAGATACAACAGTTCAGATGCCAAACCCCTCCTTTAGAGTGAAGGCACTGTACTTCCCACCTCCAAGACAAAGTCCAGCTAATCTGTTTCCCTGAATCCCTTCACAAAATATTACCCTACTCACACTTCAACAGCTCAAGTCCCAAAAACCATTTATCTCCACTCACTCCTATCTAACATGCCCACACATGCCTACTGCATGTCCAAAGCCCCTTGCACACAAAACCTCTTACCCCCCCCTTCCCTCCATCCTTTCCTTGGACAACACCTTCCCTCCACTACAAATTTATGCACCTTCCAAGTCATCCTATTTTGCTTCATACTTTCTAAATGACCAAACCACCTCAACATCCCCTCCTCAGCCATCTGAATAATACTTTTAGTAATTCCACACCAACACCTAATTTCCACACTACGAAGTCTCTGCATATTTACACCACACACTGCCCTTAAGACTACTTCTCCACTGCCTCTAGCATTCTCGCAGCAACATTCACAACCCATGCTTCACACCATGGCATAAGTGTTGGTACCACAATACTCTTATACATTCCCTTCTTTGCCTCCATGGATAACTGTCTCCAAAAATACCTCAGTGCATCACCCACTTTTTCCTTTATCAATTCTATGGTTTATCTCTTCCTTCATAAACCCACCCGCCGACAAATCTACTCCCAAATATCTGAACACATTCACTTCTTCCATACTCCCTCCTTCCAATCTCTTATCCAATTTTTCCTGATCTAGCCTTTGCAACTTCTCTTCACTCCCAAAAGCACAGCACCAAAAGAGTAACAACTCCCATTTTGATTTGAATCTTCATAATTTAATGCCACCCCCTCCCCCAACACACTACCATCCATTTACAACCCATCTATAAATGTTAACCACGGTGACATTACGCATACCTGTCTAAGGCCTACTTTTACCGAGCCTCACTATCAAAACCCTCTTTACAGCTATTAGCAACTTACCACCTATTCCATACACTTGCAACATCTGTCACATTGTTCAAAAATATAGAATTTGTGATTTTTCTAAAGATGTGAAAGGAAGGGTAAGGTCTCTCCAGGTCTGCTTCAATTACTGAGTGCCTCCTAAACCATGACCAAGCATTATTAATTAAGTTACAGTGGACCCTCTGTTTTCGTTGAAAATTCTTTCCAGAATGCTGTTAGAGTGCCGTTACCAAACGAATTTGTTCCCATAAGGACAAATGTAAATTAGATTAGTCGTTTCAGACTCCCAAAAATACACTTACAAAAGCTCTTGCAAAAATACACTTGCATAATTGTTTGAGTTTCGAAACCGAACCAGGGTCCTACATTGATTAGCTGAAATAGGATAAAAAAATTTCTTTGTACTGGAATACCTAGGATCTTTTTGACCTAATCATAAGCCAAATTATGAAATTTGTAAGATAACTTTGGTTACAGAAATTCTGACAATTGAATGCGTGTTAATGTTGCAGTTTACAACGGGATTTGCCTCTGGCAAGCATATGTGATGGAAAATTTCAATGTTTGGTCTGACCCAATTTACTTTTGCAGAACTCTTTAACTTTCAGGTTGCAAGGAAACCTTGCAACTTTCCAGTTCCAAGAATTTAAAAAATTTCTATGAAATTAGAGAATCTTTCCAATCATACCCCAAAATTATGAAATTTGATGAAACTAAGAATTATGCTCGGAGTTAAGAATCTATGACATTTAGGCAGACATTTTCCCTTGAGCCTATTTGGCAAATTCAATGTTTCAGTCCAAATTTTAGCTATTTCGCTAGACTCCATTATTTCTTCATTAGTACAAAAGCCTTTACCATTAACACAATAGGGTCAGAAATGGCATTTCAATTCAAACAATGCCAATTTCAAATAGGTCCAAATAAACAAGGCAGCATTCCTGGCACTAATAACATCTTCTGTTTAGTAACATCTCAGGCCCTTTACATTACTTTTGCTTTCCATTTTGAATTTTTATTCTCACAATAAATAGAAGATTTACTGTTATCTACCCGGAGTCTACCTGGAGAGAATTCCAGGGGTCAACGCCCCCGCGGCCCAGTCCGTGACCAGGCCTCCTGTTGGACCAGAGCCTGATCAACCAGGCTGTTACTGCTGGCCACACGCAGTCCAAGGTATGAACCACAGCCCGACTCGTCAGGTACCGACTTTAGGTACCTGTCCAATGCCTGCTTGAAGACAGCCAGGGGTTTGTTGGTAATCCCCCTGATGTATGCTGGGAGGCAGTTGAACAATCTTGGGCCACTGACACTTATTGTGTTGTCCCTCAACGTGCTAGTAGCACCCCTGCTCTTCATTGGGGGGATGTTGCATCGCCTGCCGAGTCTTTTGCTTTCGTAGGGAGTGATTTTTCTGTGCAAGTTTGGTACTAAGCCCTCGAGAATTTTCCATGTGTATATAATAATGTATCTCTCCCACCTGCGTTCTAGAGAGTACAGGTTTAGGAACTTCAAGCGTTCCCAGTAGTTGAGGTGGTTTATCGCACTTATGCGTGCGGTGAAGGTTCTCTGCACATTTTCAAGGGCAGCAATTTCACCTGCCTTGAAAGGTGCCGTTAGTGTGCAGCAATATTCCAGCCTAGATAGAACAAGCGATCTGTATACAACTGCATCATTGTAAAAATGGTATAAATATTATCAGCGCACTTGTGCAAGAATATTAGACTCGCCAGTTGATGTGTTATGGACGCATGGTGTGATTTGTTTACTCTTGAACATCGGCCAAAATCAAACATTTTCGCTAATTTGCGCTCAGTTTTAAGGTACTTGTCATCGTGAAACCAGTCCAAATTATCTCTATTTCTGTAATATATCATCCATTCTATCAAATGAGACTAAGAACACGAGAATACAAGCATAAATACCATACGAAAATAGATTGCAAAATCGCTGTTTTAAACCAAAAACACGTTTTTTTTTCCCTCATTATGCACTGTGGTGCAGGATTTTTTTATACTGCGCACAATGACCGCACAGACCCATTCTCTCACATCTAGGCCTACCAGCCTGTTTCTGCTTGATTTGAGGGCACTAGAATTTAGGCGTACTAGTACGACCAAAACCCTGGTGCGTAAGCTGTACTAGTACGGTCGAAACCCTGAAAGGGTTAACCCTTTGACCGTTTCGGTCTTATATATGTCTTACAAGCCAGTGTTTCAGACGTATATATACATGTACTCAAAAATTCTAGTGGCTTCAAATCAAATCAAGCGGGAGAAAGCTGGTAGGCCCACATATGAGAGAATGGGTCTGTGTGCGCTGTATAAAAATCCTGTAGCATGCAGTGCATAATGAGAAAAAACTAAGACCGTTTTTTGGATTAAAACGCCGACTTTGAGGTGTATTTTCGTATAGTATTTATGGTTGTATTCTCTTTTTCGTGGTCTCATTTGATAGAATGGAAAATATATTACAGAAATGGAGATGATTTAGATTAGTTTCATGATGAAAATAACCTTGAAATTGAGCTCATAGTGGTGGAAATGTTCGATTTTTGCCAATGTTCAAGAGTACACAAATCACGCCATGCGTCCAATACACGTCAACTGGCGAGTAATATTCTTACACAAGTGCACTGATATTATTTATACCATTTTTACAATAATGCAGTAGTCTGCATAACAGTAAATCTGCTATTTTTTGTGTGAATAAAAAATCAAAATAGAAAGCAAGAGTAATATAAGAGGGGCCTAAAGACCTGACTAATGAACAGAAAATCTTATTTTAGGGCAAGGAATGTCTGCATTGTTTATTCTGGACCCTAGTTTGAAATTGACATCTTTTTTATTTTGCACGAAATTGGCCAAATTACCAATTTCTGACCACTTTATTGGGTAGTTGAAATCTGTAAATTGGTGGTTTCTTGTACTCAATCGATAGAACAAATGGAGTTCTAAAGAAATAGCCGAGTTTGGTCGACTAACAATGGAATTGGCCGAAAATAGGGCTCAGTCGGCAAAATCGCTGATGCGTATATATCGTCGACATTGCTAACTTCACGAGAGCGTAATTCCATAAGTTTTTACATCAAAGTTCGTGCTTTTGGTGTCATTACCATCGGGAAAAGATTATCTATCATTTCATAAGATTTTTTTTTTTTTCAAAACTTTTGTGACAAAATGAGTTACAGAATGGGGCCTCAGACAGTCAAAGGGTTAAAAAAGGGGAGGCCCCCCCCCCTCCGTTTCTAGACGACAGAATCCAAGAAATTGGGTCTGAGCACTGGAATTGGACCAGAGTGCTGCATAATTTCACAAGCTTTACATCAAATTTTGGTGGCATTATTTTTAGAAAGTCTAGTTAGATTTTGTTTTAAATTACAACACTGACAGAACTTTAAATTCTGGAGGTCATGATGGCAAAAGGGTTAAACCACTTCTCATTCCCTCATATCCGAGTGCTCATTCTAAAGTACTTTTCCATATAAAGTAGTAATAGTTTAGGGTAGAATTTAGACATGGTGGCTTTTTGTTAGGTAGTAGGTAATAAGAGCTGTCATTGTAGGTGTGATGCTTTGTGTAGTACATGGGAGCAAAATTCTAATTACTGTAAACTGGTCTGAGTATGGATTAAGTTATGTAAATGTCTGATATTAGTATTAAATAATTCAATCCAATTATGCTAATGTTTTCAATTTATGCATAACTTTATTGCATTGTATAAATTTATAATTAATTTTGCTTTATTACATTTAACTTTTACATAACCCTTACATATATGGGATGTGAGCAGCACTGTTAAGTCTGAATACACAAAAATGGGTTTGCATGCACTCTTGCTGATCCACTTTTTCAGAGGTGCAACAGAACCAGCATTGCACCGAGGATACCAAGTAAGCAAAAAAAGCTAAGTAACCATTTAAAGGGATAGATCATATGGGTTCCACTAATAATTTTCCCCAGAACTTTGTTAAACCTTAATAAAATATATCAATGCCATATTTAGAAAAAATATAAGCAAAACATACTGCATATAATCACTCTTCATTTATGTACCAACTAACATCATAGCAATAAAATGTGGCACTTGCTGTCTAGAAATAGTATTACAAAGTGGTGACAAGTCGCAGCAAGTGGCTTACAGCAGGGCCTGGTAATGTATTTAACTAATGCACTGCATCCTAATATCTTACTGGTAGTGGCCATTGCATTATGCAATATATCAGCTAGCTACTTCCTTTCCCCATTGTGTTCAAATCTTGCACACAAAAAACAATGTAATCTTCAAACAATGTAAGCTTGCTTGGCAGACAAACAAGCATGAATAGTATGTGGTAGGGCAAAGCATCTAGTAGGAATGTATGAGCATTAGATCAGCCAGAGTGGAAGCTAGTAGTTTTTTTCATTTGATGAATACAGGAAAACTGGCATACCAGGCTTGAGTTCTAGAGTGGCAGAAAGAATTCCTGCACTGAAGCATGGATATGGATTTTACAGCTAGAATTTTTTTTTTAATTTATGAACACTTAAAAGAGCAACCATTCCCCTTCATTAAGACAACCCTGACTTGGTGGGAAAACTACTATTAAAAAGCTAAACATTCCTGGTCTTGTCCACAATGTTTCAATTGTACACAACAGTGTCGAGACCTGTAAATTTATTTTAATGTGGGAAGCACTAAACTGAGGGGAAGTTCTATAGCATCTGGGGATTGGGAAGATATGTATAAGACAGATTCTCTAACATTTATTACATGCCATAGAAAAAGTCTTACCTCCATGAAAATAATTTTACTTTCTGGGTAAAGTACTGGACAATTTCCAGAGGTCCCCCTGCCCCCCAGTTTTATTCATTAAGGTAGGCACATTCAAGGTTAATCTTTGAAGGTGTACAGTGGACCCCCGAGTTTCGTAAACCCCGGAAATCGTACAATTATGTTAAGTATAATATTGTCAGTGCTTGTGAAAGTGTATTTCTGGGTGTCTGAAATAGACTAACCTACGTGACATTTTTCCTTAAGGGAGTAAATTCGTTCGGTAATGGCGCTTGAGCAGACTTCAGGAGTGAAGTTTTTATGAAACTCGGGGGTTCACTGTATTTACCATTTAATTTTATACTACTTGCCTCACTGGACATTCTTAATTTTTTTTCTGCCAATACACATTTTCCTTGCTAACAATATATTTATAAAATGATAAATCATGTAATGCTTTATTAATAAATAAATGTGTATGATTAAGAACCAACCACTATTGTATATTCCAACTTTAAAGCATTTACATTAATTAGATCTTTTGTGTGTTCTTACCTCACCCCCTTTCTTTGGGGGAAAGGGGGGATATGTTGAATCTTCCAGACAGCTGCTCAACCTTCAAGTGTTAAATTACTAAAAGTAGAATTTAAATACTCTAAAAGTTTACATTTAAAGCACTAGGAATATTTACCTTCAGCACATCTTAATCAGAGGCCTCCACTACCAATTTTACTTAATGTCTACTCTTCAGATAAATGAAATTCCTGTTCATCAATTACAAAAAAGCTTCACATACCACGGGGAGCATTACACTTGTAGCACATGCCACGTGATGAGAAGTTATGGAACTGGCACTTCTGGCACGACCAGTCTCCAGGACGCATGTCACGCATTCCTCCACCAACACGTCCTCCAGACCCAAAGCTATCTCCATCTATAAAAATGGATCAATTATCTCTTTAATGTCCATATTTAACATGGAGACAGTATCTAAGTAGAAAGGTGATAAAGAACAGGATGAGGGGGGAGGGAGATGGACTAGTTAGGTAATTATTTCCAAGGAACAAACCTTTGGGAGTCCTGCACTTGAAACAAGCAGAGCGAGAGGCAAAATTGGAAAACTGGCAACTTGGACAATCCCAGTCTCCAGGCTTGCTGCTGGAACGGCTAGAATACCGATCTTGGTCTGAATATCGGTCCCATCCACCTGCAAAACAAGAAACACTTACAAGACCTGTATCTTAGAAGCCTATCAAATAAAATCAAAATGATAATAGATTATCAGATTAAAAAAAAAATCCTAGAGGGAGGGGTCTAAATTTCCTAAAAAGCATGTCCCTTCAGTACAGTACATACTTCATTTCTGCTGCATGTCTATCACTACCATGACATTCTCACTAAATATTGTGTACGTATATGCAAATTTGTCTCCAAAGAGTAAACACCTTTAATATTTAGTAAAGGGGAGCAAGTGTTATAAGTTTCCTGCTTAAATTTGTAACTGCTATAGTTTGGTTGGGGAAGAGGGAGCTTACTGTCCAAACCCCTTAATCTGAAAAAATGTACAGTGGAACCTCGGTTTTCATTTTAATTCGTTCCAGTGTCTGACCAAATCTAAATGCGACAAAGTAAAGCAATATTTCCCATAAGAAATATGTAATGTAAATTCAATTAATCCACTCCAGACACCCAAAAATATTAACAAAATATACATTTTAGAGAGAATAATTGTAGTTTAACATACAGAAAACAATGAGAAAATTAAAATAAAGCACTAATTTTAATGGATAAATGAACATTTAAACAAGTTTTTACCTTTATTGAAGACTTGTTGGAGTATGGAAGACAGCGAGGAAGGGAGAGGGAGGAGAGGTTATCTCTACCACCCTCACTACCACCACCCTCACTACCACTACCACCACCCTCACTACCACTACCACCACCCTCACTACCACTACCACCACCCTCACTACCACCACCCTCACTACCACCACCCTCACTACCACAACCACTACCACCACCCTCACTACCACAACCACCACCCTCACTACCACAACCACTACCACCACAACCACCCTCACTACCACCACTACCACAACCACTACCACCCTCACTACCACAACCACTACCACCCTCACTACCACAACCACTACCACCCTCACTACCACTACCACCCTCACTACCACAACCACTACCACCCTCACTACCACAACCACTACCACCCTCACTACCACAACCACTACCACCCTCACTACCACAACCACTACCACCCTCACTACCACCCTCACTACCACAACCACTACCACCCTCACTACCACAACCACTACCACCCTCACTACCACAACCACTACCACCCTCACTACCACAACCACTACCACCCTCACTACCACCAACCACCCTACCACACCACTCCACCTCACTACCACCACTACCACCCTCATACTACCACCCTCACTACCACTCCCTCACTACCACAACCACTACCACCCTCACTACCACAACCACTACCACCCTCACTACCACAACCACTACCACCCTCACTACCACAACCACTACCACCCTCACTACCACACCTCACTACCACAACTCACTCCACCACTACACCCTCACTACCACAACCACCCTCACTACCACAACCACTACCACAACCACTACCACCCTCACTACCACAACCACTACCACCCTCACTACCACAACCACTACCACCCTCACTACCACAACCACTACCACCCTCTACCACAACCACTACCACCCTCTACCACAACCACTACCACCATCACAACCACTGGAAAGAAACACACAAGCAGTATAATGTGATCACATTATACTGCTTATGTGTTTATCTTTCCATTGTGTCAGTATTTTATACCATTTATTTCCATCACAACCACTACCACCCTCTTCCACCAACATAGCCAGACTGACTCAGAATGTGTGCATGGGATTGCTTTGTGTGGGTGCGGGAAGGTAAACATGTTCAGTACGGCGGACAAAATCCTAGGTGACGAACGAAAACTTGGACAATATTTTGACGAAAAAATAGTCGAAAACTAAATTTGACAAAAACCAAGGTTCCACTGTAATAACCAATTTTGTTAGAAACCATTTCAAACTTAGGCGCTCAGCCCGATTCTTTAAATTTTAATTCAATCCGAGAAATAGTCTTACCAGCAGCATCTACATTATGTATGAACAGCAGTTCATAACTTTTATACAATAAAATTTAAAAATTTATTAAACTGAAGGCCTAAATAAAAACTCGTACAGTACGTACTATACGTATATCAAAGACTTGAAAGCTAATAACCTCCCAGAAATAAATTTCTTTGGAAAAAACATTGATGGCTGATGTCAATATCAGATATCATTTAACATTTTTCAACTACTGATTTAAACAACTCACCATCTCTCTCACTTTCGCCACCCCAATCGTTAGAATCTTTTGTGTCCTCCATCGAGTCTTCTGAAATTAAAAGAAAAAAACATTATACTTCCCATTCAATGAAAAAACCTAAGCTGCCATTTCTTGGAATCATTTATGTAATATTTAAGTTCATATGTAAAAATATTAAATAACTACTGTACTTTTTATTTCCATCTACATTTATGAAGTGCACTTGTTGAATATGTACTGTACGTTATAACGTATGTACAAACTTGAGTTAAAACATGCCAAAGTATCACGTGTATCCACAGGTCAAATTTTAACACCAATAAAAGACAAGATTCTATAATCCCAAAATCTAGGATAAATTTTTAAGAAATATCCATCAGGGTCCTCAAAACATTTGGCTTCACTAATTAGCTACAACATTCTCCTATAATCTAGTCTTGCCAATACTAAAAAGAGCAAATTGAAAACATGTATGGCAAGGAATTACAAGGTACAATGAGGCCTTAAGAATATAAATGGCTATGGTACAATTTTCCTGTGGATTTTTAAAGTTAATCTAGCATGAATATTCCCATTGAAAAGTTGCCAAGGAACAAACTAGAAATTAGAAAATAAAAGAATGGCAAACAGTGAACTTTCACAAATTTAATTTTTATTAAAAAGGGGGAAAAAAAAAAGGCATTGTAACTATTCTATTAAATTTACGTAGTTTAGAGCACATAACAGCCAGAGCCAATGAATGACAATTTGCCAGTGAGCGAGCACACGAGACTACCAGAGCACAAAATGGTAAGAATGCCAATGCAAGGTAGAGAATAGAATGTGCAAATTATATTAATGGAGAAGCACTAGACATTAAGGCCTACACAGCACCTGGGAAATGGGAGGTAACAAGTTTTGATTTAAGTTCAGGATAGCTCAAACTTCTTGGATGACAAGCCCTTCATAAAGGCACCTCCAATGAAAGGAATGCACAAAATAATATAAATGAACAAGATAAAATATTTTAAACATTTAGATGAAAGATGATTAACTTTAATTTTATTTTAATGAAGCTATGACGACCAAGAAATTCAACCCACATTATTAAATAAATTTTAGCAAATTTAATAAGTTGTTCTTGAAAAATTAGGCATGTACTGTAACAGGTTGAGAAAACAGGGACTGGGTGAAATTGTAACTTTCAACAAGACTGCCTCTCAACCCAATTAAGAAAATATATTTAGACCTGATATTTTTTTGTGAAAGTAATTTATAGGCATACTAATGAATTAGTATCACTAGCCTCTCAGACAGGAATAATAGCTGTCCTGCCCCAGATTTTTATAATTAAGATGCATTATGATCATCCACTTGGATGTAACCCACAAACCGATGGTGGTACCTGTTTACGG
Organism: Cherax destructor; assembly: GCA_009830355.1. Classification (NCBI taxonomy): domain Eukaryota; kingdom Metazoa; phylum Arthropoda; class Malacostraca; order Decapoda; family Parastacidae; genus Cherax; species Cherax destructor. The sequence continues at coordinate 141,862 of WNWK01000371.1, read as the reverse complement.
CTTTGTTAATAAAGAGTGCAGCAAGGGTAAGAAAACTTTGCTAAAGAAATTGCCCAGCCTGGGAGTCTAACATCCTTCAGTTGTGAACTGAGCATCATTAAACATTAAGTTAGGGAAAGAGGCAAGTCATTACTCAGGAGTGGGTAACAACCTCCCTAGTGACAGTGGGCCATTAATACATGCAAGACTATACAACATAACATTCAAACATTCTGTACTAAGAAAATGCGAAGGTGTAAGATTTAAAAAGCCCTAGAACCATTTGCTTAGTATCCTTTATAACAAGTTTTACATTATTTTTCTGCCATCATAACAAATTTGCTCTCAATACCAACTTCTTGCACTATTGTACTACCATAATTATCTAAATACATGTACCATAAGTTACTATTATATGGCAATATAATGTTATCCAATCTATGACACCCACAAGTCATTCCAATACTTATCAGTCATAATCACTTTCCCCATTTAGGTCAAAATATTGGTTGCTGGAATCTTAGGCACTAGCTGCTCAAACATCAGAGGGTATTCAATTAAGCATAATTTTTGATGCACATTTCAAATACATAATTAACTACACACTGCACAAGAGTAACAGTTTAAAATTTCTAAAGCTCAGATTGCCATAATTTTTCAAAGCTGCAGACAAGGACTTAGAATCACTAGTGGAATCTTGTATCTTATGTATCCATTCTAAATGAACAAGTATTCAAATACTGTATTCACAAAAAATGAATTTAGACATTTTATGACCACCATCAGAATAAACAAGCTATGCAGTAAAGCTACTGGGCCATGTGATAGGTTTTCCTCACTCGCTCAGCTTTCAAACCAATGAAGTTGCACAAAGTATCCTATCATTATCTGTGGAAGTTCCTTACACTAAAGATACGAGATATTACTACACAAGATATGGGAAGAAGTGTAAAATAAACCTAGGGAAAACCATGATATGCCAGCAGATATCAGACATTCCCAGAATGAGAGTATTGTTATAATCAAAGTGAAAAACTTTTAAAGATTACACAGCACTACAACGGAACAAGAAAAAAGTTTAGAGGAAACTACCTTCCTCAAAGTAATTTTCATGACTAGTGTTACATATAGGTTGTAGGAGCATGGGAAAGTATTTACTAGCTATTGGATAATTATTTAATACATTTAGTAGTTTAATACCATAATTTGCTAACAAGTATTTTATATTGTACGTACTTTCATAATATTTTCTTTATATACATGTTGATCACATTTTGACATTCACTAAATTTGGAATGCTACTGAATTCATCATATCCTACAATATTCATATCTTGCATTGCTGAAATGGGCAATTATAAATTTAACTAGAAATCTTAAGTATTTTCTTCCATAAAAAGCCAGTTATGAAAAAGACAACTTTTGAAAAAAACCCACCTGGGTGGATAATGTGACGAATGGTTTTGAAGGTTTTTTTTTTTTTTAACCCTATGGCATGCCAAGGACATGATAGGGGGACAACATTTATAAAGGTTCCAGAGTATGATCTGGAGGGTTGTTGAAACTGCCTCTAACTAGTAGGTAAACTCATTATCCCAAGTTAGCAAATCAGATAGCTCACTTCCCTTGGAGGTAGAAGAGCTATGAAGTTGTATATAGTTTCAGACTTAGGAGGGGGCAGTTCCCAATAGCTCATAAGAAAAAAAAATCTCAATGGGCCTATATATAATATACTTGAAGCACACCCAAACCCATCCAATATTTCTATGGAATAGTAAAAGGGTTAAAGTATCCAGGCACCTTAAAAGTGGGTTACACACTTGTGAAACTATTCTGCAAGTCTGAGGATCAAGAAGGTTGTACAAGAAAAGTAACTAAGGCAATGGGAATTGTCAATCTTGAAAGGTAACTTCCCTTTAGCATACAAACTTGGCAAAATCCCTGATGATACTTGGTTGCAGCACTGACAATTAGGGCTATATAGCCTTGAGAGGTGTTTGCTTGTAAATGCCAAGTGAAATGCAACAGTTTGAAGCTCAGCAAAGCAAGACAACTGGCTTTTAGGGATATGCACAACTCTTGCAATTTTGATAAATAAGCCCTAGAAATTGAAACATAGCACATACTGGGTTAGGGGAGCCATAGATATAAAAGAGGCTGTGGAATGATAAATGATCTCACGAGGGTTACAGAATTTGATTTAGCAATATGAAATCCAATATATGAAGTGGTCCAGTTGGCAAGCCATTTTATATAGTGGTCAAATGCAAATGAACAGGCTTGGCCTCCAAAGGCAAAACCAAATCTACCAATAAGGATGACCAGTCTTGTGGGAAGGGTTTAGCTAGTAGGAATAAGATAGTACAGTACTAAGAACGAGGGGGAAAAAAAAAAAAAGATTCCAGCACGTAAACAAGGTTTTCTAATGGTACATAAAATGGTGGTACCCTTCAATGACATGTCCCCAAAATTAGTCAAATTTCTCCCACACTTAAATTTTTCACATTATGGCAAGTACATATCAGCAAATAGGACAAACAACCACTATTTGAACACTTATAATGCTTAGCTTGTTCAGCAGCAGTTAAAAAGACTTGCTACAAATTTATGAATAACTAAATTTATCAACTTTGCTAGAATTTTTTAAACCCAGCAAAAAAAGAAAACCAACATATCAAATGGTCTCAAAAATTAATTTTTGAAATTTGCAGTAAAAATTGAACAGATACCAAATTTCATGATGGTAACTACCATGTGCCACAGCAGCCTGTGAAACTTGCCAGACAGCTAGCGTAGCATCCATGACACTTAAGGTTAACCCCCCAACCCCTCTCCCTAACACACCTCTGGTGACCAAGCTATAACATACCTGAAACAGTCTACAGAACTTTGAACTATACAAAACTACATACCAAGTTTCATCAAAATTGGAGATGGTCAGATGGGGACCATCTTCAAAATTGGTCCACCTGATACAGAATGACCCTAACATCTCAATTATGAAATTAACTATGTTCAGTGGGATCTAAGATGCCTTGTAGCCTCCATAATTTTCTTTGCACTACTGCTCACAGGATGAGCTGTGGGTGCACAATGATCAGCCACCTTGGCAGCACTGTTTGGTTACATAGGTGAACACAAAAAAGGGGTGCACAATTAGCCAATTTGGCAGGACTGTTATATGTCATGTGAAAAAATTATGTACTGTATCAGAATTCTTATATACATTAAATTTGTACATATGTAGTACAGTAATGTTCATTATACAGTACTTCAAAAGAACGACACGCTTGACAGCCAATATGCAGGACTCTCACCCTGTGATGTCACGTGCACACTCTAGGTATCCAAAATTTAAATGTTTGGTATGGCTCATGCAAACACCGATTTACTGTGAGGGGAAATGATTTTCACTGAATTTTTAAAGGCTAATTCTGCTTTTCAATACTTTTTGCACTGCAACTACAGTATACTTAAACTATTATTAATTGCGGAGGGGAAGGACTGACGTACCCGACTCATACTTTCTATCCTTTTCTTCAGAAATTAACCTTTTACGCTTTGGGGAAGAAACTCCCCCCCCTTCCTCACCAGAAGAGGATTCACCCCCCTCCACATTCCGCTTTGAATTCTTGGGCGGCATGATGTTTGATGGAACTGTAAAGAAGTATCTAAGATATTGTTAAACCAGAAAAGCATCTAAAAGCAGTAGGTAATGGCTTTCCTAATGAAAAGCTGAAGCTAATTTTCTGGACCATGTTTCATTAGGTTGTCAAATGAGCTGAAACTTCACATTTTTATCTACATTTGTCTAGTAAATAGGCTTTACTTCCAGTAGAAAATACTTAAGACTTTTATTAAATCCCTGCCATTTATTTTATATACCAGAAGCTTAAAATGGAGGGGGTGAGAAAAGGGGGACGTAACTTAAAACCTTCCAATTCAACATTTCCAGTATGGTTAGGCAGACTGCATTATATTAGATTAAAAGTAAAAACAATCTACAGGAGCTCCCTATGAAAATAATCTGAAAACTGCAAAACAGGTAGAACACAGGGCAAACTACTGCAATAAAAAATTGTTGGGAAAAAGTCACTGATAGTGCCTAAAAAGGATCAAGTTCCCTATAATTTCCAAATTACCTAAAGTTAGAAAATGAAAAGTTATGGAATAATTTACCCATAAAGATGTACAGTATTTGAAATGAGAGTAACATTTAGAACATACTGTATATTTACAATAAGGTCAGATACGGGATAAAATAGACATTATAATCACCGTAAGATCAATTTATTATGGGGAAATGAAACTGAAAGGTCATACAGTACTTAAGGAATGGCAAAATCAGGTTTGATCCAAGGAAATGGAGGTAGTGCCAATTCTGTGAATCAAAAGACCTTTACCAGCATCAAAGAAACCTTCCCTCCCTAAATCACAATTTAAATCTTTGCAACTGGGAGGTTTCTTCAACTCTCTATATCCTTGGTTAGGCCTCATCTAGATTATGCTGCACAGTTTTGGTCACCGTATTACAGAATGGATATAAATGCTCTGGAAAACGTACAGAGGAGGATGACTAAGTTGATCCCATATATCAGAAATCTTCCCTATGAGGATAGACTGAGGGCCCTGAATCTGCACTCTAGAAAAGTGTAGAATTAGGGGGGATATGATTGAGGTGTATAAATGGAAAACAGGAATAAATAAAGGGGATGTAAATAGCGTGCTAAAAATATCTAGTATTGACAGGACTCGCAGCAATGGCCTAAAGTTGGATAAATTCAGATTCAGGAAGGATATAGGAAAGCATTGGTTTGGTAATAGAGTTGTCGATGAGTGGAACAAACTCCCGAGTACAGTTATAGAGGCTAAAACGTTGTGTAGTTTTAAAAATAGGCTAGATAAATAAATGGGTGGGTGCGAGTTGGTTCTGACTAGCTTGTGCTACTAGGTCAGATGCCGTGCTCCTTCCTTAAGAACATAAGAAGGAACACTGCAGCAGGCCTACTGGCCCATGCGAGGCAGGTCCAAGTCTCCCACCGGCTTAAGCCAATGCCCCGACCCATCCAGGTCAGGTTACATTCACTTAAGGAGCACGGCATCTGACCTAGTAGCACAAGCTAGTCAGAACCAACTCGCACCCACCCACACCCACTCATATATTTATCTAGCCTATTTTTAAAACTACACGTTTTAGCCTCTATAACTGTACTCGGGAGTTTGTTACACTCATCGACACCTATTACCAAACCAATGCTTTCCTATATCCTTCCTGAATCTGAATTTATCCAACTTAAAGCCATTGCTGCGAGTCCTGTCAATACTAGATACTTTTAGCACGCTATCTACATCCCCTTTATTTATTCCTGTTTTCCATTTATACACCTCAATCATATCCCCCCTAATTCTACGCCTTTCTAGAGAGTGCAGATTCAGGGCCCTCAGTCTATCCCCATAGGCAAGATTTCTGATACATGGGATCAACTTAGTCATCCTCCTTTGTACGTTTTCCAGAGCATTTATATATCCATTCTGTAATACGGTGACCAAAACTGTGAATGTAACCTGACCTGGATGGGTCAGGGCATTGGCTTAAGCCGGTGGGAGACTTGGATCTGCCTCGCATGGGCCAGTAGGCCTGCTGCAGTGTTCCTTCTTTCTTATGTTCTTATGTACATAAGCAAATTTCAAAACAAGACTCAGACTTGGGAAAATACTATAATCTTGATTACAACAATCATACAACCTTGGAATGGGCTAGTGGTGACTATACAAAGACATGGGTCATACTATAAAATGACACTGCATTAAAATAATCAAGATTGAATAACATACCCATAACCAAAAACACAGACAGGCACCAACAGATAAACAATGGTAAACATAAGAACATAAAGGAGGAAAACTGCAGTAGGGCTGTTGGCCCATACTAGGCAGGTCCTTCACAAATCCAACCCACTAACAATAAATGCTTCCCAAGCAATAAGCTTTAATAAATTCTATTTACTGTACTCATGTGAAAGTCTCACCTCAAATCCAACCCCTCTCACTCGTGTATTTATCCAACCTAAATTTGAAACTACTACCCTACTAGGCAGACTGTTCCACTCATCAACTACCCTATTTCCAAACCAATACTTTCCTATATCCTTTCTAAATCTAAACATCAATTTGAATCCATTATTGCGGGTTCTCTCGGATAAAGACCTTAATTATATCCCCTTTGTTAATACCCATCTTCCACTTATACACCTTGATCATACGGAAGATTTCTAATGCTATGAATTAATTTTGACATTCTTCGCTGAATGTTTTCTAATGAATTTAATATCCATTCTGTAATATGGAGACCAAAACTGAGCTGCGTAATCAAGGCAAGGCCTTACTAATGATTTATAAAGCTGTAGTATAACTGCTGGACTTCTGTTGCTTACACTTCTTGATATAAATCCCAATACAGTGGACCCCCGAGTTTCGTAAAAACTTTATTCCAAAAGCCTGCTCAAGTGCCATTACCGAACGAATTTACTCCCTTAAGAAAAAATGTCAAGTAGGTTAGTCCATTTCAGACCCCCAAAAATACACTTACAAAAGCACTTACAATAATATACTTACATAATTGTACGATTTCCGGGGTTTACGAAATTCGGGGGTCCACTGTATTCTATTTGCCTTATTACGTACGCTTAGGCATTGCCGTCTTGGATTAAGGTTGCTGCTTACCATAACCAATTCTTTTTCGCATTCTGTACGGCTAAGTTCTATATTATTAAGCTAACAAGTGCTAGGATTATGAACATTCTCAAGCTTTAGAACTTGGCATTTATCTTCATTGAACTGCATCTGCCACTTTTCTGACCATGGATTGAGTTTGTCTAAATCCTCCTGAAGTTCTGCGACATCTATGTTTGAATCGATTACTCTACCTATCTTCGTGTAATTAGCGTATTTGCTCATATCACCAGAGTGAATTTGCTCATATCACCAGAGTGAATTTGCTCATATCACCAGAGTGAATTTGCTCATATCACCAGAGTGAATTTGCTCATATCACCAGAGTGAATTTGCTCATATCACCAGAGTGAATTTGCTCATATCACCAGAGTGAATTTGCTCATATCACCAGAGTGAATTTGCTCATATCACCAGAGTGAATTTGCTCATATCACCAGAGTGAATTTGCTCATATCACCAGAGTGAATTTGCTCATATCACCAGAGTGAATTTGCTCATATCACCAGAGTGAATTTGCTCATATCACCAGAGTGAATTTGCTCATATCACCAGAGTGAATTTGCTCATATCACCAGAGTGAATTTGCTCATATCACCAGAGTGAATTTGCTCATATCACCAGAGTGAATTTGCTCATATCACCAGAGTGAATTTGCTCATATCACCAGAGTGAATTTGCTCATATCACCAGAGTGAATTTGCTCATATCACCAGAGTGAATTTGCTCATATCACCAGAGTGAATTTGCTCATATCACCAGAGTGAATTTGCTCATATCACCAGAGTGAATTTGCTCATATCACCAGAGTGAATTTGCTCATATCACCAGAGTGAATTTGCTCATATCACCAGAGTGAACTTGCTCATATCACCAGAGTGAACTTGCTCATATCACCAGAGTGAATTTGCTCATATCACCAGAGTGAATTTGCTCATATCACTAGAGTGAATTTGCTCATATCACCAGAGTGAATTTGCTCATATCACTGATGAGGCTATGCCATGAAGAAAAAATTAACACTGAGGGATTACTAGAAAGCTCTATAAATGTGGTAAATTCTAAGAACAATGAATATTTACAAATTAGTATATACAACTAAATAATGAATGCAACACAAGCATAGCTATTCCTACAAACAAGTAATTATACAAACAATGATATTTATATGCATGCAAATATTCACAGATAAGGCTCATCAAAGATGTTAAGATAAACAAAGCTAAACAAAAAAATAATCCATAAATTACCCACACATAGGAGAAAAACTATGACGAGGTTTCGGTCTGACTTGGATCATTACTCTCACTAGTTAATGGTTAAAGTCGGACAAACGTCATCAATCTCTCCTACACAGGTTGTAAAGTGTAGTCAAACAAAAAAAGGGTAAAATGTAAGTGAATTCTTTAACAGGTGTTCCAGGAATGAAAACCAAGAGAAATCATGATCCAACACAAACATACCAATCTATATTACTGTACTGTATTTTATGTTCAAAATCAGCATTAGACCTATGTGATGTGGTGCACTGAACAAACCCAGACTTTACCATAACGTACTTCAGGATTGAAAACTGAAAAAAAATTTAAGTCTAAAAACCTTAAAGGAATGCAGGAGCACCAATATGTCTACTAGACCATGCTAGATTACGTCCTATTCATACACCCACTCATACCTGTCCAACCAATTTTTATTTTAAACAAAATACTCTTCTTAATGCTGCTTTGCAATCCGTTCTCCAGCCAGTACAGTATTGCCAAACCAGTTTCTAAATCATTCCATCTTTGGGGCATAAGGAATACTGCAGGACTAATGGTTCATACTTATCAAGCCAACAAATCAATTGCTCAAATATCTGCCCAACCAATTCTTAAAGCTACCAAAGATATAACTACTAGCCCATGCTCTGCAGGCCCCATTCAAAGTCGGCCCATATAACTTTTTTTTATCTAACAAATATTTATGGCTACTTAATGCTTTAGCTTCAATGACCCTAATTTTCAGATTCTACACTACCATGATTGCTGCACCAGCAATTTCCTACACCTTTTCTAAATATAAATTTACCCACTTTGAATCCATTACTTCAAATTTTCTTGATTGATATTATCAGCACCCTATTTATCTCTTCTTTACTTGAGCCAGTCTCCCACTTGTATATTTCAATCATCTCTCCCTTCATTTTAAATAGTCAAGGTTCAGGGCCCCTCTTGTATGAAAGATTTCTTATACAGTGGATTACCTGTCACAATTCTTTGTTCTCCAATGCAATTTATATCCATCCATCATGTACACTTGAATTGAACTGCATAATCTAAGCAAAACCTTACCAATGATGTAAAGGAGTTAAAATTTAGCCTCAGGAAGGATATAGGAAAGCATTGGTTTGGTAATAGAGTTGTCGATGAGTGGAACAAACAGTTATAGAGGCTAAAACGTGTTAAAAATAGGCTAGATAAATATATGAGTGGGTGCGGGTGGGTGTGAGTTGGTCCTGACTAGCTTGTGCTACTAGGTCAGATGCCGTGCTCCTTCCTTAAGTGCATGTAACCTGACCTGGCTGGGTCGGGGCATTGGCTTAAGCCGGTGGGAGACTTGGACCTGCCTCGCATGGGCCAGTAGGCCTGCTGCAGTGTTCCTTCTTTCTTATGT